>CM060346.1:6359807-6434807 GCA_030674155.1 Stramonita haemastoma
TCACTTCTGCAAATATCGTAACCACTGACCACACTGCCTCAACTCCCCGTGACATGCTTCCCTCAGTTATTGGTTTCTGTGACTCTGACAATGTTTTTCCTGTTCATAATGTGTTTCATACTGTGTGCAAAGTTTCAAGCCCCCTGCTTAACCCAGTTCCTTTACCACCCACCACACCTGACTCACCATCCAAACTTTTATCTGTTCTTCCTCTGTCTACTTCACCATCATTGATTCGCTTTCATCCTCGTCCTCTGATCAACTTCCCAACTCACCACTTTCAACTTCAACCCCTCTGCCTCCTTCAAATCTTCTTCACATTAATTTTGTCTGTACAATGTACAGTCAGTCTGCCCAGATGGAAAGGCTGATTTTCTGAATGATTTTATCTCTGAAGAAAACATAGATTTAGCTTTTCTTACCAAGACATGGTTAAAATCACAAGGCAACGAACCAAAAATAAAACAGCTGACACCATCTGGCTATAAAACTCGTTCTTTCCCTAGACTCTCCCGTGGAGGTGGCATTGCCATCACCTACAAAGACACTCTGCACCCAGCTCTTTCTTTCTGTTATTCCCTTCCTTTCTCACCTGAATCCTTTGAAGTCTGTGAACTCAACCTTAGCTTACCCGGCCACTCTATTACTTTCTGCTGTCTTTACTGTCCACCCCTAGCCGTCAAAACAATCTAACATCTTCAGTTTTCCATAAAGAGTTTCAGTCCCTCCTTGACCATTACAGCCTCTCTCCCAAGAAACTTATCATTCTCAGCGACTTTAATTTCCACTTCGACAAACAGACTTGTCCTGATGTCAAGCATCTTTCTCTATCTCTGTCTAACCACTCTCTTTCCCAGCCAGTCAACAAGCCAACTCACAGGTCAGGTCATATCTTAGACTGGCTCAATACTGATCTTTCACTTAAACTCGTTACATCTGTGTCTGTCACTAATGAACTGCTTTCCGATCATTCTGCCATTCTCTTCTCTCTCAACATCACCAGGCCTATCAAAAAGAAAAAGCACATCACCCATGGCAATCTCAAGGCAATTGATATTCAAATCTTCTCTTCTCAAGCTGCCCAACACCTATCACAAACCCCTGAACATACTGACTGTTCTAAACATTACAACACTGTTTTAAGCCAACTGCTCGATGAGCACGCACCTCCCACTGATGTTTTCTGCCTGATAGGCCCCACGCTCCATGGTATACTCATGACATACTGGTTGCAAAATGCAAATGCCATTTTCAGCGAAAATGGCAAAAAACAAAAACTGAAATAAACAAACAGCTCTTTCAGAAATAAATCAACAAAGTCAAAACCTTAATCCACTCAGCGAAGACAAACTATTACTCTGCTCAAGCTCTCAATGCTACGTCCATGAATTCTCTTTTTTCCCTCGCCTCAACTCTCCTCAGATCTGCAAAGGCTAGCCCTCTGCCTACTTCCACAGCCACTCTGAACTTCCTGGTATATTTTCTTTATTCTTCTATGACAAAGTCCGCAACATCCGCTCCAAACTGGATCAGACTTCTTTCCAGCCTGCACCTCATGATCCCCAATTCACTGGCACTCCTCTCCTTGTCTTTCACCCAACAAGCGAGAAAGAAATCAAGAACATTCTGAAAGAAATGACAATAAAATCATGTGATCTTGATCCTGTACTTGCTTCTCTTTTCATTCAGTGCATTCCAAAGCTTATAACCTACTATCACAAAAATAGTAAACTCATGACTTCTTTCCAGAAGTTTTCCATCAGCTCTCAAAACTGCGATAGTCACACCTCTAATCAAAAAGCACGACCTCAATCCCAACATCCTGAAGAACTACAGACCTGTTTCTAATCTGCCTTTTATCTCTAAAGTCCTTGAAAAAGTTGTTCTGAAACAACTCAATAGCCATCTTTTTTTCCAATAACCTCTTTCCTCTTTTCCAGTGTAACACCCCTCACAAAAACGTATTTTTGTGTTTGGTGTTACTAAGCCTAAGTTTAGTAGCTCCCTTGTAGAGTTCTCTTGTTTTTGTGAGTGATCTCCCCTTAAAGGCATGTCTCTTGGCATCTTACTGTCAAGCCCCATTTTCCGCTTTGAAGCTGTGAGGGTAAGACGTGTGACAGAGACTCGCTGAGTCTGATGCTCCCCATTAAGGTTTTGTTTCATTTTGTTAACTTTGTTTTTGGTCATACTATTTGTCTAAGCCAATTTTAGCTTAATTCAGAATAGCTTTGGAAGGTTCAGGAAACCTATAGTTTGATTTAATTTCACAGGCTTTCAACCTGTGGATTAACAGTGAACTGTAAGTGATTGTTTTGAACAAAGAAAGCATGTGGTAAATTTTAACACCGTCATGGTCTTTGTTGTAAGTTTAACTTTTGGTAAAATATTGTTCAGCTATTAAAATGCTGGAAATATTCTAGCGTGACTTTACACTACATATATATATGGGTGTGAAGGACTACTTAATTTTTGTAATGATTTCATCACTAAGAATTCTGACTTATTTGTGATATTTTATTTAGAAAACCCAAACAGTTGAAATGTCAGTGGGGGCATTAATTTCATTTGAGAGGCTTTAGCCTGTGAATTAACAGTGAGCCGTAAGTGATTGCTCTGAGCAAAGAAAACATGTGGTAAATTTTAACACAGTCATGGTCTTTGTATTATTCAGCTGTAAAATGCTGGAAATATTCTAGTGTGCTTTTACACTACAGATACTTGTGTGAAGACCTGCTTGTTGTTATATTGATTTTTTATCACTAAGAATTGTGACCTGTTTGTGATAGATCATTTAGTGTTAGGGTGAGAGTGCATTTTGGTAATTGAGCTTAGTATTGTAAACTAGCTCAGTGATTGATGGTTGACGTGTGCGCATTTGAAATATGCGGGAGAATTGGTTTTGTGGTGATGTTTTTTTACATCACTATGTTCTTTTTAGTACAGAAACATCGTTTCCCTTGTTACATCACCTTCTTGTCACATCGTGCTTTGCCCCATCATTTCATCTCCACCCATATCATGGTTTGATTAGTCTTTGCGTGTTCTTTTTAGTACAGAAACATCGTTTCCCTTGTTACATCGCCTTCTTGTCACATCGTGCTTTGCCCCATCATTTCATCTCCACCCCTATCATGGTTTGATTAGTCTTTGCGTGTCTGATCTGAAACTGATTCTTGATTGATTTTGTGTTTTGAGGACTGGACAGATTATCTTTTGTTTTTTCCAATTGTACTTGCAGTACAATTGGTGATTTGTATTATGTTGTAGTGTTGTAGGTTGTGTTGTGAAATAGATGTTGTAAACCTAACTTGCTCGGTCTGGAGAGTTACATTGAATGAATGCTGTTATTCGTCACATTCACAGTGTATTCAGTGTGGCTGCTGAGTGAGTTGAGGTAATTAATTAATTTCACTTACCTACTTTCCTCCTCTCTATATTTCTTTTCCTCTATTTTTCTACTATCCTCATTCTATCCCCCTTTATCACTCCCCGGCCCATAAGTAGTCGAGCCCTACTCTTCTTTAGGGTTACTAAAGAAACTAGGAATTAGTCTAGGACTCTAGATTTCCAGTACCGAATTAGGCGGAACGGGAATTAGAGTGGCGACCTAGAGAATTCCCGTGTAGGACACTCTACACCAGTCTGCCTATCGCATTAACTACAGTACTGAAACCACCCTGGTCCATACCTTAAACATGTTTTTCCATGCATCTGACTTGGGGAAAATCTCCCTTCTCACTCTTCTTGACTTATATGCTGCCTTTGACACTATAAACCATTCAATTCTTCTCTCCCGTCTCCAAAACACTTTTGGTATTAAAGGCACTGCCCTCGCCTGGTTCACTTCATACCTTACGGACTGTATCCATACAGTTGCAGTAAACAAGATTCAATCAGCGCCTGCCAAATTGGAATGTGGTATCCCTCAGGGATCAGTTCTGGGCCCTCTTTTTTTTTACCCTCTATACTGCTCCACTGTCACATATAATAGACTGTCATCATATCAATTATCACTTTTATGCCAATGACTCTCAGATTCAAAGCAGTATTATACCTGAAAATTTGCCTTCTCTCTTGACAAATATGACCAACTACCTTCAAGATATCCAACACTGGATGATACAAAACAAGTTACAACTAAATGCAGATAAAACCGAAGTCATGCTTGTAGGCACCAAACACAAACTCTCCTCCATTTCAACAACTTCAATAGAATTAGGTAATACGTCAGTTCTGCTATCCACTTCTGTTAAGTATCTAGGGGTAGTTGTCAACAACACACTCTCCATGCAAAAATTCATCACCCAGACCTGTCAGTCATGCTACTATCAACTATGGTGTATTAGTGCAATTCGAAAGTACCTGTCCACTGATGCAACATCAAAACTTGTCACTTCTCTTATTCTTTCATGTTTGGACTATTGCAATTCTGTTTTGGCTGGTCTGCCAGCATCATCTATCCACTTCCTTCAATGTATACAAAACTCTGCAGCTCATCTGGTCCTCAGACAGAAAAAATCTGAGCACATTACCCCTCTCTTGCAATCTCTCCACTGGCTGCCATGTTAATAACTCGTGTTCACTGCATAAACCACATGCAGGCGATATGTGAGGGGATACAGGTTTATTATTGACATGCTCATACATACACCATCTTGACAGCTCTCACGCCCTCTACTCCCATTCAGGGGCGACAACTACCAAAACAAACGTAACCTAAACTACTATTTACAGTACATCTTCATCTCCCTTTCCTTGGGAGAATTAAAAACAAGAAATAGAAACCAATGAAGTGAAACAATCAAAAGAAACAAATTAAAAATTCTTTACAAGGACAGTATACAAACCGTATCTAGCTTATCTAATTGATACACAAACTATGACTAGCAAATCTCATGTATTGACAAACAAACAACAGTCCATCAAGTCACTGTCCACACTGTATCTTCTTTCTCAGCAACAGTCCATCATCAAATCACTGTCCACACTGTATCTTCTTTCTCAGCAACAGTCCATCATCAAATCACTGTCCACACTGTTTCTTCTTTCTCAGCAACAGTCCCTCATCAAATCAAATCACTGTCCACACTGTTTCTTCTTTCTCAGCAACAGTCCATCATCAAATCACTGTCCACACTGTTTCTTCTTTCTCAGCAACAGTCCATCATCAAATCACTGTCCACACTGTTTCTTCTTTCTCAGCAACAGTCCCTCATCAAATCACTGTCCACACTGTTTCTTCTTTCTCAGCAACAGTCCATCATCAAATCACTGTCCACACTGTTTCTTCTTTCTCAGCAACAGTCCATCATCAAATCACTGTCCACACTGTATCTTCTTTCTCAGCAACAGTCCCTCATCAAATCACTGTCCACACTGTTTCTTCTTTCTCAGCAACAGTCCCTCATCAAATCAAATCACTGTCCACACTGTTTCTTCTTTCTCAGCAACAGTCCCTCATCAAATCAAATCACTGTCCACACTGTTTCTTCTTTCTCAGCAACAGTCCATCATCAAATCACTGTCCACACTGTTTCTTCTTTCTCATTGTCCTTCTGCACTTTGAACAATCTTATGTATCCAATGACACATAGCACATATAAATGGAAACAAAACAAAGCAACTAACAACAACTCTTCAACTGTGTTTGAGGGAATCTGAATAATGTAGCACAACACATTGCATTTACTGTAGGAAATCTCAAATATAGGTTATCTATAACCTGGCAGAGAAGAGATGTGATTCTTTCCCCAGAAAGAAATTGGTTGGCTCATCAGTGGATACAACTCATCAAGTCTCCCGACCCTGAAGGAGAAATGTAAGGTTATTTGTCATACTGCTGCAACCCATCTTCACATATGTGTACACACAAAAGAATCCATTGTTCAATCTGAAAGATAAATGAAAAATGATCTATCAATGTGGTCGACTACCACGTCTCTCAATGCTGGGAAATACCAACTCTGAAAATGAAGAATATTTCTTAAATGGTAGGGGTTATCAACATAATTCACAAACAGATCAGCTAATGTCAACATGGGTCAGTCCGAGTCATCTGGCATGTTTGTTTCCTCTGGGCATCTGCTGTTCATACAGGTCAAAAGTCAGTGTCATAGTCTTCCATCCAGGCTGGTCTTCGTCGGATGCGCCGGGGATGTGTTGTGGATGGTGAAGGGGGGTCATGCAGATGTTGGCGGCGTGGACTGGTACCAGGCACATCAGCTTCACCAGACGTCTGGGCGGGTGCAGGGGTCAGCCATTCATCGTCATGCGTGTCAGCAAGGGATCTGGGACTGATGGGGGTAGCGGTTGGTGGGGATTGTATCCTGGGTGGTGGGATGGGGTCAGAATTCAGTTGGTTTGGGTCTGGGGGGGGAAATTGGGATCCATGTGGGTCGGATAAATCTCCTGTTTCTTTGGTAGATGCCACCATTGTCCCCTTCAATAGTGTACGAACGTTCATCATTCCTGCCCAACACTCTGCCTCGTTTCCATGGTTGGCCTGGGAGGTGTCGGTAGAACACAGGGTGACCCACACTGAGAGGTTCAAGGTCTCTTGCTCGTTTGTCATAGGAGCGCCTCACTGTCTCCCGCCTACTGTGCCGCTGTTGTTTTGCTCTTGACATTCTCTTTGCTGTGACAGGTTTGTTGGTGACTGTGGGAATCCTGCTTCTGGTCAGACAGCCAAACATCCTTTGGGATGGACTCAAGCCTGTGTCCTGTCGTGGAGTGTTGCAAAGTTCTAGCAGGGCCGCATACTGGTTGTCTCCATTCTCCAAACACTTGTACATCATGTACTTCACCGTCTTCACTGCTGCTTCCGCCTTGCCATTGCATTGGGGATAATATGGCAACAACATCGTGTGGGTAATCCCCCATTCCTCAGCCATTTGCTTGAAGTGATGGACGTGAACTGAGGGCCTTGGTCAGATACTATTTCTGCCGGGGTACCATACTGAGCAAAATGGGCTTGCAGCTTGTTGATTACATCAGTAGCCGATGTGTTCTTAAGAAAGTCCACTTCGATGAATGTTGAAAAATAGTCCACAGTCTCTAGATATTGTCGTCCATTCACCTCAAACAGGTCAACCCCAACCTTTACCCAAGGTTCTTGGCCCTCGTTGTGTTGTTTCAGTGTTTCCTTCTGGGTTTCAGGTTTCAGTTTCTGGCAGGCCTCACAGCTGTCAGCCATCTGTTTAATTTCCTGTGCCATCCCAGGCCAATACAGCAGTTCTCGGGCTCTTCGCAGCATGCTGTCATAGCCCAGGTGTGCTGCGTGTAGTCTCTTCTTTAGCTGTGCCCTTAGTGCTGATGGTACCACAATTCTTTCCCCTTTCAGTATGATGCCATTCTGTTCGCTTAAAGTGTCACGAATGTCGAAGTACATGCGAATACACTCCGGAACGTCTCTTTTCTTCTCTGGCCATCCTTCAATGATGACTGAGAGGAGAGACTGTAGTCCTGGATCGGTTTGGGTGGCTTCCTGTACCTCATCCCTGGTCTTGTCAGGTACGTCAGACAGAGAGCTCAGCGTCAGCACACATATGTCATCCCCAGGGTAGGGAAGGAACGCACGACTCAACATGTCCGCAATGAAGAGCTGGGTACCAGGTTTGTATTGGAATTTGATGTCGTATCTGTACAGTCGCATCATCAGTGCCTGGATGCGACGAGACGCCTGGCTTATAGGTTTCATCAGAATCGTGGCTAGTGGCTTGTGGTCGTTTTGCACATGTACAGAACGTCCAAAGGTGTACTGATCAAAACATTCCAGGCCAAACACAAGGGACAGGGTTTCTTTTTCGATCTGTGCCCAAAGCTTCTCTGCCTCAGTAAGTGCTCGGGAGGCGTACTCCAAGGGGCGTCCATTCTGCAAGATCACTGCTCCCAGACCATCTTTGCTGCTGTCGACTTGTAGCAAGAGTTCCTCACCGGGGTGGAAGAATGCCAATACTGGGGCTTCAGTGATCCTCTGCTTGACTTTTCTTAGGGCGTCGTCACATTCAGGGGACTAGTTCCACGTGGTGCCTTTCTTTGTTAGGGCCCGAAGAGGTTCGAGGTCGCTGGCCAGATTTGGTAGGAATCTGGCCAGGTACTGGATCATGCCACAGAGTCTACGAACTCCATGCACATCCGTTGGGAGTGGCATGTTCAGGATTGCAGCAATCTTTGCTCCATCTGGCTTCATGCCTTCAGCTGATATTTTGTGTCCCATGAGGGTTACTTCTCCCTGCTTCAGTGCTGCTTTCTTCTCATTCAGCTTGATGTTCTTCTGTCTGCATCGCTCTTGGAGTTTCGTCAGATTGTCCATGTAGTCTTTCTCGTACTTTGTCTTTGTGTCTCCATGACCAACCACAATGATGTCGTCTGCAACAATACCACGCCTTTGAGGTCCCCCAGTGCATCAGTGAGTCTTTGCTGAAAGATTTCACTGCTAACCAACAAACCAAAAGGAAGTCTGCACCATCTGTATCGCCCAAAAGGTGTGATCATAGTCGTCAGCATACTAGATTCTTTATCCAGGCGGACATGCCAGAAAGCTTCTTTGACATCCAGCTTTGTAAACATCTTGGCATTGTGGAATACAGGTAACACATCATCCAAAGTGGGCATTCTGAAATGTTCACGCATCAGTGCCTCATTCAGAGGCTGCGGGTCGATGCAGATCCGTAATGATCCATCTGACTCCTTCCGGGTGACTGCCATCTGACTAACCCACGGTGTTGGCTCCTCTACGCGCGTTAGCACACCTCTTTCCACCAGTTCCTCTATCTTCTGATGTACTTCATCCTGAAGAGCAAAAGGAATGCGCCTACATGGTAACACTCTGGGCTTTGCGTCTGGTCTTAGTGTCAGCTTTGCCTCTCCCAGGTTACCCAAAGTCAAATCCTGCCTGTTGTCTGGGGATGTGACTGTCCCGACAAAGGCACTCTCATTCACAGTTATCAACCCCAGTTCCTGGATGTTTCCACACCCAGGAGGCATGTCAGGCTGTCACCCACTACCATGAAACATACACGGGCATGGGTCTTTGCTCATAGGTTGTAAACATCTAAAACTGCCTCTCCCACTGGGGTCAATACCAAGCCATTAAACATAGTAAGCTTTTGCTCAGTAGGTTGCAGTTGGTTTTTCTTCATGTATCTTGCACAGATAATGCTCACATCAGCACCACTGTCCAGCTGAAATCGCACATCACAGTCATTGATGTGCATGACTGCTGTCAATCGTCCAGTCTTTTTGGATGCTCGGGCTCCTGTCATTCTCACCATGGCTTTGTCAACTTGTGGGTCTGATTTCTGAACTGTGAATACAGAACTACGGCATTTGGCTTGGAAATGATTTTTGCCATTACATTTTCTGCACTGTTTCCCCCATACAGGACATTTTGTTTTCAGGACCTCATGTTTCCTCCCACAAAAATTGCAGTCTTGGACAAAATGCTTTGATGGAAATGTAGACCTACGTTGATCTGTGGGACCAGGTGGGGATTTTACTCTGTTTTGGCCTACTGTGCTTTTGGCAACTTTGTCCACATGTGTCCCAGAAATTTCCTGTTTCTGCTTTGACGTCATTTCGTGGGCTCTACAGATTTCAATTGCCCGCTGCAGATTTAAAGTCTTTTCTCTCAAAAGCAACTCCTGCATCTTGCCTGGTGTGGAAAAAATCTATTTTGTCTCATAGCATTCTATCTTTTGCATCACCAAAATTGCAGAGGCTTGCTCATGACCTGAGATCTGTGAGGAAGGTATCAAATGGGTCACAGTATTGCAGGTTCCAGAATCTAAATGTTTCTATGACTTCATTTGATCTGGGTGCACAGTACTCTGCCAGCTTCTGCAACACCTTCTCTGGATCATGTTTGTCATCATTCCCTTCAAATACGAAATGTTCATACACCTCTTGCACTTGGGCACCAGCACAGTGTAAAATGATTGCAGTCTGAGTAGGCTTTGGCTTTGTAGAAGCTCCTGAGGCCAGTAAATAAAACTCTATCTGTCCACGCCACGTGTGAAAGGTCTCTGCCAAATTATCGTCTGCTAAATCTAGCACAGGGGGCAAACGAAACTGGCCTAACATGTCAGCCATTGTGTGGTAGTGGTGGGGGTGGGTTCACTATTAGCTGCAACCATGTTAATAACTCGTGCGCACTGCATAAACCACATGTAGGCCATACGTGAGGGGATACAGGTTAATTATTGACATGCTCATACATACGCCATCTTGACAGCTCTCACGCCCTCTACTCCCATTCAGGGGTGACAACTACTAAAACAAACGTAACCTAAACTACTATTTACAGTATATCAACAGCCCCTACCACAGAGAGTAAACTACAAGATCAATACCCTCTGTTACAAACCTCTCCACAAAACTGCACCCTCTTACCTCTGTGAAAGTCTTCACTTGTACACACCTCGTTCCCTCGCTCGTCCATAGATACTTTGTCTTTAAGAATACCTAGATTCAACCTGTCTACTGTTGGCCGCTCCTCTTTCTCTGTATCTGGTCCATCGATCTGGAACGACCTCCCTCTCTCCCTTCGGCAAAAGTCTACTTATGACACTTTTGAATCCAACCTCAAGACACACTTATTTCAAACGTAAGATTTTCTCCTTCTGTTTCCATCTCTTATCTGTCCCTGCCTTCAACATGTAGGCTACCTGCCAAAGTGTATAGCCTAACCTTTATAAGTGTGTGTGTGTGTTTGTGTGTGTGTGTGTGTGTGTGTGTGTGTGTGTGTGTGTGTGTGTGTGTGTGTGTGTGTGTGCGCCGCCCGGGTGTGTGTGTGTGTGTGTGTGTGTGTGTGTGTGTGTGTGTGTGTGTGTGTGTTGTGTGTGTGTCTGGTGTGTGTGTGTGTGTGTGTGTGTGTGTGTGTGTGTGTGTGTGTGTGTGTGTGTGTGTGTGTGTGTGAAGTCAAGTCAAGTCAAGTCAAGTCAAGTCAAAATGATCTTTATTGAGGGTAAAAGATTAAGTTCACACAACTTTTTTTCATCCTGCCCTCACACAAAAAAATCATGTAAATTGACTTCTAAAACATTCAAAGACAAATGTCAACCTTTGTTGAAAAACTAAAATAAATGAGGATTACTTTCCAACAAATCTCTCAAGATAAACAAAACAAAAAGCAAACCCAAGACAGTACAACATAAGCTCACATCATACATACAATGTTAAAAATACTGTATAACATGGGCATGAATAACAACAAGCAGCCAAATGTGAGGTAGTATCGAACATAAACGCGGACTTATAGTTTGTCCATCAAATGTTTCTTCAAAAGTTTCTTAAACATTTTTTTTGAAAGAACTGATTTTAGGAAAGGGGGTAGGTTATTCCACAATGTTCTTCCTGAATAACCAAGGCTTGATTTATAGAGATTATTATGGGGCCTGGGCAGTAACAGTCTTGTGTGTGTGTGTGTGTGTGTGTGTGTGTGTGTGTGTGTGTGTGTGTGTGTGTGTGTGTGTGTGGTGAGTTGGTTCGAATTTGCTAAAACTATAAATTGTTATTGATTGCTTGTGTGATGTATAGGTCGAATGCACGCACATTGATTTGTTTCTACAAGATATTGCGCTATATAAATTCCATATATTATTATTATATATAGGACATAGAAGAGCAGAGAACACTATCATATAGGACATGGGAGAGTACAGATCACTAGAGGACATGGGAGAGTAGAGAACACTAGAGGACATGGAAGAGTACAGAACACTAGAGGACATGGAAGAGTACAGAACACTAGAGGACATGGGAGAGTACAGAACACTATATATATAGGACATGGAAGAGTACAGAACACTAGAGGACATGGAAGAGTACAGAACACTATAGGACATGGGAGAGTGGAGAACACTAGAGGACATGGGAGAGTGGAGAACACTAGAGGACATGGGAGAGTACAGAACACTAGAGGACATGGGAGAGTGGAGAACACTAGAGGACATGGAAGAGTGGAGAACACTAGAGGACATGGAAGAGTGGAGAACACTAGAGGACATGGGAGAGTACAGATCACTATATATATGGGACATGGGAGAGTAGAGAACACTATAGGACATGGAAGAGTACAGAACACTATAGGACATGGGAGAGTGGAGAACACTAGAGGACATGGAAGAGTACAGAACACTAGAGGACATGGAAGAGTAGAGAACATTAGAGGACATGGAAGAGTGGAGAACACTAGAGGACATGGAAGAGTGGAGAACACTAAAGGACATGGAAGAGTACAGAACACTAGAGGACATGGAAGAGTACAGAACACTGTAGGACATGGGAGAGTGGAGAACACTATAGGACATGGAAGAGTACAGAACACTAGAGGACATGGAAGAGTACAGAACACTGTAGGACATGGGAGAGTGGAGAACACTATAGGACATGGAAGAGTACAGAACACTAGAGGACATGGAAGAGTACAGAACACTAGAGGACATGGAAGAGTACAGAACACTAGAGGACATGGAAGAGTGGAGAACACTAGAGGACATGGAAGAGTACAGAACACTAGAGGACATGGGAGAGTACAGAACACTATATATATAGGACATGGGAGAGTAGAGAACACTAGAGGACATGGGAGAGTACAGAACACTAGAGGACATGGAAGAGTAGAGAACACTAGAGGACATGGGAGAGTACAGAACACTATATATATAGGACATGGGAGAGTAGAGAACACTAGAGGACATGGGAGAGTACAGAACACTAGAGGACATGGAAGAGTACAGAACACTAGAGGACATGGGAAAGTAGAGAACATTAGAGGACATGGAAGAGTACAGATCACTAGAGGACATGGGAGAGTAGAGAACACTATATATAATATATATAGGACCAAGGAGAGTACAGATCACTATAGGACATGGGAGAGTAGAGAACAATATATATATATATATATGTATATATATATATATATATATATATATATATATATATACAGTGCATGGGAGTAGAGAACACTATGGGACATGGGAGAGTAGAGAATACTATATATATATTTTGGGGGGGGGGGGGGGGGTTGAGGGGTAGGGTTAGAGTCTGTTGGAATTAAAGTGGATATGAATATGTCATTTGAAGACCTCTCTACTTTGGGAGCACTTCAAGTTCAATGGTAGCATGTTCCAGAGCATACTACCAGAGTAGGAGAGGCTTGATTCGAATAGATCAATTCTTGGTATGGGTCGCTGAAGTTTTGTTGAATCTCGAGAATTCAAGTGAAATGTTGATTTCAATGTTGTAGGAGCTTGCCCATAGAAGATTTTATTTATAAACATAGCTTTATTTATAGCAAGCATTTCTCGTAATGGAAAGACTCCCAATTTTGTGTAGTCTGATTCAACTAAACTTGAGGACTAAGTACTAAGTAAGAGTACTGCCTTGAGGGCTCGTTTATAGTTACTAATAAGAGGTTTTAACGTATTTGCACTGGCAGTGTCAAAGAGTGTAGAGCAATAATTAATTGAAGACAAAATATAAGCCTGTAAAAATAGTTTTCTAGCATGTAAGTTTAAGAAGTGTCTTATTCTACAAAGCTGATAGACTTGTGTGGACACAGTGTTGCTCAATTTGGTTACATGTGCTGTCCATGAGAGATTATTGTCTATTGTAATACCTAGGACTTTGTGATTGTCCACTTCTTCAATTAGGGTTTTGTTTATGAATACAGGGGGGAGTGGAGTTGTCAGATTTTGTCTTTTTTGTCTTGTGGTGATAAGCATTAGTTTGTTTTTTTGTGGATTGAGGGACATATGGTTTTGTTGACACCATTTCTCAAGAGAGTCAATACTTTTTTGTAATGAAACTGATATTCTATCTATGTTGGTGTGGCTAGTATGTATTGTTGTATCATCACAAAAAAGCTGACATGGGTCTTTGATATGGAGTGGAAGGTCATTGACATATATACAAAATAGAAGTGGGCCTAGTATTGAGCCTTGGGGGACACCATATTTGACTGGTAATGTACAGGACTTGGAATTATTGATACACACATATTGCTCTCTGTTTCCAAGAAAGGATTTCAACAGTTGTAGGACATTATCAGATATCCCATACAATGACAGCTTCTTACATAAAAGCTTATGATCAATTACATCAAAAGCTTTTGCAAAATCAACAAAAGGGCACCACAGAACCTGTTGTCATTTAAATTAGTTAACCAACTTTCAACTAGGCTCGTAAGAGCAGTGTGACAAGAATGACTTTTTCTGAAACCCGATTGATTCTTGTTTAGAAGATTGTGAATCTCAAGATGGTGATAAATGTGTCTATGAATGTGTTTTTCCAACGGTTTTGATATTATTGATAAATTAGTGTAACGGGTCCTACACGGGAATTATCTAAGTCGCCACTCTAATTCCCGTTCCGTCTAATTCGGTACCGGAAATTTAGAGTCCTAGACTAATTCCTATTTTCTTCAGTAACCCTAAAGAAGAGTAGGGCTCAGCTACTTATGGGCCGGGGAGTGATAAAGGGGGGATAGTAAGAGGATAGTAGAAAAATAGAGGGAAAAGAAAATATAGAAGAGGTAGGAAAGTAGGTGAAGTGAAATTAACTAACCTCAACTCACTCAGCAGCCACACTGAATACACTGAACGTGACGAATAACACCATTCATTCAATGTGACTCCAGACCGAGCAAATTGGGTTCACCACATACATTCCACAACACAACCTACAACACTACCACATTACACAAAACACCAATAACTAACTGTACTACAAGTACAATTAAGAAAAAACAAAAGATATATTCTGTTCAGTTCCAAACACCCAGAATCAATGGCTCAGTCTAGTTTAGGCACACAGAGTGGAGATGGGATGATGGTGTGAGGAGAAGGTGACAGAAAAAAAACGATGTTCCTGTAATCAAAAGAACATACAATGTAAAAAACATCACCACAAAACAATCCATCACTGAGCTTGTTTACAACACTAAGCTCAATTACCAAAAGGTACTTTCACCCTATCCAGTTTGCCATTCTCGCGAGAATTAAATATTCTCAGAACAATCTAACATAACCTCTAAAATTATTACATAATTTTAGTAGTTAGTTTTACACACGTTTCATTTACTTTAGGACAGATGATGGTCCATCCTATGAAACTGTGCAAGCATCCCAACCTATCTCATTTACTTTAGGACAGATGATGGTCCATCCTTTTAAACTGTGCCAACATTATTAAGAAAGACTAATTTATTTTAAATAAATGTCCACAATGCATTCCAATGCCATTACACCTGTTTTAAAATTACTAAATGACTTATCACAAATAAATCACAATTCTAATGATAAAATCATTACTACATAATTTTAATAACTTGTCTCACAACATGTCTCATTTACTTTAGGACAGAGGATGGTCCATCCTATGAAACTGTGCAAACATTAATAAAAGGGACTAGTTTATTTTAAATAAATGTCCACAATGACATTCCAATGCCATTACACCGGTTTTAAAATTGCTACATGATTTATTACAAATAAATCACAATTCTTAGCGAATGCTTCACACCCATATATTTGTAGTGTAAAGTCATACTAGAATATTTCCAGCATTTTAATAGCTGAACTATATCCTACCAAAAAATTAGTCTTACAACAAAGACCATGACGCGCCAAAATTTACCCCACGCTTCCTTTGTTCGAAGCGATCACTTATGGTTCACTGTTAATTCACAGGTTGAAAGCCTGTGAAATTAAATCAAACATATAGATTTCATGAACCTTCCAAAACTATTCTGAATTAAGCTGAAATTTGCTTAAACAGAGAGTTTGATGATCAAAAACGAAATTAACAAGATAAACTAACCTTAATGGGGAACATCTAGACTCAGCGAGTAGCGAGTCTCTGTCAGGCATCTTTCCCTCACTAGCCCCAGGCAGGAAGTGAGATTTAAAAAACAGAAATATCCCCATACGCACTCTTTTTTAAGGGGCGATCACTCAACTCTACAAGGGAGTTACTGAACCTAACGCTTAGTAACGCCAAACACAAAAATACGTTTTGTGAGGGGGGTTACACACACCCTTCGCAGGAAAATGTTGCTATCTTTTTTTCCAAAAAAGTGCCAACATTTCAAACAAAACAAAACTCTACCCTCTTGGGGGCAACCCTTCAAGTCTTTAGCTTGAACAAAAATGCATACCCAATCCAAGGTGGGTATCAACATTTATCCTAAAAAATCACTTTAAGCCAAAACCTTTTAAAACCTCAAATTGATTTTGATTCTGCATATCTACCCAATCTGATTTGGATACTGAAAACGGAACAACACACAAAAACATTCCACATTTTACAGATGTAGAAAATGTAAACCTGAACATGACTCTCACAAAGTCACACCCTGCAAATATGCAACAAAACAAACATTCATAAAAATGTAAACTTGTAGACTCATAGTCACACTCTGCAAATTAGCAGTAAAATAGAAATATTCAAAAACATGTACTTGTGGACTCACAAAGTCACACCCTGCAAATAAGCAGCAAAACAGAAACATCCACAAAAATTACAGCAATCTCAAGAGCACCCTTGGTTGCTGACTTTCGCCCTCCTTCTGTTCCTGCAACTGTTTAGGTTGCACAGGAACAGATTCACACCTGTCGGTCAGATCCGGAGTTTGAACGCTAACAGGATCTCTATGCAAAATGGATCTCCTTGGTGCAGGCACTGGCTTCCATTCCGACTTCTCTGGGATGGACTTTTCCCAGCCAGGCCTACCCACATCAGACAATGAACTCCTCTGACTCCTACCAGGCAAACTCTTACGCCTTTTATGGGAGCCACCTTTCAGGGCATCCCACCGATTGTTGGAAAAAGGCTTGGAAGCGCCAATGCCTTGACCACAACCCTTTCTTTCCTGCTTGTCAGGAAAATTACTTGGACTGTCTTTTCCTCTGCACCATTTCCTTCTGGAAAGGTGAGGAAAATGGACATTATCCCGATGGTTGCCTCTAGGGCTACCTTCCACAACCACTTTCTGGTGGCATACTTTCTGAACACCACCCTGACTACTACAATGACCTCGCCTATGTGGCGGTATGTAGCAGCCGGGTTTGTCCCTGTAGGAGGATTTTTCGGGTTTTGCAGAAACCCCGTTCTTACTGACTTCGGCTTTAGTAGCCTTCTTTCTCCGCCTTGCCGACTGCGACTTCACCGGGCAATCACGAACAATGTGACCAACACCTTTGCATCGGTAGCAGGAACTTTTCGGCTTCTTTGAGTGGCCTCTGAGTCTCTCTGCTACCATGCCTGCCAACTCTTTATAGTTGATGGCCACTTTTGCATGTTCCTGATGTGTCCGGCCCGTCACAGCTGACATAAGCCCTGAGGATGATTCCTCTAACTGCCTGACTGACTTCAACAGTGAAGTCAAATCAGGCGACGCAGAACCTGGTCTGCCGAACTCATTCTTGAGTTCCCAAGCCATCATGGGCTCACATGACATGACACCATTCATGAACACAAAATAAACATTTCTGGCACATTCATCATGCGAATACAAATCACACTTATTCAACCGAATAAAATTTAACCAGACATGCGCCAGAAAGTCTGATGAACTATCACTTCTGTCCATCTTCATCAGCAAGAACTTGGTCAGCCGTTCCACTGGGGTTTTCACACAGCCAAACACGTCACTTAGACGGCTGACAATGTCCATGGCAGAAGAGCAGGACTTGGCAAGCTCCCATGCCACACCACGCAGACTGCGCCGAATGCTGGCCAACACATCAGAGGGGGAGTCGTTCCCTCTCATCAGCACATCGACTTGCTCCTCCCACTGGGCAAAGTCGACTTCATCACCACCTGTTGGCCTCGATCCACTGAAGATGCCAAGCGGTGCCAAAGGCGTAGATGGCACCACGTGGACCTGGACCCTGGTCTGTAGCAGGGCTGCCATCTCAGCATCCTGCTTGTCGACCCTCTCCCTCAACAGGCGGTGACCTTCCTCCAGGGCAGTGAGCATCTCCCGTAACTGCCAGTTCTCCTCAACCGCAGTCACCCTCACTCATACCCCATCATCTCCCAGTTGCTTCATCTCTAGTCCCTCACTTCGACTGATCATGATCTTAATGGCATGAGGAACTGAACTTACAATTAATCTTTCAAAAATTTTATTGCAAAAATTTTGTTTCCCTAGGAATTTTTAAAAAATTCCTACACAACTTTACCAAACTGTTAGCAAAAAATTAATTAAGCTAACAACAAAATTATCAGAGCAACATTTCTGCTCTCAGCAAAATCACAGTTTTGCTGTTACCAAAATTCCACTTTCTCTGAAATTTTAATTTCCTCAACCAAAAATTTCACTTACTCTGTAAGCCAAAAATTTATTTAGCTAGCAACCAAAAAATTCTTTTTCTGAGCAAAATTTTATGCTCACTGCAAAAATTGAATTTTGCCTACACTTTCACTTCCAGTGAAATTTAAATTTTCAAACACACACAAAAGACGTTACACCTTGTGAAATCCAAAGTTCCACAAAGATCGCAAACTCCCACTCACAGTGGAGTTGCAGCTTCAGAACAGACTAATAGAAAAACACTCCCTAGCCCCACATTGGGCGCCAGAAATGTAACGGGTCCTACACGGGAATTATCTAAGTCGCCACTCTAATTCCCGTTCCGTCTAATTCAGTACCGGAAATTTAGAGTCCTAGACTAATTCCTATTTTCTTCAGTAACCCTAAAGAAGAGTAGGGCTCAGCTACTTATGGGCCGGGGAGTGATAAAGGGGGGATAGTAAGAGGATAGTAGAAAAATAGAGGGAAAAGAAAATATAGAAGAGGTAGGAAAGTAGGTGAAGTGAAATTAACTAACCTCAACTCACTCAGCAGCCACACTGAATACACTGAACGTGACGAATAACACCATTCATTCAATGCGACTCCAGACCGAGCAAATTGGGTTCACCACATATATTCCACAACACAACCTACAACACTACCACATTACACAAAACACCAATAACTAACTGTACTACAAGTACAATTAAGAAAAAAACAAAAGATATATTCTGTTCAGTTCCAAACACCCAGAATCAATGGCTCAGTCTAGTTTAGGCACACAGAGTGGAGATGGGATGATGGTGTGAGGAGAAGGTGACAGAAAAAAAAACGATGTTCCTGTAATCAAAAGAACATACAATGTAAAAAACATCACCACAAAACAATCCATCACTGAGCTTGTTTACAACACTAAGCTCAATTACCAAAAGGTACTTTCACCCTATCCAGTTTGCCATTCTCGCGAGAATTAAATATTCTCAGAACAATCTAACATAACCTCTAAAATTATTACATAATTTTAGTAGTTAGTTTTACACACGTTTCATTTACTTTAGGACAGATGATGGTCCATCCTATGAAACTGTGCAAGCATCCCAACCTATCTCATTTACTTTAGGACAGATGATGGTCCATCCTTTTAAACTGTGCCAACATTATTAAGAAGGACTAATTTATTTTAAATAAATGTCCACAATGACATTCCAATGCCATTACACCTGTTTTAAAATTACTAAATGACTTATCACAAATAAATCACAATTCTAATGATAAAATCATTACTACATAATTTTAATAACTTGTCTCACAACATGTCTCATTTACTTTAGGACGGAGGATGGTCCATCCTATGAAACTGTGCAAACATTAATAAAAGGGACTAGTTTATTTTAAATAAATGTCCACAATGACATTCCAATGCCATTACACCGGTTTTAAAATTGCTACATGATTTATTACAAATAAATCACAATTCTTAGCGAATGCTTCACACCCATATATTTGTAGTGTAAAGTCACACTAGAATATTTCCAGCATTTTAATAGCTGAACTATATCCTACCAAAAAATTAGTCTTACAACAAAGACCATGACGCGCCAAAATTTACCCCACACTTCCTTTGTTCGAAGCGATCACTTATGGTTCACTGTTAATTCACAGGTTGAAAGCCTGTGAAATTAAATCAAACATATAGATTTCATGAACCTTCCAAAACTATTCTGAATTAAGCTGAAATTTGCTTAAACAGAGAGTTTGATGATCAAAAACGAAATTAACAAGATAAACTAACCTTAATGGGGAACATCTAGACTCAGCGAGTAGCGAGTCTCTGTCAGGCATCTTTCCCTCACTAGCCCCAGGCAGGAAGTGAGATTTAAAAAACAGAAATATCCCGATACGCACTCTTTTTTAAGGGGCGATCACTCAACTCTACAAGGGAGTTACTGAACCTAACGCTTAGTAACGCCAAACACAAAAATACGTTTTGTGAGGGGGGTTACATTAGAAATAGGTCTGTAATTACAAGACTTTGAATGGTCTCCACTTTTAAAGAGAGGAATTACTTTAGCTATTTTAAACTGCGTTGGAAAATAGCATTTTTCAATGCATAAATTATAAATATAAGTTAATGTGTCAGAGATGATAGGAGCTGCTAACTTGAGAATTTTACTGTCAATACCATCTGGTCCTCTACTACTATTTTGTTTCAAGTTATTTAGATATCTGAACACTTCAGAAACACTTATGAAAGGGATTTTTAATTTTGACTTAATGTTTTTTGATGAGCAAAAACTTTTTAGCTCTTCTAAGGAGTTTAATTCTGTCTCATCTCTTTTTATAACTGTTTCAGCTATGGTGGTAAAATAAATGTTGAGATCATCTGGGGAAATTTTATTAGCAATGGGTTGAGTTGGGTATTTATTGGTTAATTGATTGATAGCCTGCCAAAACAGCTTTAGGATTGTGTTTTGATGAGGCAAGATTTTGGAAATATTTTTGTTTTGCTTTACGTTTTAATGAGTTTACTTTGTTTCTTTGTTCTTTAAATTCTCCTATTTTTCCTGCTTTTAATAGATCATCTCTTAAATAAGTTTCTTTTAGAATCTCAGTTGTCATCCATTTAGGTTGTGTTGCATGCTTCACTCTTTGGGTTTTGAAAGGAGCATGTTTATCATAGACTGAGTTAAATGTTTCTAGCCAAAAATATAAGGCTTTCTCTGGGTCTGTAAAGTTGTAAACATGATTAATTGAGGTATTTAGCAAGTCAGCAAGAAATTTATTTTCATCAAATTTAACAAATGATCTATAAGTGACTTCCTTGTGACCAGCTATTGGAATTTTTATTTCTTTTTTGTTCCATGTGAAACAGGTAGGAAGATGGTCACTGCAGCCACAGTTAGGAACACATATTTCTTTGATATTTTGCTTATTAGTTACATATACATGGTCAATGAGAGTTGCACTGGAGGAGGTTAAGCGCGTTGGTGTGTCAATAATTTGCGAGAGATTATAGGAATTTAATTTGTTTATCCACAAACAGTGGGGTTTAAGTAGATTCATGTTAAAATCTCCCAATAGTAAAAGTTCTTTAGCATCCAAAGATGCTGCATCCATCATTATGGAAAATCTATCAACCCAATCAATTCTCTGTATATCAATCCGACAGTAATGGGTTTACTTCGTTTGAGTTGTATTTCTAGCCATAGAGACTCTACTTGTTGGGTTTCAAGATGGTGAATACGTTTAAAGTTTATGGATTCATTTATATATACAACTATTCCTGTTGTTTTGGAGGAAGAGGGGTCTTTACGGATTGCTCTAAACCCAGGTATTTGGATTTCTTTATCAGATACTAAACTGGAAAGTCTGGATTCTGTAAATCCAAATAAATGAAATGGTTTATTTGAGTTGTGTAGGATACTATGTACATCAGCTAGCTTGTTTAAAATGCTGTTAATGTTTAAATGACCAATACGTAGTCCATATTTTTGTGGCCAGGTTTTCAGACAGGGAGCCATGTTGCTGAAAAGGTAGAGAAGAAGAAGGAGAAGAAAAAAGAAAAAAAAAATCACAAAACCCCCGAATGATTCTAAAATGGTTTGAGGAAACAATATTTATCAACTTAAACTGATCAAGTAAATACAATGGAATGGATGATAAGTGAAAATGCAATACAGAAGCAATATATATTAATACGTATGATAAAACTATATCAGGTTTTGCTGCACAAGTTAAGAGGAGCAAAAAAAAAGTACGAATAAAAGTCTTGCTTTAACTGTTACCAGTTGAGATATATTATATCCTAAAACAGTTATCAGATATACACAATATCCTCAGGTCTAGGAATAATGTTAAGTAATCAAATCAGTCTTCTGGAACACTTTCTACAGGAAACACAACACGCAGAGAAATGTTTATGCTGTATTCCAATATCCAAGGGGGAAAAAAAAATCCACTGTTGTGTCCCTTCCATCTGTCTGTGTCCATTTCAAAATTAGACTCTTCAATTTGAAGGTGTAGAGGATCCTACAGGGAATTATCTAAGGCGCCACTCTAATTCCCGTTCCGCCTAATTCGGTACTGGAAATTTAGAGTCCTAGAATAATTCCTAAGTTTCTTCAGTAACCCTACAGAAGAGTAGGGCTCAGCTACTTATGGGCCGGGGAGTGATAAAGGGGGGATAGAAAAGAGGATAGTAGAAAAATAGGGGAAAAGAGATATAGAAAAGGTAGGAAAGTAGGTGAAGTGAAATTAACTAACCTCAACTCACTCAGCAGCCACACTGAACACACTGAACGTGACGAATAACACCATTCATTCAATGCGACTCCAGACCGAGCAAATTGGGTTCACCACATATATTCCACAACACAACCTACAACACTACCACATTACACAAAACACCAATGACTAATTGTACTACAAGTACAATTAAAAAACACAAAATATATATTCTGTTCAGTTAAATACCAAATCAAGAATCAGTGATCAATCTCAGATCAAGGCCATTAATAAAAACAACATAAGTAGGGGTGGAGATTTAACGATGGGGCAAAGCAGGTGTGACAGGGGAAAAAACGATATTCCTGTAATCAAAAGAACATACAATGTAAAAAACATCACCTCTAAAATTATTACATAATTTTAGTAGTTAGTTTTACACGTTTCATTTACTTTAGGACAGATGATGGTCCATCCTAAAAACTGTACCAACATTATTAAGAAGGACTAATTTATTTTAAATAAATGTCCACAATGACATTCCAATGTCATTACACCTGTTTTAGAATTACTAAATGATTTATCACAAATAAATCACAATTCTAATAATAAAATCATCACTACATAATTTTAATAACTTGTCTAACAACATGTCTCATTTACTTTAGGACAGAGGATGGTCCATCCTATGAAACTGTGCAAACATTAATAAAAGGGACTAATTTATTTTAAATAAATGTCCACAATGACATTCCAATGTCATTACACCTGTTTTAGAATTACTAAATGATTTATCACAAATAAATCACAATTCTTAACAAATAAAATCAATTTTGAAAATTAAGTAGGCTTTCACACCCATATATTTGTAGTGTAAAGTCATACTAGAATATTTCCAGCATTTTAATAACTGAACAATATCCTACCAAAAATTAATCTTACAACAAGGACCATGACGCACCAAAAATTACCCCACGCTTCCTTTGTTCCAAGCGCTTCGAACAAAGAAGCGATCACTTATGTTCACTGTTAATTCACAGGTTGAAAGCCTGTGAAATTAAATCAAACATATAGTTTTCCTGAACCTTCCACAACTAATCTGAATTAAGCTAAAATTGGCTTAAACAGATCGTATGACCAAAAAACGAAATTAAAAAATAAACAAACCTTAATGGGGAACATCTAGACTCAGCGAGCGAGTCTCTGTCACCGTCTTTCCCTCACTAGCCCCAGGCAGGAAGTGAGATTTAAAAAACAGAAGTATCCCCATACCACTCTTTTTTAAGGGGCAATCACTCAACTCTACAAGGGAGTTACTGCACTTAAGGCTTAGTAACGCCAAACACAAAACACAGCACAGAAGTCACTAAACACATCCACGGTTGTGAATAACTTCAGAATAATTCAGTTTGCAGGTTTGCAAAACACAGCACGGAATCACAAAACACATCCCCTAACTTGGATAACCTTCAGTTTGTAGGTTTGCAAAACACAGCACAGGAATCACTAAAGGCATTCACAATCTAGACGCATTCACAAAATCTAGACATTCCAAAACTGTCACTAAACAGCACAGGAGTTATAGCACAGGTGTCACTAAATGCATTTACAATCTAGATGCATTCACAATCCTAATCATCCAAAACTGACACTGAAGCATTCACAATCTAGATTGTTCCAATAAAGCACTGTTTAGTACTAGTAAGACAAGTCATTTCAGCACAGCGTTTTTCAGCACAGTAGGTACAATGTTGAATGTTTTCTGACAATTCTTAATATTTCATTTGCCGGCACCAGGTCCACAGAGGTATTCATCAAGGTAAAAAGGTTAATTTCCACAGGTAGTTTATATGCACACCTACAGACATACCCCCCCCCCCCCCCACACACACACACACACACACTCAACACACACATGCACACTCGCAGGCACACATATATTCGCTCTAAACGCAAAACACACAAAAACACACTGATATGGGCGCGCGCACACACACACCACACACACACACACACACACACACACACACACACACACACACACACACAAAACATGCACACACACACATAAAACACACATGAGCGTGCGTTCACTCGCCCATACACACACATACACACACGCGGCACACACACACAACACACACCACACACACACACAACAAAAACACACACACACACACCCTACATACATACACACCTGAGGCACACACACATGAGGCACACACACCTGAGGCACACACACATGAGGCACACACACCACACACACACACACACACACACACACACACACACACACACACACAGGGCACATACGCACACACATGCAGCACACACACACACACATACACACAAACGCACACACACCACACACACACGCGCGCCTATACACACACATATAATACACACAAGTCTAACATACATGTACATACATATAAAATATCATTTTAAAGTAAGGTTAGGGCAAAACAAAACCATAAACAGAGTAGTAGCTTATGTCTGTCCCATGTCTTTCTTGTCCAGAAACTCATACGGCGGGGACTGCATATATTTGGGGGGAGGGAGGGGAGGCATAAAGAAGGGCCAAGGTGGAGGGGGAGGGTACATCATTGAATACCATGGATAAGGGGGTCTTTTGGAAGAGAAATTTTGGTACCACATTTGAAAATCTTGGGTCTTGGAAAAAGGGTCTTCCGATTTTTTTTGCAATGGAGGATTGGAGAAGGGAAGTTGATTAGAGGGAGGGGTGGGAGGGGTATCTGGATTACCTGGTGAGTAGGATGATTTGGATAAATTCCTAGAGCTTGGTAAGGGAGGGAAACTATCGTCATATTGATCCTGATCAGAGCTCTGGGAAAGGGGAGGGGAGGAGTGACTATGAGGGAGTGAGGGGAGAGGGGCAGAGCGACTTTTGGGGGGGGGCAGAGGAGGCCTGTGGTTGAGGCAACGGTTCGGGCCGTTGGTAGGCCTATGTTCGTATTGGTTGCGACCATGGTGGGATGTTGGAGGAGGGTGGGATGTGGGAGGAGGGGGGGTTGTTAGGGCATAGGCCTAGTTGGGTGTGCTGGGGGTGGGACAGATGTGGTAAGGGAGGAGAGGGTAGTAGAGACGTTTTCCCACTGTCCAGCTGGTTTCTCCGTTGCCCTGCTCCTCTGCCTGAAGTTTCCGGCCTAGGTGAAACAAATTGAGAGCCAGTCTTGCTGTGTCTTTCCTTGAGGGGTGGGTTGCGTCACTGTACAGGGCCAACCGAGGCGCTCCACTGGTTGTGGTGAAGACCTTAGAATGGTCGATGTACTTCACCCCCATGCTGTCACATGCCCGCTGTAGTTTTCTGTTGCTAGGGGCAATGACAGCATTGAGGATGTGATGAGCCTCTGGCTGGTATGATGGCAGAGGCATGGAGTGTGGCTTTGGGGAAGGTGTGGCGGCATTGGGAGAGAAGGTTTCTCCATGTCTCAGTGCCAATGCCACCATCTTCGGACGTTGCTGGCAGCCAGCAGTCATTCACCCCAACATGAATGGTGGCACTCCTCACATTAGTGGCAGGTGGCTGCTGACTGAGCCACCCTGCTAGTTCCCGGATTGTTAAATCGGGGACACACACTTTCTGTGAGAAGCTGCCTGGGGGGGATGACCGGGAAATGTCCACTCCCTGAATTGTGGAGTCGCCTAAAAGGATTTTCGAGGCATTGGGATTGATTAGGCCTATAGCTCTTTTGAGTGGATGGGTGGGGTCTTTGGTAGGAGAGGATTGGGGATCTTTATTAGGCTTAGTAGGGAGAGGGTCTTTTTTTGTTGTGGAAGCAGAAGGATCAGTGGCCAGGGAGAGGATACTTTCTGATCTGAGGGACAGTTAGGCTTTGGATGACTTTTTTTCAGTTTGGGGTTTGATTTGTTTGGGGGGAGTTTGGGTGAGGACACATTGCCTGAAGGGGTATGTTTTTGGGACAGGGTAGTTAAGTGGTCAATTTCAATTTTGAAAGACTGTCTGGCTTCCAGAAATGCAGCTCTGAGTGCTGTGATCTCTGCTTGTAGAGAATGTGTCACAGCTTCAAAGTCTGCCCTGGAAATACAGTTTTCATGACAGCATGTGGAGTGAGGATCACTGTCACTGTTTGTCATTGTGGTTCTGTCACTTGTGGCTAGGCCTAGCTGTTGGTTGTGGCCAGCAGGGGGGAGGGGGGAGGTATTGTTTGTTCCCCCCAGTTGGCACTGAGCCATGGTGGGTCCACAAGGAGTGGGGGAGGAAGAGTTTGTCTCAGGGGTTACAGCATCAAGGGGGTGGGAGGGGGAAGGAGAAGGAGAGGTGGTGGTGGCTTGTTGCTCGTGCTATGCTGAATACAATCAAGCATATTACCAATAGGGGAAGAGGGCGAAGACAAGGGATGAAGGGTGGGACTGGAGGGGGAGAGTGAGGTAAGTGAAGTGTCCCCCTTCTCTTCAAGGAGGCCAGGTGTAGTAGTTGTGGTAGGCCTAGTGGAGACAACCTAGTCCAAGAAAATTTTATTTTTGGTAGAGAATAAGTGCTTCAAAATTTTTGACTACACGAACTAGTATATTGATCCTTCCCAATTACGTTACACTGGTGTTAACAAAAGTTTTGTGAGGGGATTTTCATTTAAAACACTTTTTATGTCGAACTACTTTCTGTCGATTTCGCGAGCGGGCCGGAGCTTTAGTCGCGCGCGCAGCCTTGTTTTCGCGTCACTCGCTGTTTCTGTGTCAGACCCCTCCACGAATTAATCAGGAGATAAGCTTTCTTTGCTGACCATTATATAGCTGTAAATGGATGATCCAAAGTCCATATTGTTTGTGAATCTTGCTAAAGTCACAGAAAGATTGAAAGTAATGAATAAAACATGTATGAGAAATCCGCTGAGGAAGACAAAACGAAAGGCGTAGCAGACGCCACAGCACAGGTGTAAGCAGACACATCCGCGGGCAGTAGTAAAGTTACTAAACAGTTTGTTTTGTAAAATCGGAAGAAATTGTGTTTAAAATAATAATTTTGATAAGCAGGTTGTGTGTGTGTGTGTGTGTGTGTGTGTGTGTGTGTGTGTGTGTGTGTGTGTGTGTGTGTGTGTGTGTGTGTGTGTAGGCCTAGTCAAAAACATCTTTACTGAAAGTAAAACCTAAGTTTTCACAATGGTTTTCATTTTGCCCTCACAAAAATATATTTTTAAATGGATATAAAAACACCTTAATAAAGGATAGGAAAACAAAACAGTCTTAATCTAGATACAAATAATACAGTATAAAAAGGAAAGGAAACAGAGAAAATGTACTGTTCACAATATAACCGAAAGAAGACAGCATGATAAGCTTGATTCAGACAGAAAAATAATGAAGAAAAACAAAATAACAAGGCTAGACATAACAGTTTATAAAACAAGCTACAGCCACAGAATAATCTAAAGAATAAAAGAAGTGGTCTTATGATCTATTCCTCTGTGTGCGTGTGTGTGTGCGTGTGTGTGTGTGTGTGTGTGTGTGTGTGTGTGTGTGTGTGTGTGTGTGTGTGTGTGTGTGTGTGTTGTTTGTGTGTGTGTGTGTTGTTTGTGTGTGTGTTGTTTGTGTGTGTTGTTCGTTTGCTTGTGTGTGTGTGTGTGTGTGTGTTTGTGTGTGTGTGTGTGTGTGTGTGTGTGTGTGTGTGTGTGTGTGTGTGTGTGTGTGTGTGTGTGTGTGAATATAAGTGACACCTACATACTAACATGTTGGTCTGTTGCAAGAAATCATTGAACACATTTGTATCAACTGCAAGACCCCAGCACCACAAAAGCCACCTTGTACAGTGACCCAGAAAGGCGCAATACGATGAACCATTGTAGTTGTCAGTTAAAAGACAACAAAGTTGCCTGTGTGAGGAACTCTGTACATAAGGAATGCCGTGCCATGTACGCCAATAAAACAGTTATTGATGCTAGAGTTAAGGATCCCTAAGGACAAATCTTTCCTCAGAAAAGCAGAAATTTGCAGTCAAGCATATAAAATAGAAAATGTTTGTTAGAATAATGCATACTGTGCACAACAGATGAAAGTTGAACTCTTAAAACACTATGATGATGAAATTGCGATTGCTCATTCCAATAACATTTTTGATATCATATCACTCAGAACAACTCCAGACTGTATTTTTTAGAAGTTCTACCAAGAGAAAAGAGAATCCAGTGCTAAAGATGAACAGATGTGTCTTACCAAAGCAGCAGTAACAATCATTCACAATGACATCAAGTCACTGGTTTCTGCAAGACAGCTGTCCTGATGCAGACAGCATTGCCAGTTACAGTTTCTGAAATCTTGATGCAAGTCACCAACAAATCTAAAGGGAATTAGAAAGTATCAGCAATTAGGCGAGGCATCATCCAGTGCACCAGGCCCAACACTATCATCACACCTGTACAGATTGGGCTTGCTGCGAAAGTGCATCAACTGTTTAGTTCCTGGTTTATAATTAACGTAAGTATTAATTACTCAGGCAAGCAAACAAAGCAGTACTTGCCAGTCATATCTGGTCAGCCACAAAACAGCTGGGTGTTCAACTTGCAGATCATACTGCTTTGGTCATTAGTGGTGGTCCCCTTTTGCATTGACTTGTCTGGCTTTGTGGAACAATATACAACCAGCTGGTGCAGATGTATTACAACTTCATGAACTGCATCTACAACAGGGATATTGTTGTATTTGATGGCGATTGATTACAGTGGACTGCTAATCAAAGATGCTGCTCATCTGAGAAGAAATGGTGAGATCACAGGACCTGTCATTATTTTGCTGGTAGCATGGTGCTGACTGAGTCCAGAAAGTGCTTTATAGCAAATCCAGCCAACAGACTGCACTTCATTCAACTGCTGGGTGAAGGATTGACAAAGTCTGGATTCAACACTTTATAATTGTGGTGATGCTAACTGCCTCATTGTAGGTACAGCATTAGAGAAAGCCAGAGAAGTATGTTTTCAGACGAAAAGATCCTGCCTGTGGAAAAAAGTTAGAATGTGCATTTTATCGAGAGCATGCATGCGTGTTCATGACACCCAACATCAGCAAAGAGCAAGTGATAGCTGCAGGAGAAAAGACCACTGCAATGATGCATGGTGGCAAGAACAAAGATTCCTTGGACAAGCTCCGATATGTGTGATACATGCATAAACCAGCTACTTCTGTTATCATTACACCCAAACAAACTGCCCCCAACATCCTCAGCTGCAAAGTTCCATTCTATGAGGACCTATTTCCAGGTCCATGAATGGTTGCATTTAAATTCACATAGTTTCCAGTTAGATCCCCAGGACTGGGGATGGGAAATAAAACATGGAGTGATGTTTCCAACTTAAAGATTTTGAGGTAACCCCTGAAGCTCTCTGTATATTGTAAGATGTTTTTTAAAAAATAAATTATTGTAAGATGTCATTGTCTGACTGAATGCCGAACAGCAAGGTGTAGATGCTGTAAGCATGGCCTCCTGTCTTCAGTTGCATGTGGGCAATGTAGAGGGCAAAGCTGCACACATTCAGAGTTGCTGGAGGTCCTGGACTATCCAATTAGGAAGACACACTGCACAGTTCATGCTAAGATGTTGGATATTTACATTTTGTTGAACTGCCATCTTCATGACATTGGAACTGAATCTATGAACATCTGTAAGAGATGTTACAAGTGATTTTGTGAACCAATCATTGGCAAAATGGTAAATTAATTTACAAGCACCTCTTAAATGTCGTCAAATTGAGAAAAAGAGTAGTTTTTGTTAATGAATACAAAGCTGATAATATGTATTCAACAACAAAAAAACATAACCAAGGTGATTGCCTGTTGCCAGTAGTTTTGTTTTGACTGAAAATTGTACTTTGTTTGAACGCTTGGGTTACTAATTTTAGGGGGGTGGGTAAGCAAATAAGTTATAGCGACAACAGCATGTATCAAATATCATGTTCTTTGCATCATATGAATGCGTTTCTGAGTGTTTAACATTATTACACTTAAAATGATTGCACAATGTTTAAATTTTGCTGCCTACGGTAACGTTATCTGTAAACTTTTCTCAAATTTGAAAACCGGAAGTGCAATTACATTAGTTTTCCCCCAGTAAAAAGACATTGGGTCATCAGAGTGTAAAAGTTTTAGTTTAGAAATGAAATTTATACAAGCCTGCTTCAATTTAGTGTAAAAATTCCTGACTGGACAGCAAGAACAGCTTGCAAAGCAGCCCAAATGGGAAATACCGTTTCAGCTCAGCTGCACTGCACCTACTCTTTTCAAACACATCCGGCAACTAAATTTTTGTTAACAACATTTGGGATGGTCAAGTACACCCACCAAAACATAAAACAAGTGAAAAAAATTTTGAAGCATTTATTCTGTGCCAGAGCCCTTTTTTGGCAAAATTTTCCTGGACTAACCGTCTGCTGGCTTGAGTCAATCTGTTGGCTTGAGTCCGATGATGGCTGACAGACGTCTGGTGTGTTAGCTAACACTTCCTCTTCAGCTGTACTTGAAGAGGTGTTAACAGAGGAGTGTTCCTCATCACCTGCACTGTCTTCCTGTTGGTCCATGATGCACAGCCTATTCCTAATACTATCACTTGATTGTTCTGCTTCACTAATGCATACAATGTTTGTACTGTCTTCACTAGATGCTAAATAGTCCACTATGGAGCAAAGTTTCTTAAACTCCTTGTCTATCCAGTCATGACATCCCTTACCCTGCACTAAAATTAAGTTGGTGGTGTAACAGATATGTATTTTTAACTGCTTGCTTTGGTCTGTGCGTATCTCTAGGGTTGATTGAAAGAGATCTGATGGGGTGAGGGATGTAAAGTCAATGTCATCTTCAGTATCATAGATTTCGTGCTTTGCTCTATATTCTGTCCATGTTGAATTGAAAATTGGGGGGGCATATTTTCCTACATATCTATGAAATAATGTATATCGCCAATGAGGCATGCGGCTGTGTATACATTCGAATTTTTTCTGGATAGAGTCTAATGTGTTCTGAATTTCTTCCAGTCTATGTGTGTTAAAAATATTGTCCCTTGTCATTGATCGTGTAGTCGGCCTCATGATGAAGTCCCTATGTGTCCCTAGTGCTGTAAAGGTTTGTTTACAGATATTCAAGTAATGCTATGGTTCCCCTACGGCCAAAGCCTACCCCCTGACGGGGCATGGCAGCCGTGGGCTTGGCCTAATGAATTAACCTAGTGATGTACATTCATTTCACTTTGAAGCTATTGGTTAGGCCTATGGTATTTATTCTGTTTTGTTTTTTGTTATTGATTTTTTCTCACATATTTATAAATATATCGGGTAGGCTTATATCTCAATGTGTATCATATTTTTAGGTAGGTAAAAGAGAGAGAGAGAGAGAGAGAGAGAGAGAGAGAGAGAGAGAGAGAGAGAGAGAGAGAGAGAGAGAGAGGAGAGTAGAGAACATTATATATTCTATAGGACATGGGAGAGTAGAGAACACTAGAGAACATGGAAGAGTAGATGTAACCCCCCTCACAAAAAAGTATTTTTGTGTTTGGCATTACTAAGCGTTAAGTGCAGTAACTCCCTTGTAGAGTTGAGTGATCGCCCCTTAAAAAAGAGTGCCTATCGGGATACTTCTGTTTTTTAAATCTCACTTCCTGCCTGGGCCTAGTGAGGGAAAGACACGTGACAGAGACTCGCTTCTCGCTGAGTCTAGATGTTCCCCATTAAGGTTGGTTTATCTTGTTAATTTTGTTTTTGATCAAACTATCTGTTTAAGCAAATTTCAGCTTAATTCAGAATAGTTTTGGAAGGTTCATGAAAACTATATGTTTGATTTAATTTCACAGGCTTTCAACCTGTGAATTAACAGTGAACATAAGTGATGGCTTCGAACAAAGGAAGCGTGGGGTAAATTTTGGCACGTCATGGTCCTTGTTGTAAGATTAATTTGTGGTAGAATATTGTTCAGCTATTATTAAAATGCTGGAAATATTCTAGTGTGACTTTACACTACAAATATGTGGGTGTGAAGGACTACTTAATTTTTGTAATGATTTTATCACTACGAATTCTGACGTATTTGTGATATATCATTTAGGAAATTCAAACAGTTGAAATATCAGTGGGGGCATTAATTTAATTTGAGAGGCTTTTAGCCTGTGAACTAACAGTGAGACCTAGTGGTTGTTTTGAACAAAGCATATAAATGTTAACACAGTCATGGTTTTTGTTGTAAACTTAATTTTTGGTAGAATATTGTTCAGCTATTATTAAAATGCTGGAAATATTCTAGTGTGGCTTTACACTACAAAGATATGGGTGTGAAGGCCTTGATTTTGTAATGATTTTATTCACTAAGAATTCTGATTTATTTGTGATAAATCATTTAGTAATTTTAAAACAGGTGTAATGGCATTGGAATGTCATTGTGGACATTTATTTAAAATAAATTAGTCCTTCTTAATAATGTTGGCACAGTTTTATAGGATGGACCATCATCTGTCCTAAAGTAAATGAGATAGGCTGGGATGTTTGCACAGTTTCATAGGATGGACCATCATCTGTCCTAAAGTAAATGAAACATGTGTAAAACTAACTACTAAAATTATGTAATAATTTTAGAGGTTATGTTGGTTTGTTTTGAGAATATTTAATTCTCATGAGTATTGTAAATTAACTCAGTGAGGATTGGTTTTGTGGTGATGTTTTTTACAGTGTATGTTCTTTTTATTACAGGAACATCGTTTTTTCCCCTGTCACCTTCTCCTCACACCATCATCCCATCTCCACTCTCATCGTTCTGTGTGCCTAAACTAGACTGAGCCATTGATTTTAAGTATTTGGAATTGAACAGGATATATATAATATATATTTTGTGTTTTTTAATTGTACTTGCAGTACAATTGGTGTTTTGTGTAATGTGGTAGTGTTGTAGGTTGTGTTGTGGAATATATGTTGTAAACCAAATTCGCTCGGTCTGGAGTCGCATTGAATGAATGTTGTTGTTCCTCACGTTCAGTGTATTCAGTGTGGCTGCTGAGTGAGTTGAGGTTAATTAATTTCACTTCACCTACTTTCCTACCTCTTCTATATTTTCTTTTCCCTCTATTTTTCTACTATCCTCTTTTCTATCCCCCCTTTATCACTCCCCGGCCCATAAGTAGCTGAGCCCTACTCTTCTTTAGGGTTACTAAAGAAACCAGGAATTAGTCTAGGACTCTAAATTTCCAGTACCGAATTAGGAACGGAATTAGAGTGGCGCCTTAGATAATTCCCGTGTAGGACCCTCTACATTTCTGGCGCCCAATGTGGGGCTAGGGAGTGTTTTTCTATTAATTTTGAAGTTGAAACTCCACTGAGAGTGGAAGTTTGCGACTCTGGTGAAACTTTTAATTTCACAGATTGTAACGTCTTTTGTGTGTTCGAAAATTTTAATTTTCACTGGAAGTAAAAGTGTAGGCAAAATTCAAATTTTGCAGTGAGCAAAAATTTTGCTCGGAAAAAGAATTTTTTGGTTGTTAGCCAAATAAATTTTTTGGCTTACAGAGTAAGTGAAAATTTTGGTTGAAGAAAATTAGAATTTCATGGGAAGTGAAATTTTGGAATTAGCAAAATTGTGATTTTGCTGAGAGCAGAAATGTTGCTCTGGTAATTTTTGTGGTTAGCTTAAATTAATTTTTTGCTAACAGTGTAGAAAAGTTGTGTAGGAATTTTTAAAATTCTAAAAGAAAAAAGAGAAACAAATGTTTGAAAATGGAATTTTGAACGTTAACTGTAAGTTCAGTTTCCTCATATATAAAGATCATGATCAGTCGAAGTGAGGGACCAGAGATGAAGCAACTGGGAGATGATGGGGTACGAGCGAGGGTGACTGCGGTTGAGGAGGAGAACCGGCAGTTACGGGAGACGCTCACTGCCCTGGAGGAAGGTCACCGCCTGTTGAGGGAGAGGGTCGACAAGCAGGATGCCGAGATGACAGCCCTGCTACAGACCCGGATCCAGGTCCACGTGGTGCCATCTACGCCTTTGGCACCGCTTGGCATCTTCAGTGGATCGAGGCCAACAGGTGGTGATGAGTTCGACTTTGCCAAGTGGGAGGAGCAAGTCGATGTGCTGATGAGAGGGAACGACTCCCCCTCTGATGTGTTGGCCAGTGTTTGGCGCAGTCTGCGTGGTGTGGCATGGGAACTTGCCAAGTCCTGCTCTTCTGCCATGGACATTGTCAGCCGTCTAAGTGACGTGTTTGGCTGTGTTAAAACCCCAGTGGAACGTCTGGCCGAGTTCTTACTGATGCAGATGGACAGAAGTGATAGTCCATTGGACTTCCTGGTGCAAGCTTGGTTACATTTTATTCGTTTGAATAAGAGTGATTTGTATTCGCATGATGAGTGTGCCAGAAATGTTTATTTTGTGTTCATGAATGGTGTCATATCATGTGAGCCCATGATGGCTTGGGAACTCAAGAATGAGTTCGGCAGACCAGGTTCTGCGTCGCCTGATTTGACTTCACTGTTGAAGTCAGTCAGGCAGTTAGAGGAATCATCCTCAGGGCTTATGTCAGCTGTGACGGGCCGGACACATCAGGAACATGCAAAAGTGGCCATCAACTATAAAGAGTTGGCAGGCATGGTAGCAGAGAGACTCAGAGGCCACTCTAAGTCAAAGAAGCCGAAGGGTTCCTGCTACCGATGCAAAAGTGTTGGCCACGTTGTTCGTGATTGCCCGGTCAAGTCACAGTCGGCAAGGCGGAAAAAGAAGATGAAGGCTACTAAAGCCAAAGTCAGTGAGAACGGGGTTTCTGCAAAACCCGAAAAATCCTCCTACAGGAACAAACCCGGCTGCTACATACCGCCACATCGGCGAGCTTGTGGTAGTGGTCAGGGTGGTGTTTGGAATGTATGCGACCAGAAAGTGGTTGCGGATGGTAGCTCTCGAGGCAACCATCGGGACAATGTTCATTTTCCTCACCTTTCCAGAAGGAAATGGTGCAGAGGAAAAGACGGTCCAAGTTGTTTTCCTGATAAGCAGGAAAACAAGGATTGTGGTCAAGGCATTGGTGCTTCCAAGCCTCTTTCCAACAACCGGTGGGATGCCTTGAAAAATGGCTCCCGTAAGGATTTGCCTGGTAGGAGTCAGAGGAGTTCGTTGTCTGGTGTGGGTAGGCCTGGCTGGGAAAAGTCCATCCCAGAGAAGTCGGAATGGAAATCAGTGCCTGCACCAAGGAGATCCATTTTGCATGGAGATCCTGACAGTATTAAAACTCCGGATCTGACCGACAGGTGTGATTCTGTTCCTGTGCAACCTAAACAGTTGCAGGAAGAGAAGGAGAGTGTATGTCAGCAACCAAGGGTGGTCTTGAGATTGCTGTAATTCTTGTGTATGTTTTTGTTTTACTGCATGTTTGCAGAGGGTGACATTGAGTTTACAAGTTTACATTTTTTATTGTTTCTTGTTTTGCTGCTAATTTGCAGAGTGTGGCTTTCTGAGTCCACAGGCTTATGTTTTTATGAATGTTTGTTTTGCTGCATATTTGCAGGGTGTGACTGTGAGTCATGTTTGGGTTTATATTTTCTACATTTGTAAAATGTGGAATGTTTTTGTGTGTTGTTCTGTTTTCAGTATCCAAATTAGATTGGGTAGATATGCAGAATTAAAATTAAGCAGAGGCTTTAAGAGGTTTTGGCCTCAGATAATTTTAGGATAAATGTTGATACCCACCTTGGATTGGGTATGCATTTTGTTCAAGCTGAAGACTGGAAGGGTTACCCTGAGAGGGTAGAGTTTGTGTTTTGTTTGAAATGTTGGCACTTTTTGGAAAAAAAGATAGCAACATTTTCCTGCAAAGGGTGTGTGTAACCCCCCTCACAAAAACGTATTTTTGTGTTTGGCGTTACTAAGCGTTAAGTGCAGTAACTCCCTTGTAGAGTTGAGTGATCGCCCCTTAAAAAAGAGTGCTATCGGGATACTTCTGTTTTTTAAATCTCACTTCCTGCCTGGGCCTAGTGAGGGAAAGACGCATGACAGAGACTGGCTTCTCGCTGAGTCTAGATGTTCCCCATTAATGTTGGTTTATCTTGTTAATTTTGTTTTTGATCAAACTATCTGTTTAAGCAAATTTCAGCTTAATTCAGAATAGTTTTGGAAGGTTCATGAAAACTATATGTTTGATTTAATTTCACAGGCTTTCAACCTGTGAATTAACAGTGAACATAAGTGATGGCTTCGAACAAAGGAAGCGTGGGGTAAATTTTGGCACGTCATGGTCCTTGTTGTAAGATTAATTTGTGGTAGAATATTGTTCAGCTATTATTAAAATGCTGGAAATATTCTAGTGTGACTTTACACTACAAATATGTGGGTGTGAAGGACTACTTAATTTTTGTAATGATTTTATCACTACGAATTCTGACGTATTTGTGATATATCATTTAGGAAATTCAAACAGTTGAAATATCAGTGGGGCATTAATTTAATTTGAGAGGCTTTTAGCCTGTGAACTAACAGTGAGACCTAGTGGTTGTTTTGAACAAAGCATATAAATGTTAACACAGTCATGGTTTTTGTTGTAAACTTAATTTTTGGTAGAATATTGTTCAGCTATTATTAAAATGCTGGAAATATTCTAGTGTGGCTTTACACTACAAAGATATGGGTGTGAAGGCCTTGATTTTGTAATGATTTTATTCACTAAGAATTCTGATTTATTTGTGATAAATCATTTAGTAATTTTAAAACAGGTGTAATGGCATTGGAATGTCATTGTGGACATTTATTTAAAATAAATTAGTCCTTCTTAATAATGTTGGCACAGTTTTATAGGATGGACCATCATCTGTCCTAAAGTAAATGAGATAGGCTGGGATGTTTGCACAGTTTCATAGGATGGACCATCATCTGTCCTAAAGTAAATGAAACATGTGTAAAACTAACTACTAAAATTATGTAATAATTTTAGAGGTTATGTTGGTTTGTTTTGAGAATATTTAATTCTCATGAGTATTGTAAATTAACTCAGTGAGGATTGGTTTTGTGGTGATGTTTTTTACAGTGTATGTTCTTTTTATTACAGGAACATCGTTTTTTCCCCTGTCACCTTCTCCTCACACCATCATCCCATCTCCACTCTCATCGTTCTGTGTGCCTAAACTAGACTGAGCCATTGATTTTAAGTATTTGGAATTGAACAGGATATATATATTTTGTGTTTTTTAATTGTACTTGCAGTACAATTGGTGTTTTGTGTAATGTGGTAGTGTTGTAGGTTGTGTTGTGGAATATATGTTGTAAACCAAATTCGCTCGGTCTGGAGTCGCATTGAATGAATGTTGTTGTTCCTCACGTTCAGTGTATTCAGTGTGGCTGCTGAGTGAGTTGAGGTTAATTAATTTCACTTCACCTACTTTCCTACCTCTTCTATATTTTCTTTTCCCTCTATTTTTCTACTATCCTCTTTTCTATCCCCCCTTTATCACTCCCCGGCCCATAAGTAGCTGAGCCCTACTCTTCTTTAGGGTTACTAAAGAAACCAGGAATTAGTCTAGGACTCTAAATTTCCAGTACCGAATTAGGCGGAACGGAATTAGAGTGGCGCCTTAGATAATTCCCGTGTAGGACCCTCTACATAGAGAACACTAGAGGACATGGGAGAGTACAGAACACTAGAGGACATGGAAGAGTACAGAACACTAGAGGACATGGGAGAGTACAGAACACTAGAGGACATGGGAGAGTATTTATTTATTTATTTATTTATTCTTTTATATCGAGGATAACAGAATAAGCAATCATGTGCTTTTTTTCATCCGGTCCCCGTGTGTATGCAGTTTTGTAAATATTGTCATCTGTTCCCACCGGCACACGATGGCCTACTCTTACGAAAAGCGGAACAGGATTTAACGTGTGCGCAAGATGTTCTGCGTGCGTTCGCACACGGGGCCTTGGTTTAAAGTCTCATCCGAAGGACTTTTGGGGAGAGTGGAGTCAGCACTGATGTTAACTCCAGGAAGAAAATTTCCTCCTGTAGAGAACACTAGAGGACATGGGAGAGTAGAGAACACTAGAGAACATGGAAGAGTACAGAACACTAGAGGACATGGAAGAGTACAGAACACTATATATATAGGACATGGAAGAGTACAGAACACTAGAGGACATGGAAGAGTACAGAACACTAGAGGACATGGAAGAGTACAGAACACTAGAGGACATGGGAGAGTACAGAGCACTAGAGGACATGGAAGAGTACAGAACACTATATATATAGGACATGGAAGAGTACAGAACACTAGAGGACATGGGAGAGTACAGAACACTATATATATAGGACATGGAAGAGTACAGAACACTAGAGGACATGGAAGAGTACAGAACACTAGAGGACATGGAAGAGTACAGAACACTAGAGGACATGGGAGAGTACAGAACACTAGAGGACATGGAAGAGTACAGAACACTAGAGGACATGGAAGAGTACAGAACACTGTAGGACATGGGAGAGTGGAGAACACTATAGGACATGGAAGAGTACAGAACACTAGAGGACATGGAAGAGTAGAGAACACTAGAGGACATGGAAGAGTACAGAACACTAGAGGACATGGGAGAGTGGAGAACACCAGAGGACATGGGAGAGTAGAGATACATGGGAGAGTAGAGTTGTTGTAAAGTTGCTTAACTATAATCTAAGGTGTTTGTGAGTACTTTCATAACAATCTGGAGAGTTCCTGAAGTTCTGGAAGTTTCCAGTCTTTACCAGTGGCCGGGAGAAGGAGGTCACCAGAACTGTATATATAAACTAAGGGTTGTCATCGCAGCAGCAGCGAGGGAGAAGAGTCTGAGGAAGAAAGGTGAGAGGGAGGAGATGAGGAACAGAAGGGAGGAGAGTAGGAAAGATGATCGCAGCAGGGGAGAGTGGAGAAGCTTGTCACTTCGGTGATGAATCAGAGAGTTTTGGAATGCTGTTCGTCAAATGACATTTAAAAGGAAACAACCCAGACACTATATAACTACTGATGAATGGTTTTGTCATTTTACAGCTTTGCTAGAGTCAGGTTCTGAAAATGTTGACTTGTTGATGAAGATGATGTCACTAATGATTACATGAATCGCCCAATATCTAAAGGGGAAGTTTTGTAAGCTATGAGAACACTTAAAAATCATAAGGCAGCTGGTCCTGATGATATAATTAGTGAAATGATTAAAAATTTGTCTGACCAAGTTGTCCAATTTTTCATCAAGTTTTAATATATTATACGATGATGGTGTATACCCAAATAACTGAAATGAATCTGTTATTTTGCCACTTTATAAGAAAGGTGCAAAAAAAAATCCTAATAATTATAGATGAATTTCACTTAATGGTGTAAGTAGTAAACTACATGAAATAATTATAGATAAATGTTTACTAAAATGGATAGATGAAAACATTACAGGTGACCATCAGGCTGGTTTCAAAAGTGGATATTCAACTGTGGACCATATATTTACCCTGCTAGCACTTGTTCAAAGGCAATTTGAACTCAACGAAAGCTCTATGCTGCTTTTATTGTCTTTAAGAAATCGTTTGACTCCATAAATCATAGCATTGTTTGGTCTGTTTTGGAGAAGAAAGGTATCAAATGTAAACTTTCTTGATGTGTTAGAAGCATGTCTATCTATCTATCTATCTATCTATCTGTCTATCTGTCTATCTGTCTGTCTGTCTGTCTGTCTGTCTATCTATCTATCTATCTATCTATCCCTTAGTCTGGCAACCATGGCGGCACCCATGAAGACTTGACAACCAGTTCCCTCCATTCCTCTCTCTGTTCTACCTTTCTCAGGGTTTTTGTTGAATTCAAATTTTGTTGAATTCTAGGTCTGTCCATTCGCTGATGTTGTCCTCCCATCTCTTCTTTGGTCTGCCTCTTTTTCTTCCTCCTTGGACAGTGCCTTGCAGTATTGTTTTTGCTAGTCCTTTTGATCTTGTTACATGCCCGTACCATTTAAGTTTACACTTCTTTACCATTGATAGACAATTTTCTAGGGCCTAATGCTTTGCTGGATTCTGTTGTGCACGTCTTCGTTGCTTATGTGGTCTCTGTAGGAGATGCCAAGGATGTCTCCGGAAGCATCTCATCTCTACTGCCTGTGCTCTTCTCTCCAAATCTGCCTGTGAATCGTGGACCCTGACTGCAGATTTGGAGAAGCATGTATGATACTGTAAAAGCTAGAGTTCGTTGTGGTAATAAATTAACTGATTACATTAATTCTACTGCTGGTGTGAAACATGGATGGTTGCAGCCCAGTTTTGTTTTCCCTATTAAGAAGTTATTTATAATGGAAGACATGGGGCTTTTGTTATCAATAGTTGCTTTTGAATTGTTTATACTTTTGTTAGCTGACAATGTGATTCTAATGTCAGACTGTGAGAGGTTTGCAGACACAACTAAACAACTTGCATCATTCAGCTGCAAAACTTCAGTTAAAAGTTAATATGATCAAAGGTAACATCATAGTATTTTGGAAGGGAGGTTGTCTTAGCGTAAGAGAAATGTGGGTTTATAATGGAGTATAAATGCCTGTAGTAAATATCTAGGAATGTTTTTCTCTTCTTCGTTTTATCTATTCTTCTATACTCGATTGAGTTTTGGTGGAGCATGTAAAGATCTTGCAAGTAGGGCGTAAAATATGAAGTTATTTATTATGAAAAAGCTACAAAAACTCAACAATAACTCTGTCAAGGTGTTCATTAGGTTATTTGATGCTCAAGTTCACCCCATCATGCAGTATGGTGCTGGAGTTTTGGGGCTAGAAAAAGCTGCAGTCCACTGTGAACACGTTCATACTTTTGCCTTAAAGAGATATTTAAGTGTAGAAAACTTGATAAGCAAACTCCCAATGATCTAGTTTAGGACCTACGTTGAATCGAACTGCCACCCCATTTGCATAGTATCCACTGTTCATTATATCTGCTTCTGGTTTAAATTACTGCACATGTCTGGTGATAGAATACCCCGTACAGCATACGATATGTTGTACAATTTTGATGCTAGAGGTAAAGAAAATTGGGTAACCAGGGTGCTTGTATATTTGAACATGGGTTTGGCTTTGTTTGGTTCAGTCAGGGCATTGGCTGTCTTGATAGATTTGTACGTGTTTGTCGTCAACGTTTAGTAGATTGTTCTTGGCAGAAATGGTCTGATCATATTCACAATAGTGACCAATTTTTAGTGTACAGAATTTTTGGTAGCGTTTCTATTTTAAAGCCATATGTAAAGCTGGATATGGATGAACATTGAATGTTTATAATGACAAGATTTAGATTAGGTTATTAGAATTAACTGTTTGTTATTATAGATATAGAAATGTTTATAATGATGATTTGATTTGTCGCCTGTGTAAAGAGGCAGAAGAAAGCGAAGTTCATTTTGTTCTTTATTACCCTGTTCAAACAACGATTTGAGAACAGTTTATCAAGCCCAAGACAGCCATCATTGTGTAGCTTAACCTTGTTGATGTCGTCATCCTCTCCAGAAGTAGTCTATAGTTTTGCCTTTTATTTATACAAAGCATTTAAGCCTAGAGACCTTGTTATGTCGTGAAAATCATTTTTAGTTGGTTCTCGAATGCTTAAGAAAACTCCAAACGGTTGGAGTCCGCCAGGGCTGCCTTCTCTCACCTGTACTCTTCAACCTCTTCCTCGAAAACATCATGACAGAGACACTGCAAAACCACCACACTTCCATCTCCATTGGTGGAAGACCCCTTTGCAACCTCAGATTTGCAGATGACATTGACCTCATGGGCAGCAGCAAACAAGAACTGCAAATCCTCACAGACAATTTAACAGATCGAGCGAGCGCATACGGCATGGAGGTCAGTACAGAGAAATCAAAGATCATGGTCAACATCGCGAGTAATGACATCACGGAAATAAAGATGAATTGAGAAATACTAGAAGAGGTGAGCCAATTCAAATACTTAGGCTCTATCCTAACAAAAGATGGCACATCAAACAATGAAGTGAAAGCTCGCATTGCAACAGCAACATCTGCTCTAGTCAGACTCGAGAGGATCATCAGAAGCAACAACATCAGCTTCTGCACCAAATACCACCTTTACAAATCCCTCGTGATATCTATCCTCCTATATGGCTGTGAATCATGGACTCTGACAGCAGAGTTAGAGAGGAGAATGCAAGCATTCGAGAACAAGTGCCACAGAAGACTCCTCAAAATATCATACAAAGAACACAAGACCAATAACTATGTGAAAGAAGAAATCAAAAAGCGTGTGGGCCCCCAAGAGTCTTTGCTCTCCACCATAAAGAGGAGAAAGCTGATGTGGTTTGGTCACACCACAAGACACAACACCCTAGCAAAAACCATCCTGCAAGGAACAGTCGAGGGCAAGAGAAGAAGAGGCCGCCAAAAGAAATCATGGGTTGACAACATCAAAGACTGGACCGCCCAACCCCTGCAACACCTCCTACTAGCCACACAGGATCATGAAGCATGGAAAAAGATCTCTGTTGCGTCTTCTCTCATGTCCCCACTACGTCCTTTGGGACATGGGACTGAGTGAGTGAGTGAGTGATATGTAATATTCAGTATTAACTTCTGTATATTCTGAATCTTACTACATCTGTTTCTGTTATCATATCATGTTTGTACACCCCTTCATAAGGGGCCTTGGCCTACAATGAATAAACTATTCTAATCTGAACCTCAATCAACACTGATTTTGTTTATTTTTCTTTTTTAAATTTCACTTCATTACAACAGGTGCTTAAATGTTTTTCAAACTACAGACCACAACAGGTTCTTGAATTTAAAAATGTTGGAACAAGAGCAACAACTCAATTTGATGTGATTCGTTGACGTGCTGTAACTCACTCAGCTCTGACAGTTTTCTCGCCTGCTATTCACCACATCCTGGCCATTTGTAAGGGTTCAGAAAAAAATCACCCCCCCAAAAAAAAGTCACTGCAAGTTAGGGAAAACAATTTAAAGATTTATTTAGTAATATAGTGAGAGTAAATTGGTGTCAAAATAAAAAGTTTCTTGTTTTAATAGTTCAGCTAGTAGAGGTACATAAAAAGTATCCCTAATTCTAGTTCTGAAAAAAATACTCAATAACAACTTTAGATTGTATCCCAGGAACCACAAGGAGGAGAAACAAGTGTGGCAATGCTCAAATAATACAAACAATGATTGAAGTTCATCTTAGATGAAAATGATAGACACCAGGATGTGGTATTATGCACATATAATTCATAAAAATGAGAAATCAAAAGAGGAGTGGCATTCTTGTAGCTCATGGAGGCCATGTGATCCAGAACTGGGTGGAACACAAGGAAAATGACTAAAATCCCAATCCCAATCCTAAAGCATGAACTGTAAAAACTCATCCCCTTTCATATCTGTTGCATCAAACTGCTCACTTTCACTTTACACGTCATCTGCTTCACCCACCTCCTTCCTCCTTGGCTGACATGCAGTGAGTGGGATTCGGCTGATTTGACACCCCCCTCCCCCCTCTCTCTTCAGAAAGCTCCAATCATAATCGTCACTCCCTTCATCAATGTGAGAGCATTCAGTCTCAAGCATTTTGATAACTTCAGCAAGATGGAAACATTGTTTTTGTTGTCTTTTATTGCACTTCATTGTTGCTAAGGTGAAACGCGGGGTGCCATTTTTGATACTTACAGTAATGAGATGCAGAGGGTCAGGTCACGACCCAACTTAACAAACAACCAAAAAACATTAAGATATGTTCTGATTGGTTACTTTCAATAGAGAAAAAGACCAGCAATGCTATTATTAGTTTATAACGTCATTTTTGTGCTAGTCTGTGAATTAAAATCTGTCTAGATCTGGGATTCCTGATTGGGAATGTTTGTGCAAAACCATTGTGTGATGAACATTCCTGATTGGAAATGTTCAGGTGGACAGACCTAAGCAGCTTCACCAAGAACTACAGCTTCAGTTATCTTACAGAAAACCCAACGTTGATTTGGGCAGCTGGACAGTAATTTCAAATGTATTTTAGAGGTCGTGTGAAGAAATGCATGGAAGAAAACAGGGAAGAAATAGAAGATCTGAAAGAAAAACAGCAGATCTTGATGGACAGGGACAAAAAAAAAACGGAATGCAATCAAGAAAAGATGGAGTAAGAATCCAAAATGTTCAATCTTTTGTTACATCAACTTAGAAGAAAACAAAAGAGAAGACAACAGCACAACAGCAGACACTGTTACTGATATGCTGAATTTCTTTGACTCTGTCAACACCTGGCGACAGGAAGATTTTGTGCAGGTATTCTGACTAGGAAAGCCTTGAGCCCAGGGAAACCCCCCAGACCAATTTTGGTGAACTTTTGTCAGTGGGCAGACAAGATGGCGGTGCTGAGTAACAAACAACTCAGGGACAATCTGAGGTAGGATGGGATAAGAGTGGCCTCTGATCTCACCCACCAGCAAAGGGAGATGGTAAATTTCTATGGCAGTCAAGGCAAGAATGCCTACATCTACAATGGCAAACTGCAAATAAAGGACAGAAATCAAGCTCACCCTCATTTCTATGAAGAACATCCCCACCTGCTTCACCCTGATGACAGAACCTACAGCAAGGAGGACCAGCACCACTTCCACACCAGACAGAACTTCAGTGGCAGGAGTTGGCGCACCAACAGAAGAGGTGCCAGTCACAGCTATCCTGGTCAACCAGGCAGAACTGATGCCCCACCAGTTTGTGAAGTGGAGCATAGGAGCCCTGATCACCCACCATACAGCAACCCATAACAACATTTAATTGACTGTGGTGAAGCAGCCATTGATATGCCATGCCTCAAGCAGAAACTGCAGATGGTGCTTAGGGGAAACAGGAATGTCCCCCAGGACAGAAATACGACCAAAGACCAGTGGTTCCAGGCACTCACTCATACTGTGAAGTGACTAAACAAGGAAAACCAGAACACAAAGACAGTAATGTGTCCTCTGATAAGCTGGACAAAGGTAGAAAACCCAACAAGAACTCAAGTCTCAGACGTTCTCCAGGCATCCGTCAGAGACAGAATGTCCAGCACTTGCATGCTAAAAACCTTGATGACAGTAAAGCACAAAAGCATAGTGATACTAGAGGACAAACAGGAAAAGGCATAGCTGCTGAAGTGCAGGGTTATGCTATTGTGAATATGGATTTTGTGCACAACAAAACTGACCAAGACAACAACATTGACGATGTAAAAAGTGATATCAGTGACACTCGGGCTCTCAATCCGGCTTTAGATGATTCTGACAAACCACTGACAAACAAAGAATCAGAAAATAGTTAATATGATGACATTGACAAGGCCTCCACCAGTGTCCAACAACCTCAAATGGACACTCAATGTTCAGATCACAACAAAGTAGACAACTCTGTAGTACAACATAGTAGCACATATAATGACAACATTGAAAATCTAGTCACTCCTGCTGGCCATGGTTGTGCTTCCCATGCAGACACAGGATAGTTCAGAACAACAAGTCACAGTAGAAGATAGGCAGCCTGAAAGAAATAAAGGTAGTGACACTCAGAAAATGACACCCACAAGGGCAACAATGCAAGACAGGCCTAAAAGGCACAGCCTGCCATGACCAACAGGGCAGGTAGCCAGAGTAGCATTCTGGATTCTCTGGGGAGAGCAGCAGCATCCGATGGCTCCAAAGAGAATGGAGAGTATTCAGAGAACAAACTGATCCATGGTAAAAAGCCAAACACTGGGTCAGAAAATAGGAAATAGGGATTTGGCTGGGTCACTGTGACTTGTAACACCAGAAAAGACAACAGCATATTACCTTGCAGGTTAGCAGGGAGTTCCCAGCAAAGTACCCCTCATGGAGGATTGTCACAGATTATGACGTTTGGAGTAGAAAAGTATTGTTATTAGAATTAGTTTGTTGGGCTCAGGTGTAGCCCGTGATTTATTTTGTTTGGTGAAGGTGGTGCCTGTGCATGATCTTTGTAATGGTTGGGCCGTTTTTCTTTTCCTGCTGTTTTATCAGTGATGCTTGTTTTGTGCGTTGGTCCCGTGGTTGTAGTGGAAGTTTTTGGTCAGAGTGAGATCAAATCTTGGGGCAGATTTCTGCATTAGAGGGAGAGTTTTCGGAGCCGAGAGTCAGTTGGGTGCAGCTCCTCGGAGGAGGAGGTTGCATCCTCTGGCCGTTTGTGATGTTTTCCTTCTGTTTTGTTGGTTTGTGTTTTGTTCTATGTGGTGACTGGGCACCTTGTGACACTCCTTGGAGGAGGAGCGGATAGCTGGGCTTGTGTTGTGATGTTGATGCCCAGGCTGGTTTCATCAGGTGATGGAGTTGGGTGCAGCTCCTCGGAGGAGGTTGCATCCTCTGGCCGTTTGTGATGTTTTGTTTTGTCCTGTTTGGTTTTGTTTTGTTTTATTCTATGTGGTGACTTTGTGTTACTCCTTGGAGGAGGAGTTGATAGTTGATAGATGGGGCTGTTTTGTGACGAAGCCCAGTTGGTTTTTTATCCAGGTGATGTAGATGTGTGCAACTCCTTGGGAGAAGGAGTGGGTAGCTTCTTTGTTTCGTGGCGTCCAGTTGTCTTGGTGGTTTGTTGTTTTTTTATAATGTGAATTGGGCAGTGGGCCTTGTGCCACTCCTCGTGAGGAGGAGTTGACAGCTGCTGTTTTGTGGCGTTCAGTTTGTCTTGGTTTGTTTTTTTGTTTTTCCATGTTGATGTGATTCGGGCTGTGTGCCATGTGCCACTCCTTGGAGGAGGAGTTGAGAGCTTTGTTTTTTTTGGGGGGGTTGCTGTTATTAGAATTGAATCATTGACGGTGGTCATTTTGCTGGTGTGTGGCAAGATGCTGGTTATGTGTGTAGGTGCAGTGATGGTTTGGAGGACACATGGGATTGTGTTGTCGTAGTAATTGTGATTGCTGGTTGAAATTTATTTGTTTTTTTGAGAACTTTATTTACCTGTGCGCATTGTGCCCAACGACTTCAGAACTGTATCTACCTGTGCGTGTTGTGCTGGAGGACATGGGAACGTTTTTTCACCTGTGGTTTTGTTTCCTTTTGTGAACATGACATCGATGTGGATTGGTCGTGTTGAGGTTTATTGGAAAGAATTTCAGCCGTGTTGTGGTTCTGGACTTCTGGGGGGGGGGGGGGGGGGGGGGGGGGGGGGGGGGGGGGGGGGGGGGGGAGAGAGAGTGAGTTTGCTGACAATGTCAGATAGCTGGTGTGACAGTCCCTGTGATAAGGTGAGAGTGGAAGATGTTTTTTTGTGATATACATGATTTGGATAGTTGTTTTCATTGGTGTTGAGTTGTGATTTAGATTATCATATGGCTGTGTGTTTATGTGGATGGTTAATAATTGTGAGCCATTGATATCGATGATAGTTTGACTTAGTAATGATATCGTGTAGAGATTGAGAGAGTGAGATTGGGTTGGTCTCTGGGCGTTAAGCTGGTGATGTTGTATTGCTGTGATGTTGTGGAATTGATTTGATGGAAATGTTGAGCGAGTGGTTTTTTTTTTTGGTTTAGTAAATGGTTGGATGTTTGTAATAAATGTTGGAAATATCTATTGATGTCTGTTTTGTGTTGTCTGAATTAGAGGTGTGATAGGTGGGAAGGGGGGTTTCAAAATGACATCCCACTTGGGGGTGACAGGGATCAGCTGTAGATGTACATACTGTAATTAAAACACAAATTCAGTTTTTGAATTATGATGTCAGTGGTTTGTCAGTGATTTCATTTACTTTCTTTTGTTATGTGACTTTATCTGTTTAATCGAGACTTTCATTGCAACTGATTTTTCTTCACCATTATTTCATGATTATGCCATCTTTACAATAAAGGCTAGGAAGTTGTAACACCATGAAAGATATTCAGGTGGAGTTATTATGGTTGGAAAAAAGTTTGCGACATACATTGAGCAGGTTGCAGATAAAAATGAACATGCTGTTATTATCTAAGCTCACGAAGGCATGTTTTCAACTGCCCATTATATCATGTTTGTCTGTACATTCATTCCACCTCATGACTGTTCACTGGAAAGATCAACATAATGGATTTGGTTTACAAGTATTTGAACAGACTCTATTGGATCTGCAGGAGTTTTATAGCAGTTTTCATATCCTACTCACAGGTGACCTTAATGCAAGGACAGCCAATTATAACTATTCTATTGATATTGATGATTTCAACTTTCTCAGACCTGATATTTCTAGCTCTGTCCATGAATTTTCTAGACAGACAATCTTCTCACAAATACTTTTGGAAACAAACTTAGGGTTTGAAGTATGTTTGATTGAGTCATTTTAAACGGTCTATGTCAATATTAATTTGATGTCAGTTGTACTTATATTGCATGTTCTGGGGTAAGTACTGTAGACCGTTTTGTTTCTTGTGAACTGTTTGCATTGATTGATATTTCTGCAGTTGATGTAAAAAATCCATCAAAATCAGGCCATTTGCCTGTTATGAAAATGAAACAGAAAAATAAGACAACTGATGATTGTAATAGAACCTTGGACATAGACAAAAGTACATCTGTTGTAGACAAATTTAGATGAAATGATGCAAAAATGAAAATTTTGTCAGTGCATGAAGAAAGCAAGGCAAAATGGCAGTGAGGCGTACTCTAAGGCATTCTTGAAGGACCAGCCAGGAAGAAACTGCATGCAAACACAGGAAATATACAACAAGCTACTAAAGACAAAAGACAAGATTTCAGGAAACTAAAGGCTGAAAGTTTAGTTAACAATATTTCTGTTCCTCCAAGTTTTTGGAAGGAGTTGAAAAACTTGGGATGTGGCAATATAACTTATTTGAAGAACCCTATAGAAACAGGTGATTGGGTGAACCATTTCAAGTTTGTTTTTCAAAGCAACAGAAGTTCTAGCCTTTAATCTCTATCACAGTGATAGAGACTTATCAGAACAAGCAGGCCACAAACTATTTCAGAAGAACTAAACAGCAATAGACAAATTAAAATGTGGCAAGACAAGTGGACTGGATGAAATAACTGCTGAAATGTTGAAGAATGGAGGCCAAGAGGTTCAGTGTCTTCTCATAAATCATTGAATACTATTTTTGACAAAGATAATTGCCCACAAGCCTGGGCAAAAGCCATCATAGTTCCAATTTTTAAGAAGGAAGTTCCCAATAACTTGGACAACTATAGGGGAATCTCATCGTTGAATATCTGATCAAAGTGTTTCACATCAATATCAAATAGCAGGCCGTATTCTTGGCTTGAAAATAATCAGATGATATCCGAAAATCAGGCAGGAAAAAAACCTCCATTGTTGATCAGATCTTTGACCTGTGGGCCTATGCAATTGTCCGGAAGTCAATGAACAAGAAAGGTGGAAAGATGTGCGTTGCATTTATAGATTTTAAAAAAGCGTTTGATTCTGTTAAACATAATTTACTTATAGAGTGCATCTGAGACCAGCAAGTAAAGGGCAAGTTTCTTGCAGCAAATCAGCCATGTATTAAACATTATTTTCATGTATACGAGCAAACTGAATTGTTTGAATGCCCGATGGTGAGACAAGGATGAGTGTCAACCCCTGTTCTTTTTTTCTTTATTTATCAATAATTTATTTGAGACCATGGGTAAAAAAGATAAAAATAGAATACAACTTGTACCAGACATTATGGAAGTCTTCTTACTTTTTGCAGATGATGTGGCTCTTATTTCAACTACTCCTGGAGGTTTACAAAACCAACTGAATGTATTGAAATCTTGTTGTGATGATTTGCAATTAACCATTAATTATTTAAAAATCAAAGAAACGGTCTTTACAAAAAGGGGTTTTCTTAGAAAAAAAATAACTGGGTTTACGGTAATTTCAAATTTGAAACTGTGAACAAATATTGCTATTTGCAGTTTAATTTTACAACAAAACTTAATGCTAAACTGTACACAGATCACCTCGCGACCAAAGGAGAGAAAGCTGTTGTAGAACAAAATAGGGTTTTCAATAAATATGAAATTAACACTGAAACATTTTTCAAGATCTTTGACATCAAAATACAGCCAATTCTACTATACTTATCAGAGATATGGCGGTTACATGAATTGTAGTATATAGAGAAAGTTCACATGACTGCTTTAAGAGATTTTTTGGTATACCATTCAAAACTCTAAACACCATTTGCTGTGTGTGTGTGTGTGTGTGTGCGCGCGCGCGCGCGCACTCACACATTTCATCTAAAATTACATCGTAGTGGATAGACGTTAAAACGAACGAACACACACACACACAGAAGATCAAATACGCATGTTAAAGATACCATAACTCCTGTTGGCATTCGGTGGGTTGCAGAAACACGAACATACCCAGCATACATCCCCAAAGATAGAATGCAGGTTTTTAACGTGTGCTGAAGATGTTCTGCATGCGTTCACACACGGGACCTTGGTTTATAGTCGCGTCCGAACGACTTTGACATTCAGTTCTTTTTTTTTTTTTTTTTTTTTTTGGTCAAACTGGGAAGAAAGGGCGAGGCTGGGAATCAAACTCAGAACCTCACGGTTTACTTGTGGGCAGGTGAACGTCTTAACCGTTCTACCACCTTCTTCCTTGTACATACTTTATGAAAACGAAATAAGTGTTCGAGCGAGCAAGTCTGAACATAATTTTTTTCCACACAGGTAAAAACCATACAATTCACAACACTGGTTCATCACAATTTTTTCTTTCAGTACTATGGAAAGTCCCATTTTTTCCAGAAATCCAGAAAAACAAAAGTGTGGTCAACTAAACACATTTCCAATGTACAATTTTAACTATAACAACAACAAAAAGTACTCAAAAAGGTGAAAGTGTCCCATAACCTGTATGGTCGTAGGGGAGCGAGGTGTCAGAGACCTCAACTTCTCTAGGGGCCAGCATATTGAGGGCGGTGCCCATCTCCTCTCCCTTGCTGCTTTATCTTCCCTGCCCCTAAAGAGGGTAAGTACACATTGACAGCTGGGTGAACCGTACTGAAGACAAGGCGCGCAAATGGTCACCCATCCACCTGGTAACCATGCTGGATGCTGCTTAACCATAGTTTGGGGGAAAGCGAGCACTCTGACCACTGAGCTATCCCGTCCCCAACATATACGTTAATAAATTTGTATAAAGAACGGTGTATCAATGTTATGCAAGTTTTTTTTAATTTAATGAATAAACGTATTCAAGGTAATCAATGTCATGACTGAACAACGACAGACGCTATAGCCGAGTGGTTAAGACCTTTGAACTCTAATCCTATGGATCCGTAAAGACATGGGTTCAAATTTCGGTGTGGGCCTCTGGTGAATTAAGGGTGGGGATTTTTTTTTTTGGTACCATCTCCTATGTTAACTTTCAAGTTCGGACCTGCCAGTGCCTCCATTCCTTTCGGATCAAGGCTTGATAAGCGAGGCATCAGAGACCTCAGCTTCTCTAGGGGCCAGCATGTTGTGGGGCAGTGCCCATCTCCTCTACCTCACTGCCTTACCTTCCCCGCCCCTAAAGAGGACAGGTACCCATTTACAGCTGGGTTGAACTGGGGGACTGTTCTGAAGCCAAAGCGTGCAAATGGTTACCCATCCAACTGGTAACGGTTACCCATCCAACTGGTAACCATGCTCGACGCTGCTTAATTTGACTTGGGGAAAGCGAGCGCTCTGACCACTGAGTTATCCACTCCCCTATATATTATATATATATATATATATATATATATATATATATATATATATATATAGCGGAGAGAAACAAGTGCAGGTAACCAGTTACAACTTCAATTTCAACAAAGAATTGATATTATTAAAAGATTTTTAAAAAATAACAAAAGAAACACACCATAAGATAAAAGTCTTATAAGGCAGCATAAGGGGAATTATTGAGTAAGGACCATGCTTTGGGCCTGACCTGACTCAAGTTTCGGCTCCTGGTTGAGCACTCTTCAGAGATCCTGGCAGTGATTGCAACCTCACTCACCCTCTGTGGTAAGAGCAAGACACTTTTTAGAATTCAGAAGTGTCTATTGCAGCCCTAGGAATACGTAAATATTCCTGTGGCCTACCACTGCTGCCAGTAAAAGGTGAAAATAGAAAGAAAATATGTTTGGAAAAAATGTTGTAAAAAAAAAAATATATAGAAGAAAATATGCACCTAGTGAATCTTTGTGCCTTATGTTCGGGGATCCTTTATAAGAAAGGATGCAAGGGAGATCATAAAGTCCGTACCCAGCTGATAGGCTAATCCCAGCTGGATAACAATGATAACCCAAACATTACCAGTCACTTTCAGTGCTGGCACAGGCAGTAGAAGTTATGAAAAATGGCCTTTACTTGTATATCAAAAAGAGATGCTATTCTCCACTTAACCAATCATATAATTGAGAAAATATAGTGGAGAAACAAGTGCAGGTAACCAGTTACAACTTCAATCTCATCAAAGAATTGATATTATTCAAAGATTAAAAAAAAGAGAAAAAGAAAAAGAAACACACTATAAGATAAAAGTCATATAAGGCAGCATTTGGGGAATCATTGAGTAAGGACCATGCTATAGGCCTGACCTGACTCGAGTTTCGGCTCCTGGTTGAGCACTCTTCAGAGGTCCTGGCAGTGATTGCAACTTCACTCACCGTCTGTGGTAAGAGCAAGACACTTTATATACATATATATATATATATATATATATATATATATAGAGAGAGAGAGAGAGAGAGAGAGAGAGAGAGAGAGAGAGAGAGAGAGAGAGAGAGAGAGAGAGAGAGAGAGATGTGATGGGGTGGTAAGTAGATTGCTTCCATGCAATCAGAGCCCTGTTGCAGCGTTGTGTTACTAAATCAGGACACACCTGCAAATTGTGCGATGCTCTGTTTCCTTGGGTGGTGGTCTAAAGCCCCCCATTGCATACTCTTTGCCTTCATGGTGAAAGGTAGAATTTATGCAACCCTCTTTTTAGAGATCACGTCCTAACTGGTTAGCTGTACCCACCCGAGAAGCTGTGCAGAGATGGGACATCACATGGGCCAATGTCCACTTCTTGATATATATATATATAGATAGATAGATAGATAGATAGATAGATACATATAGAGAGAATAGAGAGAATAAATAGATAAATGCAGAAGATCAAATACACACGTAATAGATCCCATCATTCATGTCAGCGTTTGATGGGTTCAGGAAACCCCAACGTACCCAGCAGACATCCCCGAAATTGGAATGCGGTTACCTTCATGGTGGCCAAAAAAAACAGTTGCATACGCAAAAATCTCACCATTTATAAACTTTCGGACCTCTAGCCGAGGAACGAACAAGAAACCCACCCCCACACAAACAAACAAAAAATACAAACAATAAATCAAATAAAGAAAGTTGTGTGGATTGTGGGTGTTTTTTTTATGTTCCTCGACTAGATCTCCGAGGCTTGGGGACGGGATAGCCTGGTGGTCAGAGTGATGCGCTCGTGATCTGCTGACCCGGGTTCGAATCTCGTTCAAGAGGATTTTTCCTCTGGAGTGAACATCAGTGCCGACTCCACTCCCCCAAGGAAGACCTCCGGATGAGACTATAAACCGAGGTCCCGTGTGCGAATGCACGCAGAACATCTTGCACACACGTGAAAACCTGTTCCGCTTTTCGGAAGAGTAGACTATTGTGTGCAGGTGGGAACGGATGACAACATTTCCAAAACTTGATACACACACTGTAAAAAAGAAGCACATAGATCTAAATGCTTATTTAATTATCCTCGAAATGAAAGAATAAAAAAAAATCTAAAAAAGAGGTTCACCAACGGTGAAACTTTTGGAGTATGTGACAGTCTTTGGCCACCATGAAGGCAGGCAGCCGCAGTGGATGGCGTTTACGTTAAACCTCCACCCCGTGGTTCTCTTTGGGAGTTCGAATCTTGGTAGCGGTGTGTGGCGAATCAGGACATGCACAGCCTGTGTCGTATTCTGACATCTTCCCTGAAGACAGAACGTGGCGACCTCAATGGTGTAAAAAAAAAAAAAAAAAAAAAAATTAGCGGCATTATGCCCCCCCCCCTCCCCCCCAGTGAAAACAACAACAACAAACACCCATTTCCCTCCCCCCCCCCCCCCTTCCCCCAATCTATCGTAAGCACTGTAGGTCTCACTGTAGAACGAAAGGATGAGAGGGAGGAGAAGGAGGAAGAAATGAAGAAGAAACAAAAGACGACGAAGAATTTTTGCAAGATATAGCGCTCAATAAATTCCATTAAAAAAATATTTTATGAAGAATTCAGAAGAAGACGGAGGAGAAAAAGAAGAAGAAAGAAGAGAATGAAAATTAATTGAAGAAGAAGGACGGCAAAGACGAAGACGAAGCAGAAGAAGAAAGAAAGAAAGAAGAGAAGAATTTGAAGATGAAGGAAGACAAAGACGAAGAAGAAGAAAGAGAAGAAGAATTGAGAAAAATTGAGAAGAAGAAGCAAAAGAAGAAGACAAACAAGAAGAAAAAAGAGAAGAAAAAGAAAGAAAAGGAGAAAATAAATATGGAAGAATAGGAAAGAAGAAGAAGAAAAGAAGATGAATAAAGAGAAGAAGTTGAAGAAGAAGGAAGAAAAACAAAGGAGAAAAAAGAGAAAAAGGAGAAAAAAGAAAAGAAAAAGAAAGAAAGACAGAAAGGAAGAAGAAGAGGAAAGAGAAGACGAAACAGAAAAAGAAGAAAGAAGAGAAGAATATGAAGAATAAGACGAAGAAGAGGGCAAAGAAGAAGAAGAAGAAAAGAAGAAAAAAAGAAGAAAAAGAGGAAAGAAAAGAAGAAGAAAAGATGAGGATGAAGAAGAAAAGAAGAAGACAAAGGAAATTTTTAAAAAGAAGGAGAAGGAGAAGAAGACAAAGAAGAAGGCGAAGAAGAGAGAGAAGAAGAAGACAGAAGAAGAAGATCGTGGTCTAGAGGTAACGCGCTTGCCTAGAAAGCAAAAAGTCCGGGTCGTAAGTGCGGAGTGGTTTGAATCCCGTCTGGGCCCAAAACTTTCCCCCATCCATTAGACCATGAGTGGTGGTCTGGGTGCTAGTCTTTCGGATGGAACGATAAACCGAGGTCCCCTGTGTTACACATCATTATTTAGCGCACGTAAAAGAACCCACGGCAACAAGAGAGTTGTCCCTGGCAAAATTCTGTAGAGAAAAAGCCACTCTGATAGGGAAACAAATACATGCAGATGCAGACAGGAAAAAGAAGAAGAAAAAAGATGGCGCTGCACTCGTGGCGACGTGCTCTTCTCGGGGAGAGACAGCATCCCGAATTTCACGCACAGAGATCTGCTGTGACATAAAGTGGTATAAAAAATAAAATAAATAAAAGAAGAAGGAGAAGAAGAAACACGGTTCTCATACCCAAAGGAGCAGAACATTCATGTCTTGATTACAATTCTGCGTTAATGGCGCTGAGGTCAGCCACGAGGTCAAAGGCCAGGTCAGCCATCTGTTTGTTTCGGTCGCTGCTCAACGTCTTCAGAGTGTCCCGGGAATCTCAACATATACACCACACTTCTGGTATGTTCGTGGTTGCTTTTTTTAATCAAACGTTTTTTTTTATCATTAATTCTTGGGGGGGGGGGGGGGGTTACACAGCAAGAATGCAAGAAAACATGATATAATTCGGAAGAGCAAATATCTGCAAAGAAAATCGTACATACATACATACGTGTGTGTGTGTGTGTGTGTGTGTGTGTGTGTGTGTGTGTGTGTGTGTGTGTGTGTGTGTGTGTGCATTACATATATAACACATAATACATACATACGTACGTACATACATACATAACATACATACAATACACATACATACATACATACAATACATACAACATACATACATACATACATACATGCATGCATGCATGCATACATACATACATACATACATACATACATACATACATACATACATACATACATACATACATACATACATACATACATACATAAACATAAACCACACACACACACACACACACACACACACACACACACACACACACACACACACACGCACGCACGCCCGCGCGCGCGCGCATACACACACACACACACACGCACGCACGCCCGCGCGCGCGCGCGCGCGCGCGCACACACACACACACATACACACACACACACACACACACACACGCACACACACACACACACACACACACACACGTTACACAAACAAAATGCACTCCTGTTTCTTTGCTAGATCTCCCAGGTTGCTCGCTACATGGTCAGATTTTTGTGGGTGCGACGGTTTTCAGCCCACCATGCTGGTAGCCCTGTTCCATCTTCGGGATGGTTTCTGAACAGGACACCAGTGTGCATGCGTTTTTTGTTGTTGGTCTTTTTTTCGGGGGAGGTTTGTGTGTGTGTGTGTGTGATTTTGGGGAGTATTTTTTTTTGGGGGGGGGGGGGGGGGGGGGGAGTCATATGTGTGTCATTCGTTCTTACCTACATGAAAAGCCTACTCTTCCAAGAGGCGCAGCAGGTTTTAACGTGTGCGCAAGATGTTCTTCACGCGTTCGCACACGGGGCCTTGGTCTATAGTCTCATCTACAGAATTTTTTCTTTTGAGGAGGGGGGGGGGGAGCGGGGAGGGAGGGAGGAAGTGGAGTTAGTACTTATGTTAAAATGCTTAGAAAAGTGGAAGAATGCAATCTCCCGCCCCCCTCCCCCCCACATACACGCTAAAAATCCCAAACAACAACAGCAGCAGTAGTAATAACAAGAACAGCAGCATCAACAGCAGCAGCACCACCACCAACTACAACAACACAAAGAACAGCAGCAGCAACAACAACAGCAGCAATAACAAAATAGCAACAACAACAACAGCAGCAACAACAATAGCATCATCATCAACAACAACAGCAATAACACCAGCAACAACAACCGTAATAACAACAGCCGAACAACAGTAAGAACAATAACAACAAGAACAGCAGCAACAATAACATGAAGAACAACAGCAGCAAAATCAACAACAACGACAACAATAGCAGCAGCACCTTCACAACCACCACCAACACCACCACCATTAACAACAACAGCAACAACAGGAACAAGAAGAAAGCATACCGGCTGCAAAAAATGGGCTGGTGTGTTGCTATCGCACTCCGCTACAATGGACTGCAGAAGACGAAGCGTGTTGACTCGGTTTTCAACATTCGTCTCTTCTGCACCGTTGGAAACGAACATCATTTATTTATTTGTTTACTTATTTATTTATTTATTTGTGTAACCCCCCTCACAAAAAAACGTATTTTTGTTTGGTGTGTCACTAAGCGTTAGGTTCAGTAACTCCCTTGTAGAGTTGAGTGATGGCCCCTTAAAAAGACATGCCTATCGGGATATTTCTGTTTTTTAAATCTCACTTCCTGCCTGGGCCTAGTGAAGGAAAGGAGCGTGACTGGACTCTCTGAGTCTGGATGTTCCTGATTATTGTTTGATATTATTTTAATTTCGTTTTTGATCAAACTATCTGTTTAAGCAAATTTCAGCTTAATTCAGAATAGTTTTGGAAGGTTCATGAAAACTATATGTTTGATTTAATTTCACAGGCTTTCAACCTGTGAATCAATAGTGAACCGTAAGTGATTGTTTCGAACAAAGAAAGCGTGGGGCAAATTTTGGCGCCATCATGGTCTTTGTTGTAAGATTATTTTTTGGTAGGATATTGTTCAGCTATTAAAATGCTGGAAATATTCTAGTATGACTTTACACTACAAATGTATGGGTGTGAAGGACTACTTAATTTTTGTAATGATTTTATCACTACGAATTCTGACGTATTTGTGATATATCATTTAGGAAATTCAAACAGTTGAAATATCAGTGGGGGCATTAATTTAATTTGAGAGGCTTTTAGCCTGAGAATTAACAGTGAGACCTAGTGGTTGTTTTGAACAAAGCATATAAATGTTAACACAGTCATAGTTTTGTTGTATGTTTAATTTGTGGTAGAATATTGTTCAGCTATTATTAAAATGCTGGAAATATTCTAGTGTGGCTTTACACTACAAATATATGGGTGTGAAAGCCTACTTGATTTTCAAAATGGTTTCATTTGCTAAGATTTGTGAATTATTTGTAATAAATCATGTAGCAATTCTAAAACAGGTGGAATGGAATTGGAATGTCATTGTGGACATTTATTTAAAATAAATTAGTTCCTTTTATTAATGTTTGCACAGTTTCATAGGATGGACCATCCTCTGTCCTAAAGTAAGTGAGACATGTTGTGAGACAAGTTATTAAAATTATGTAGTAATGATTTTATCATTAGAATTGTGATTTATTTGTGATAAATCATTTAGTAATTTTAAAACAGGTGTAATGGTATTGGAATGTTATTGTGGACATTTATTTAAAATAAATTAGTCCTTCTTGTTAATGTTGGCACAGTTTTATAGGATGGACCATCATCTGTCCTAAAGTAAATGAGACATGTTGGGATGCTTGCACAGTTTCATAGGATGGACCATCATCTGTCCTAAAGTAAATGAAACGTGTGTAATACTAACTATTAAAATTATGTAATAATTTTAGAGGTGATGTTAGATTGTTCTGAGAATATTTAATTCTCACGAGAATGGTAAACTGGACGGGGTGAAAGTACCTTTTGGTAATTGAGCTTAGTGTTGTAAACAAGCTCAGTGATGGATTGTTTTGTGGTGATGTTTTTTACATTGTATGTTCTTTTATTACAGGAACATCGTTTTTTTCCCCTGTCACCTCCTCACACCATCATCCCATCCCCACTCTCATCGTTCTGTGTGCCTGATCAGAGACTGAGTCATTGATTTTAATGTATGAGAACTAGGACAGATTATCTTTTGTTTGTTTTTTTAATTGTACTTGTAGTACAATTAGTCATTGGTGTTTTGTGTGTAGGTTGTGTTGTGGAATATATGTAGTAAACCCAATTTATTCGGTCTGGAGTCACATTGAATGAATGGTGTTATTCGTCACGTTCAGTGTATTCAGTGTGGCTGCTGAGTGAGTTGAGGTTAGTTAATTTCACTTCACCTACTTTCCTACCTCTTCTATATTTGTGGCGCTCCACCACGAAATGAGTCGCTTAGCACATTATCCAATTTTGCGCTAGGAGCCTTTAAAGGCAGGTGGCGGTCAAGTTGTCAATATTGTGATTTTGATTGATTATTAAACTAGATCTGTTTATTTACCTTATAATGAAATATCAAGCCATAAGTTTTATTCCTTTTGCTTTTAAATGTGTTTTGAAAATACCAAAGCACTCATTCTGACAACCTGTTACTAAAATAAACTTGCCCCTTTCTCATTTTGTCCCATCCTGCGGTCTATCATTTCAATTTGTAATAATGTTGCACAGAATTGTCCGATTTTCAATCTGTTTTTTGTATTTGATAGCCACTTTATTGCATATTAATAACATGTTAATAACTTAAAATTGACCTCAGGTGCACTCCGTCTCATTATGTGGTGGAGCGTCACATTTTCTTTTCCCCTATTTTCCTACTATCCTCTTTTCTATCCCCCCTTTATCACTCCCCGGCCCATAAGTAGCTGAGCCCTACTCTTCTTTAGGGTTACTAAAGAAACCAGGAATTAGTCTAGGACTCTAAATTTCCGGTACCGAATTAGGCGGAACGGGAATTAGAGTGGTGACTTAGATAATTCCTGTGTAGGACCCTCTACATTTGTTTATCTATTTATTCATTTATCTATTTATTCATTCATTTATCTATATATTTATTTACTGATTCATTTATTTAAAAACCAGCATGCACACAGGTGTCGCGTTTAGACACCATCCCCGAGGAAAAATCGGGGAGTTGGAGTCCCCACGGCGGCTCGGGGCTGTATATGGCAACGTTCTGGTGGCTCCTGCGACGGTACTGGAACCATTCGTATCGGTCATTGCCTTTCCAATGGATCATTCCAACGGCGTGGAGAGGGGGGGTCTGCTGCATGGGTAACAGCTTGCCCTCCATACTTACCCAGGCTTTGCGCTCTAAAAGACTAGATTCCCTGATGTTGTCCTCCCATCTCTTCCTTGGTCTGCCTCTTTTTCTTCCTCCTTGAATAGTGCCTTGCAGTATTGTTTTTGCTAGTCCTTTTGATCTTGTTACATGCCCGTACCATATAAGTTTAGGAGTCTTTACGATTGATAGAAGGTTTTCATAGGGCCTAATGGTTTGCTGGATTCTGTTATGCACGTCTTTGTTGCTTATGTGGTCTCTGTAGGAGATGCCAAGCAGTCTCCGGAAGCATCTTATCTCTACCGGCTGTACTTTTCTCTCCGAATCTGCAGTCAGGGTCCACGATTCACAGGCATACAGAAATAATTATGGATATGACAAGGGAGCGCATTAGTCTGATCTTGGACTTGAGTGAAATATTTTTATCTTTCCAGATGGTGTTCAGTTTTGACTGCTGTTATTGTCTGTATAATCCAGCATACTACTTCTGGCTTGGAGCCCTTGTCTGATACAATGGCTCCCAAGTACTTGAAGCTTTGAACTGTTTCCAGCTTCTGGTCATTGACCCTGATATCAGTGCTGATGCCCTTGGCGTTACTGGTCATCAGTTTGGTCTTCGCTGTACTGATTTCCATGCCGCATGTTTTAGAGGCCTTGTTCAGGTGTTTTATTAAGCTGGCAAGCTCCTGTTATGATCCTGCTAGTCCGTCAATGTCATTTTGCAAAGCGGTTTGTAATCATTCTGCAACCAATGCCGACTGATCCTTTATGGTGTTCCAGTGCATCAGCCATGATTCTATCAAGGAAGATGTTGAAAAGAGTGGGTGAGAGTAGACAGCCCTGCCTTACTCCAACTGTTGTTCGAAGCCACTCTCCAATGTTGCTGTTTTGTACACTGCACTGGTGGCCTTGTACAGCTCTCTGATGACTCTGATCAGGTTTGCATTGATGCTGTACAAATTCATGGTTGCTCACAAAGCTGCGTGCCACACCCTGTCAAATGCCTTCTTAAAATCAATAAATACGTGGTAGAGGTCTTGTTGGTGTTAAAGGTACCTCTCACAGAGTATTCTGAGGTTGAATATCTGTTCAGTTGTGCTACGCCCTGCTCTGAAACCTGCCTGTTCCTCAGCAATGATGGTCTCTGCTTGTGGCTACAGTCTTTTCAAAATTATCTTCAACATGACCTTGCTTGGGTGGCATATGAGGCTGATTGTGCGGTAATTCTGGTACTACTGAAGATTTCCTTTCTTGGGGAGGGTGATGATGAGTGACTGTGTCCATGGTGTTGGCCATTTTCCTGTAGTGTCTGCCAGATCTTGTTGCACCGACACATATGCTATCATAATCTATAATTATTCATATGTATGATGTATGAATGTTTACAATCACAGCATGCACACAGGTGTCGTGTTTAGACACCATCCGTGAGGGGAAAAAAAATAATGGGTAGGCGCTGCACTTGTGGCGACACGCTCTCCCCGAGGAGAGCAGCCCGAATTTCACGCAGAGAAATCTGCTGTGACATAAAGTGGTATAATTATTATAAAAATAAAAAAAACCTGTCATTATCTAAAATCATTCATGTGTGTGAATGAATATCAACATATGCTGTCATAATCTATAATTATTCATATGTATATTAACATATGCTGTCATAATTCATAATTATTCATATTTATGAATGTATATCGACATACGCTGTCATAATCTATATTTATATGTATGAGTCTATATCGACATATGCTGTCATGATCTAAAATTATTCATATGTATATGTGTATATCACCACACGCTGTCATCATCTATAATTATTTATATGTATAAGTGTGTGTCAACATATTATGCTGTCATAATCTATAATTATTTATATGTATGAGTGTATATCGACATACGCTGTCATAATGTATAGTTATTTATATGTATAAATATATATTCGACATACGCTGTCATAATGTATAGTTATTTAAATGTATAAATATATATCGACATACGTTGTCATAATCGATAATTATTTATATGTATAAATATATATCGACATACGTTGTCATAATCGATAATTATTTATATGTATAAATGTATATCGACATACGCTGTCAAAATCTATAATTATTCATATATAGGAGTGTATATGGACACGCACTGTCATAATCTGTAATTGTTTATATGTATAGGCTAAGTGTATATCGACATACGCTGTCATAATCTATAATCATTCATATAAAGGAGTGTATATGGACATACACTGCCATAATCTATAATTGTTTATTATGTATGAATGTATATCGACATACGCTGTCATAATCTATAATTATTTATATGTGTAAGTGTATATCGACATATGCTAACATAATCTTTAATTATTCAAATGTATATCGAAATCTCTCTCTCTCTCTCCTCTCTCTCTCTCTCTCTCTCTCTCTCTCTCTCTCTCTCTCTCTCTCTCTCTCTCTCTCTCTCTCACTCCGACTCGCTCATTCACGCACGCACAACCCCCCCTCCCCCCCCCATCACGCAACCCCCACCATACACACATGCAACACCTCCAACCCCCCTCCCCCACACACACGTGCACCCCCCCCCCCCCTCCTACACACACACCTCCCTCCCCTACCCCATCCCCATTCAGTCACATGCACATACATAGATGTAGAAAAAAAAACCCAAACAAACGACGACTAAACAAATAAAAACATCACACACAATAATATAAAAGATAGTAACTAGGCCTAACCTTTGAGATGCCAAGCGAGAAGGGACAAAACTCCAGGCTTGTTCAACAAATACTGTACCCCTTTTTGGTTGATGCTCAGGTTATAGATTCCCATTAACATCAAACTGCACACACACACACACACACACACACACACACACACACACACACACACACACACACACACACACACACACACACTCAGATTATAGAGTTCCATTAACATCAAACTGCGCGCGCGCACAAACTCACACACACACACACACTCACACACACACACAAACGTACGCGCACACGCGCGCGCGCCAACACACACACACACACACACACACACACACACACACACACACACACACACACACACACACACACACACAAAGATTCAGAGCATAGACAGTAAAGCTATCAAACTTATCTTGGTGTGCCAGTTCATGCTTCTAGCCAAGAAACGTACAAAGAAGCTGGTGTCTTACCAATAGATGCTTTTAGAGAATTATCAGCTGCAAAATGTATCATCAGAAGTAGCTCAAGAGAAAATTTTGTACACAAAGAAATAGCAGAGCGGTCTGATCTTGATTTCCCCAAAAGAGCAAACTGTATATCGTCACAAAAAACTATTGCTACTTATGCTTCAGAGCTTTCTAAAAATTAAATTAATATCAGCCCAGCAGATATAGCTATACTACCACCATATTCACCCATCCCACGTTGGGAGTTACTTAGAGCAACGTATGACATCAACTGCCATAATTTGAAAAAAGGTGAAAATGTCAATATTTTAACAACTTCTGTTAGAGCACACATTTATGATCAATACAAACTGCCTTCAAATATAATTATACAGAGGGATCAGTAATAGAAAATAAATCTGTAGGTGCTGCCTTCGTAATTCCAGCTCTTAAAGTTAGAAAATCATTTTTTCTGGGTAAACAATTATCAGTATTCACTGCTGAACTTCTTGCTATTTTAAAAGCTTTAGACTATTTGTTAAATCTTCCGAGAATCCTTTTCAAAATTGTACTTTTCGTTGACTCAAAGTCAGTTTTAAATGTCCTAGAGTCTTTTAATTTGGATACGCGTCCCGACTTGATCATTGAAGTCAGCCATTTAATTCATCATTTGAGAATCAAAGGCACAGATATAACGTTTTGTTGGGTACCTTCCCATTGTGGTCTATGGGGTAATGAGTTAGCCGACAAATCGGCCAAGCATGGCGCTCAGAATATAAATAACTCCCAAACAGTAAACATTCGTCCTTCAGTAAAAGAGGTTTGTCATTTGTTAGTCGATATCATGGGCACAACTCCTTAGATATGATAACATCCATTTAGTATCTGGGGAAAAAATAGGATCTGTTGTAGGACTTACAAGGGAGCTGATGTCAAATCATTCTAGCATCTATTCGAGGGTAGTTTCTAGTATGATCTGCCGAATTCGACTTGATTCTATCAAAACAAAATATTGTAAAAACGTAAATTGCATAATTTCGTGGACAAAAGTTTAGCCTGGGTCATATATTTTACAGATGTAGCAAAGTACTCCAGTTTCTTCCGAAAAGTTTTAAAGACCAGAATTTTTCTGAAGAAACTTGTCAGAATCTAATGTCAGATCACATTCTTTTGATTGAAATTGTTCGATCCCTTGTAAATAGTCCCGTCTATAGGTTTATATAATGTCCACTTAGAAGTTGTTGTTTGTTTGTTGGTTGTTTTTTTTTCCCTTTTTTTTTTTTTTGGGGGGGGGGGGGTATTTATTTATTGAGTTTTAATTGTAGACATACTTTTCTTTTTTTCTACTTGTTTTTGCTAATTAACTTGGCCATTTGATGTACCTAAATTGATATCTTTATGCACACACACACACACACACACACACACACACACACACACACACACACACACACACACACACACACAACACACCCTCTCTCTCTCTCCCCCCCCTCGCATGCACGCACGCACACACGCACAAACACACACATTCTCTCTCTCCTCTCTCTCTCTCTCTCTCTCTCTCTCTCTCTCTCTCTCTCTCTCTCTCTCTCTCTCTCTCTCTCTCTCACACACACACACACACACACACACACACACACACACACACACACACACACACACACACACACACACACACACACACACACACACAGACAGAAGGAAAGAAACATTTATGTTGCCATGAAAAAACCGTGAGTAACATAACACAACACTGCACTGCCCTGTGTTACACTGCAATGTACGACACACTATACTATACTATAGACTATATTATACTACAATATACCATACTGTACTACTATATACTATACCGTACTACACTACACTACGCAACACAATACTGTACTACACTGCACTGCACTGCACTACACTGCACTTTGAAAAGTAGGTACCCATCAGCCTCGGAAGACTATGGAGTTGCGCTCTGGTCTTTAGAGCGCAAAGCCTTGGTAAGTAAGTATGGAGGGCAAGCTGTTACCCATGCAGCAGACTCCCACTCTCCACGCCACTGGAATGATCCATTGGAAAGGCAATGACCGATACGAATGGTTCCAGTACCGTCGCAGGAGCCACCAGAGCGTTGCCATATACAGCCCCGAGCCGCCGTGGGACTCCAACTCCCCGATTTTTCCTCGGGGATGGTGTCTAAACACGACACCAGTGTGCATGCTGGTTTTTTTAAAAATGATTTTGTCATCCGCTCCTACCGGCACACGATGGCCTGTTCTTCCGAAAGGCGGAACGGGGTTTTAACGTGTGCGCAAGATGTTCTGCGTGCGTTCGCACACGGGGCCTCGGTTTCTAGTCTCATCCGAATGACTTTGACATTCAGTTCGATTTTTTCGTCAAACTGGGAAGAAAGGGCGAGGCTGGGTACGAACCCAGAAACTTACGGTTTACATATTGGCAGGCGAACGTCTTAACCATCCTGCCACCTTCCTTCATTACATTGCACTACACATTCAATCTAGATTCAATCAATCCACCGTTGGCCGTCGCTCTTTCTCTGTTTCTGGTCCAGTGATCTGGAATGATCTCCCTCTCTCCCTTCGTAAAAAGCCTACCTATGACACATTTAAATCCAGCCTCGAGACACACTTATTTCAAAGCTAAGACTTTCCTATCCTGTTTCATCTTCTGCCCCTGCTCTCAACAGCCGAAATATCCACCACCCTGCCAAAATGTTTAACCTCTATGTGTGTGTGTGTGTGTGTGTGTGTGTGTGTGGTGTGTGTGTGTGTGTGTGTGTGTGTGTGTGTGTGTGTGTGTGTGTGTGTGTGTACATTGACTTCGTTAAAAATCTAAATAATTATTGTTGTTGGCTGCATGTGCAAGAATTGGTTGAATGCACGCGCTTTGATTTGTTTTTGCAAGATATAGCGCTATATAAATTCCATTATTATTGTTGTTGTTGTTGTTGTTGTTGTTGTTGTTGTTGTTGTTGTTATTATTATTATTATTATTATTATTCACTATACTACACTACACTACACTACGCTACACTGTACTGCACTGCACTGCACAACACAATATTGCACTACACTACACTACACTATACTACACTGCACTGCACTGCACTACACACCACACCACACCACACTACACCACACCACACACCACACCACACCACACCACATTACACTACACTACACTACACTACACTACACTACACTACACTACACTACACTACACTACACTACACTACACTACACTACACTACACTACACTAATCAGATACCACTCTCCCCAAAAAGTCCTTCGGATGAGACTATAAATCGAGGCCCCGTGTGCGGACGCACGCAGAACATCTTGCACACACGTTAAAACCTGTTCAGCTTTTCAAATGAGTAGGCCACTGTGTGCCGGTGGGAACAGATGACAAAATTTACAAAACCGTATACACACGGGGACTGGGTGTAAAAAAGCACACAGGTGTTTATTCCATTATCTTCAATACAAAAGAATACATGAATGAATGAATGAAATGACTCACTACACGACACAACACTACAATACATTGCACCTCACCACACTACACTACACTACACTACACTGCACTATACTACAGGACAATGCACTAAATTAAAATGCACTACACTACACTACACTACACTACACTACACTACACTACACTACAATACACTGCACCTCACCACACTACACTACACTACACTACACTACACTACACTACACTACACTACACTGCACTATACTACAGGACAATGCACTAAATTAAAATGCACTACACTTCACTACACTACACTACAATTCATTGCACCTCACCACACTACACTACACTACACTACACTACACTGCACTATACTACAGGACAATGCACTAAATTAACATGCACTACACTACACTACACCACACCACTCTACACCACACTCCACTGCACTGCACTACAATGCACTATACAACACTCCACTACACTGCACTGCACTACACTACACTACACTGAACTATACTCCACTACACTACACTGCACTGCACTGAAGTACACTATACTACACTGCACTGAAGTACACTACACTACACTGCACAACATTACACTCCACTTTACTCCACTCCACTACAATCCACTGTGCTACACTACGGTACAGTATACTACACCACTCTACACCACACTACACTGAACTACACTACACTACACCACTCTACACCACACTGCACTGCACTGCACTACACTACACTTCACCACTCTGCACCACACTGCACTGCACTGCACTACACTACACTGCACTAGACTAATCTACTATCCCCCCCCTCCCCCGGTCTCTCTCCCTTCCCTCTTCTGCCTGTCTCTCCTTCCCTCCTCTCTCCCTCCAACCATTCTCTTCTCCCCCTTCTCCTTTCCTCTTTTACTCACTCTCCATCTCCCTCCCCCCCCCCCCACCCTACCCCCCCTCTCTCTCTCTCGGTCTCTCTCCCCTCCTCCCATCTCTCTAACCTCTCCATCTCCTTCTTTCTCCCTTTCTCCTGTTCTCTCTCCTCCTTCTCCCTCTCCCCTCCCCCTCTCTCTCTCGGTCTCTCTCCCCTCCTCCCATCTCTCTAATTTCTCCCTCCATCTCCTTTCTCCCTCTCTCCCCCTTCTCTCTTCATTCTCCTCTCTTTCTTCCCCTCCCCCCCCCCCCCCCCCCCTCTTTCTCGGTCTCTCTCGCCCCTCCTCCCATCTCTCTAATTTCCCCCCTCCTCATCTCTCTAATCTCTCTCTCTCTCCATCTCCTTTTCTCTCCCTTTCTCTTGTTTTATCTCTCTCTCCTCCATCTTCCTCTTCCCTCTCTCTCTCTCGGTCTCTCTCCCCCCCTCCTCCCTTTTCTCTAATCTCTCCCTCCCCTATCTCTCTCTCCCCTGCCCCCATCTCTCTAATTTCTCCATCTCCTTCTCTCTCCCTTTCCCCTGCTCTCTCTCTCTCCCCTCCTCCCTCTCCCCTCTTTCTCCCTCCACTCTCCTCTCTTTCTTCCCCTCACCCCTCTCTCTCTCGGTCTTTCTCCCCTCCTCCCATCTATCTAATCTCTCCCCTCCCCCCATCTCTCTAATCTCTCCCTCCATCTGTCTCTCTCCCTTTCCCCTTTTCTCCCTCGCTCCTCCTTCTCTCTCCCTCTAATCTCCTATCTCTTCTTCCCCCGAGCTCTCCCCTCCTCCCATCTCTCCCTTATCTCTCCTCTCATCCCATCTCTCTAATCTCTCCATCTCCTTCTCTCTCCCTTTCCCCTGTTCTCTCTCTCTCTCTCTCTCTCTCTCTCTCTCTCTCTCTCTCTCTCTCTCCTCTCTCTCTCCCTCATCTCCCCTTCTCCCTCTCTCTCTCCTCTTCCTATCTCTCTAATCTTTCCCTCCACCTCCTTCTTTCTCCCTTTCCCCTGTTCTCCATCTCTCCCCCTTCTCCCTCTCCCCTTCTTTCTCCCTTCATTCTCTGCTCTCTTCTTCACCCCCCCCCCCCCCCCCACTCTCGGTGTCGGTCTCTCTCTCTCTCTCTCTCTCTCTCGGTCTCGTCTCGTCTCTCTCTCTCTCTCTCTCTCTCTCTCTCTCTCTCTCTCTCCTCTCTCTCTCTCTCTCTCTCTCTCACACCTCTCCTGTTTCATGGGCTTAAAACAAGGTGAAATAACTAGCCCTCTTTTATTCTCATTGTTCTTTAATGAGTTAGCCCAGGATGTTATTAAAAATGGCAAACATGGCATTCAGCTTTACCCTGACCCACTAGAAATTTTCATTTTATTATTTGCTGACGACATTGTTTTGATATCTGACAGTGTTTCAGGCTTACAAAACCAGTTAAATGTTCTAGCAAGTCAATCCATAAAACTAGATTTGCATGTAAATCTTGATAAATCGAAAATTGTAATAATATTAAGAAATCGCGGATGTGTGGCTAAGAAAGAGGTTTGGTTCTACAAAGGAAAAGAAATATCTATCGTAAAATCCTACAAGTACCTGGGCTAGTTCCTTTCTACTAGAATAGCATACAGTAAAGCAGTCCCCGAGCTCTCGTGTAAAGCTAGAAAAGGGGTAATTTAAACATATTCAGAATTCTATGGAAACTGGGGGATTTTTCAGCAGATATTTTGGTCAAACTTTTTGATTCACAGATTAAACCAATTCTATTGTATGGAGCAGAAATATGGGGCCTGTCTCAACAGAAGTCAGTGGAGAATGTCCACACGTTTGCTCTGAAAAAAAACTGTTAAACGTAAGCCCCCGAACCCCTAATGACATGATTTACGGTGAAACTAGTCGCTACCCATTATATATTTCTATTTATGCATCTACGATCAAATTTTGGCTACGGTTAACGGAGTTAGAAGAATCCAGACTTCCAAGAAAAGCCTACAAATGCTTTTGTCCCTCCATTATGATAGTAAAATGTGTTGGGTATGACATATTTGTAAAATTACTGTCATATGAGACTGGTTTTGGATTTGTATGGGGAAAACCAAGGTGTTACTAAAGATAAAGCTTTCTTAGGTCAGCTTAAGGAAAGATAAGTCGATTGTTTCTATCAAAAGTGGAATGAACATGTTAACAATAGCACTAGATTCAGTGTGTATCGTACATTTAAATCATCTGTATCTATGGAAACTTACTTTACCTTGGTGCCTAACAAGCATATTCGTTACACTTTGGTCAGATTTAGATAAGGAATATCAGATCTGCAGACGCACAGAAAACACTACACAGCCGCTTCTGAGCAAGATCTTCAGTGTTCATTTTGTATCAAGATGATACGTGTGTCCATGATCTTGGCAGATATATTTATCATTCCAACAAACGCCGATAATGTTATTATGAAATCTTGTGCTGTTTCCTTTGAGCAATTGATGTTGATTACAAAATGTGCTTTTGTACTGATAGAATGTTGTATTCAAAGCATCCAGTCTTACATGATTACCTACGGATTTGTAACGAGCTGAATGGCCTATACAATAATTAAGTTCTTGAGTTGTCTCTCCACCTTCTCCCAACTCTCTAAACTCTCTCCTGCCCCCAACTCTCTAATCTCTCTCTCCATCTTCTCTCTCCTTTTCCCCTGTTCTCTCTCTCCCCTCTCTCTCTCTCTCCTCTCTCTCTCTCTCCTCTCTCTCTCTCTCTCTTCCCCTTCTCCTCTCTTTCTTCCCCTCCCCCTTCTTTCTCTCTCTTCCCTCCTCCTATCTCTCTAATCTCTCCCTCCATCTCTGTTCCTCTCCCTTTCTCCTGTTCTCTCTCTCCCCCTTCTCCCTCTTTCTCCATATTTCTTTCTTCCCCTCCCTGCCCCCCCCCCCCCCCCTCTCTCTCTCTTCACTCCGCCCATCTCTCTAATCTCTATCTCCTCTCTCCTTTCTCCCTGTTCTCTCTCTCTCTCCCCCTTCTCCCTCTTTCTCCATATTTCTTTCTTCCCCTCCCTGCCCCCCCCCCCCCCCCTCTCTCTCTCTCTTCACTCCGCCCATCTCTCTAATCTCTATCTCCTCTCTCCCTGTTCTCTCTCTCTCCCCTCCTTCTCCATCTCCCCCCCCCCTCTCTCTCTCTCATCTCCCCTCTCTCTAATCTCTCTCTCCATCTCCTCCTCTCTCCCTATCCCCTGTTGTCTCTCCTCCTTCTCCCTCTTCCTCCATACATTCTCCTTTCTTTCTTCCTCCTCTCTCCCCCCTCTCTCTCCTTCTCCCATCTCTCCCCTCATCTCTCCCTGCATCTCTCTCTCTCCTCCTTCTCCCTGTCCCCCGTCTCTCTCTCGGTCTCTCTCTCCCCTCCTCCCATCTCTCTCTCCATCTCTTTCTCTTCCCCCCCCCCTCCTCTCTCTCTCCTTCTTCCTCCCCCCCCCCCCCCCCCCTTTTCTTTCTCTGTCTCTCTCTGTCCAACCTACCTTTTGATTTTGGCACTCTTCTGGAGGGGGGCCTGAGAGAGAAAGGCTAGGAAAGCATCGACCAATCGCTGACCGCTCTCGCTTCCCATCAGGTAGTCACGACCGTACGCCGAGGCCGCCACGTCTGGTGAGAGTTAATGATGCAGAGTTCACTAGATCAATATAGTTACGCATCAGTTCTATGGGGAGGTATACAGTTAATGCATAACTGATCAGGAAAATGCTTGGTGAGGGCGTACTGCAGGAGAGGTAAAGTAAATGCATAATTAACTGGAAAATACTTAATTTTGTTGCGTTGTGGAAGGAATAAATAAAGTAAATGCATATCTAACCAGGAAAATGCTTAATGATGTTGTACTATGGGAGGCATGAAGTTGTTTTGTGTGTTGTTTTGGTGGGTTTTTGATTTTATTTTGCAGCCTCATCACATTTCAATCTGCTATCCACAGCCATACCCAGAATCGCCATGTCTCATCCCCAGGGTTGGAAGTCCACAGGGTGCCCATCAATTTATTTATTTATTTATACCACTTTATGTCACACCAGATTTCTCTGCGTGAAATTCGGGATGCTCTCCCCGGGAGGAGCGCGTCGTCACAAATGCAGCGCCTACCCATTTTTTTTTTCATTTTCCTGTCTGCAATTGTATTTGTTTCCCTATCAGAGTGGCTTTATTCTACAGAATTTTTCCATGGACAGCCCTCTTGTTGCCGTGGGTTCTTTTACGTGCGCGAAATAATGATGTGTAACACACGGAACGTCAGCTTATTGTCTCATCCGAAAGACTAGCACCCAGACCACCACTCATGGTCTAATGGATTGGGGGGGGGGGGGGGGGAGTATTGGGCCTAAAACTGCCGAGGGTTGGAGGTTGGAAGTATAAGATTAATGCAGAGTTAGCCAGATGAACACAGATGATGTTCCACCGAGGGAGGTACAAAGTTAATGCCCATTTAACCAGATGAATACAGTGATGTTGTATGTTAAAGTTAAAGTCTGTCCCGAGCCTAAGGCTCATCAGGCCGGTGCTTATCCCGGTTTCTGTGGCGTTAAGCGACTGAGTCATAGACTCCCCCCTGGATAGGACGCCAGTCTATCGCAGGGTTAACCCCCCAACACAAGGTTGGTACCCCTTTTACACCTGGGTGGGGTGAGAAAATAGCCGTAAAGTGCCTTTTCCAAAGGCACAACGCCATAGCCGAAAGCTGGGATCGAACCCGCAACCTTTAGATTACGAGTCCAACGCCCTAACCACTCGACTACAGCGGCGGCTGATGTTGTATAGTTGAAGGTTTAAAGTTAGCAACGAATTAACGTGACAGATAAAATGATGTTGAATTGTGGGAGGTATAAAGTTAATGCAAATCTACCCCCGAAAATATTCAATGGTGTTGTACTGTTGGAGGTATACAGTAAATTCATATTTGACCAGATCAATGCAGTTATGTTAAACTGTGGGAGGTATCAGGATAATGCATATCTAAAACAGAAAATACAGTTAGGTTGCGCTGTGGGAGGTATAATATTAATTCAAATTTAACCAGATAAATGCAACGATGTTGCGCTGTGGAAGGTATCAAATTAATTCAAATTTAACCCGATCAATACAGTCATGTTGTACTGTTGGAGGTATAAAGTGAATATTTAACAAGATCAACACAGTTATGTTGCGCTGTGGGTAGTATAAAGTTATGCAATATTGTTTTAGGTTTCTTATTTCCCAAAAAAAAGCACGCGCGCGGGTTCGATTCCCGTTTTAGGGGATTTTCCCCCTGGAGTTAACATCAGTGCTGGCTCCACTCTAGTCTACTGATGCCCCGTGTGCGAACGCACGCAGAACATCTTGCGCACATGCTAAATCCTGTTCCGCTTTTCGAAAGAGTAGGCCATTGTAAGCCGGTGGGAACAGATGACAAGATTTACAAAACTGCATACACATGGGACTGGATGTAAAATAAAGCACAAGAATGCTTATTCTATTATCCTCGATATAAAAGAATAAATAGATAAAAACAAGAAAAAATAAACACTCTCTCTCTCTCCTCTCTCTCTCTCTCTCTCTCTCTCTCTCTCTCTCTCCCCTCTCCCCTCTCTCTCTCTCTCTCCTAACACACGTACCATTACACAGATATAATCTATCGCGATATGTTTTTCATGCAATTAAAAGAAAAAGTTGAAATAAATTTGTAAACAATTTTTTTCAAGTTGATGAGTTCCCAAGTTACATAAACATTGTGGTCTACGAATATTTTGATATGTATTTGTGTCAACAGTGAATATTCATGTCATGGCTGATGTAATATGCTTGTTTTCATAATCAATGTGTCAGTTCAACTTTCACTATACGTTGATTGCTTATAACACTTGTCGTGAGCCCATTCCCTATATCCAATTTGCTTTTGTACTGTGGCCCAAGGCCGATGTACAGTAAAAGTCTGAAGTCTCTCTAACACACACACACACACACACACACACACACACACACACACACACACACACACACACACACACACACACACACTTGTCACGGTGCCGCAGAGAGCCAGAATGAAGCGGGCCTCGTTACTGTTGCCCTCAGAAGGCCAGTCAGTGCTGCCGTAAGCCTCCACGTAGCTGTGGATCGTGCTGCACGTCAGGCCCACAAACTCCTCCACCTGACTCTGACCACACACCAGCACACCACAACTTAACGGATCACAGCACAGCACAGCACAGCACAGCACAGCATAGCACAGCACAGCACAGCACAGCACAGTATAGCATAGCATAGCATAGTATAGCACAGCATAGTAGAGTAGAGTAGAGTAGAGTAGAGTAGAGTAGAGTAGAGTAGAGTAGAGTAGAGTAGAGTAGAGTACAGCACAGCACAGCACAGCACAGCACAGCACAGCACAGTACAGTACAGTACAGTACAGTACAGTACAGTGTAGTATAGTATAGCATAGCATAGTATAGTATAGCACAGTATAGTATAGCACAGCATAGTATAGTGTAGTGTAGTGCAGTATAGCGCAGCACTGTATAGTGTAGCATAGCACAGTGCAGTATAGTTTAGTGCAGTATAGCACAGCACAGTCCAGTATAGCACAGCAAAGTGAAGTATTGTGTAGTGCAGTATAGTATGGCACAGTGCAGTATAGTGTAGTGCAGTATAGTATAGCACAGTGCAGAATAGTGTAGTGCAGTATAGTATAGCACAGTGCAGTATAGTGTAGCACAACACAGTGCAGTATAGTCTAGTGTGTCAAGGCACAGTATACTATAGTGCAGCATAGCAGAGTGCAGTATAGTATAGCACGGCACAGTATAGTATAGCACAGCACAGTGCAGTATAGTGTAGTGCAGTATAGTGTAGTGTAGTATAGTATAGCACGGTGCAATATAGAGTAGTGCAGTGTAGTACAGCACAGTGCAGTATAGTGTAGTGCGGTATAGTACAGCACAGTGCAGTATAGTGTAGTGCAGTATATCACAGCACAGCACAGCACAGCACAGCACAGTACAGTACAGTACAGT
>CM060346.1:6442307-6469807 GCA_030674155.1 Stramonita haemastoma
AATCACTAATAATGACAATTAATAATAATAATAATAATAATAATAATAATAATAATAATAATAATAATAATAATAATAATAATAATAAGTCACTCATAGTAACAATCACTAATAATGACAATTAATGATAATAACAATCATTAATGATAACAATCAGCAATAATTATAAAAACTATCATAACAATGGATATTAACAGCAACCAATGATAATAACAGTCAATAATAGAACTAACAATCTACATTGATGATAACAACAACAAAAACAACCACATACGATATTGACTTCCTGATTCCATAGCTGCACCATATCACAACAATAACAATTCGCCAATAGTAACAATCAACAATAACAATTAACAACAATAATAACAACAATAACCCACAACAACATTTTTTGTATTTTTAATCTTGGCGACAACATTGTTATTCTTGATGATTTCCCTCTGAACTCTCCTAAGCTGCAGTTACATCTTTATCTATGCGTCCTCGTCTAAATGTAATAGGTCTGAAGACTCTTTGAACCATAAAAAAGTATATTTCTACATTTACATTTTACACCATTCTAAGTCAAGGCAGATTTCTCTGCGTGAAATTCGGGCTACTCTCCCCAGGGAGAGCACGTTGCCATAAGAGCAGCGGCACTCATTATTATTTTTTTTCTTTTCCTGTCTGGAACTGTATTTGTTTCCTCTATTAGAGAGAATTTGTTCTACAGAATATTTCCACGGACAGCTCTCTTGTCGCCGTGGGTTCTTTTACGTGCGCTAAATGATAATGTGTAACACAGGGGACTTCAGTTTATCGTCTCATCCGAAGGCTTAGCACCCAGAATGGATTGGGGGGGGGGTGGGGGGGGGGGGGGGGGGGGGGGGGGGGAATTCTGGCCCCAAACGGGATTCAAACCACCGCACCCTTCGACCTGGACTTTTGGCTTTCTAGGCAGGTGCGTTACCTCAAGACCACCACTTCGTAAAATTCAAGTGAAAGAAAACTGTTTTACATATAAGCCTAACACTTACATCATTAAGGGAGGCGGGATGGCCTGGTGGTTAGAGTGTTGCACATTGCGCTCATGATCTGCCGACCTCAGTTCGAATCTCGTTCAAGAGAATTTTCCTCTGGAGCGCAAAAGTCCTTCCGATGAGAGTTTTAACGGAGGTTCCCCCGTATGCAAATGCATGCAGAATATCTTGCGCACACGCTAAAAACCCCTTCCGCTTTTCGAGGAATAGGCCATTACATGCCCGTGGGGACCCATGACAAAATTTACAAAACTGCATACACATGGGTAGTGGATGTACAAAAAAAAAAAAAAAAGCACACGAGCGCTTCGTCCATTATCGTCGAAATAAAAGAATAAATAAATCAATCAATCAAGTACACAATGTTTAGCATTATTTTACTTTCCAGTTATTTACTGTGGCCCGATTTATATGCAAGCAAAAAACAAAAAACAAAAAAAAAGAAGAAAAAAAGGATGATAGAGCAGAATGATGAAAAACATAATTACAATCAATAAAATACCACAAGGCCACAATAGCAAAACAAAAAAAAAACAAAAAAAAACAAAACAAAAAAAAAGGATGATAAAGCAAAATGATGAAAAACATAATTACAATCAATAAGATACCACAACGCCACAATGCATTCTTTAGTTGGTTAAAACATGGTTTGTGTTATATATTTCTGTTAAAACAAAATAGCTGTATAGCACTCTTGTAAGTAAAGACTCACTTTGGCCCAGATCTACAGAAGAGAAAGATTTAAGAAAAGGACAGTTCAAAAATTTAAACACTGAAACGGACAGTTAAAACGTTACTAAAGAAAAAAAAACCCAAAACATACTTGTTTCACAACGGGGGATGATTTCTGGTGAATGGCTTTTTGCAATATAGTCCATTCTTTCTGCAGTTCTGCGAAGTTGGTTGTTATTTGTTGACAAACCCCGATCTGCAAACACCATCATACATACATTAATAAGTGAAAAAAAAAACCACCCAAAACTCCATTCCACGACTTAAAAGCTTGTTCCTGATTTAGGCTCTTCATCTTCTCATATTAAATGTCATTATCAATTTATCCAACTCTTTCCGAAAAAAAAGATCGAAAAGTGATTAACAAGAACATACGAGATCTACCAATTTCTCCATGGATGCCATGTTCGGAAACATCGTGTCGTCTGCGCACAGTTGACCCAGAGTGATCGTACTTAGCCTAGTTTTATGCGAGAGGGGGCGACTAGGCTACTCTGTATGATAGGCTAAAACACAAATCTCATCTCGTTGCTTCTACAATTGTAACATTTTGTGGGTGGCCCGAGGTGCTGAAGTGGGAGAACTTGTGGATGCGTGGGACCTCCGACTTTCTGGCTTCTGACTACAGTCCTGATATCGGAGAAATCTGGAAAGGACTATAATTCGACTAAAACAAACATGATAAAACACAGTTCGACTAAAACAAACATGATAAAACACAGTAGGCTAACTCCATTTCCTAAACATTCGAGATGGTCACATTAAATATTTCCGATTCATTTCATTGTTCAATGGGGGGGAAATTTAGGCCTAAGTCTTGTTCATTCCAGTTATTTTTGGTGCCAAACAGAAAATGAGATTTTCTTGAAACTTTGGAAAATGGGGTTACATGTGTTTTTTTTTTGTTTTTTTTAACCACGAGTGATTAGAAATGCAGAGTTTAGAGGGTAAGGGATATTTATGGTGTGTGTGTGTGTGGTGTGTGTGTGTGTGTGTTGTAGGAGTAGTAGTAGTTGTAGTAGTAGTCTAAGTCCATGCACAGTTTGTGATTTGGACGGCAAACAAACATATCAAGTACAAACTAATAACTACCTATGAACAAACAAGATAAACAGAATTCAAAGGAATTTACTGAACATGGAATGAAATAAACATAACGTCATCTCTAGTATCGAGGAGAATGTGCCATAATGTTTTCTTGCTTTCAAAAGAAAGTAAGATATCTTGAAAACCTGGGCATTCAAAAAGTATCTGCTGATTTGTAAATCTTTTACTGCAAGGGCACAATGCATTCTTAATCAATTTTGTTTTATAAGCGTCCTCTTTTACCCTGTAAAACAATGATGTGGTAGTTCTACAGATATATAAAGGGACCTTATTAAGACGGACTTTGTGATATAAAACTGCTGTGGTATCTAAGAAATGTGACCTATTTTGGAGTTTTGTGACAAGTTTCTTGCTGTTTTTTGTGGAACTTAGTTAAAACGATTCCAAAAGACTTCTCTTAACAAGCAATGACACTCTTGTACCGTCTTTGGAACATGTAACTTTACACAGCCACTAGATGTGTGTGTGTGTGTGTGTGTGTGTGTGTGTGTGTGTGTGTGTGTGTGAGTGTGAGTGTGTGTGTGTGTGTGTGTATGTGTGTGTGTGTGTGTGTGTGTGTGTGTGTGTGTGTGTGTGGGGGCTACTTTATAAATGATACTATGTCGGACTGCCTGTCTGTCTATCTGTCTCTCTCCAGATAATTTTGTTTGCTTGTTTGTTGTTGTCGCACTTTTAGAATTAAAAAAAACAAAACATTGTTATTGTGCCCTATATTGATCTGCTCTTTCTTCTGTTTCATTTTTCTTTTTCTTCAACTCTCTACGTTTATCGCTTAGTTTGCAGATGACATTGACGGACTAGAAAGATCAGAACAAGGGCTTGCAAGCCTAACATAACACCTGAACAAGGCCTCTAAAACATACGCATAGACATTAGTGCAGAGAAGACCAAACTGATGACCAATAACGCCAAGGACATCAGCACTGATATCAGGGTCAATGACCAGAAGCTGGAAACAGTTCACAGCTTCAAGTACTTGGGAGCCGTGGTATCAGACAAAGGGTCCAAGCCAGAGGTAGTATGCAGGATTGCACAGACAATAACAGCACTGTCAAAACTGAACTACCCCTGAAAAGATAAAAAGATTCCACTCAACTCCAAGATCAGACTAATGCGCTCCCTTGACATATCCATAATCCTGTATGCCTGTGAATCGTGGACCCTGACTGCAGATTTGGAGAGAAGAGTACAGGCAGTAGAGATGAGATGCTTCCAGAGACTCCTTGGCATCTCCTACAGAGACCACATAAGCAACGAAGACGTACATAACAGAATCCAGCAAACCATTGGTCCCTTTGAAAACCTTCTATCAATCGTAAAGAATCCTAAACTTAAAACGGTGCGGGCATGTAACAAGATCAAAAGGACTTGCAAAAACAATACTGCAAGGCACTGTCCAAGGAGGAAGAAAAAGATGGGAAAAAAGGAAGAGATGGGAGGACAACACCAGCGAATGGACAGGCCTAGAACTCGACAAAACTTTGAGAAAGGCAGAACAGAGAGAGGAATGGAGGGAACTGGTTGTCAAGTCTTCAGGGGTGCCCCCACGGCTTCCAAACTAAGGGATAAATAGATAGATGGATAGATAGATAGACACTGTTATTGTATGTTAGTCTGTTCACATTTAGTCTTGTGATAGCATCCCACTTCACTATCGTCATACTTTCTTTTTCTTATTGTATTTGAATGTCTTTTGCTTTAGTAGCTTATCTTATTAAGAAAATTTGCTTTGTGATATATATATATATATATATATATATATATATATATATATATATATATATATATGGGGGAGGGGGGGGGGGGGCTAGAGCTCCAAGGTTCACCAATGGTCAGTTTTGCATATGCAACCCTCTCTCTCTCTCTCTCTCTCTCTCTCTCTCTCTCTCCACCATTTAGGTAGCTGTATTTCGACATCAGGGGATGCATTTGGTTAAGAGAAAGTTTGGGTAAATTTTCTGTGTGTAAACCTTGGTGTACATTTTGTCATCAGAAGCTTTCAAAAAATGACCTTGCATTTGTTTTTTACGTTCCTCAGCTAGAGCTCCGAGGTTCACCAAAGGTGAGATTGTTGGGGCATGTGACCGTTTTTTGCCCGGTAATAAGGTAGCGGCATTCCAGCTTCGTGGATGATCTTGCATGAGATTTTACTCTGTGACAATTTATTATGGATACATTTGCTTTGAATTTTCTTAAAAATTTGTCTCTAAAATTGTGTGTGTGTGTGTGTGTGTGTGAAAGTCAAAATTTATTTCCAGATGGTACATTAAGCAATAAATGTGCTCTGTGTGTGTGTGTGTGTGTGATTAAGTTTACACAACTTTTTTTCATTCTACCCTCACAACAACAAAAAAATCAACTGTTAGACCTACAAGAGTGTTATAGGTGCGTAGAAAAAAATATCTTTCGATCTATTCAAAGACATTCTTAAGAACTCAGATTGTAAATATTTGACTGGGTGAAAAGAGCTACTACAATTAATACCAACACCCTCTTGTTCAGTGATTTCTATGTCCCAGATATAGTAGTAGGCACCCATCAGTCTCAGAAGACTATGGAGTTGCACTCTAGTCTTTAGAGCGCAAAGCCTGGGTAAGTAAGTATGGAGGGCAAGCTGTTACCCATGCAGCAGACCCCCCTCCCCCCCCCCCTCCGTCCACGCCACTGGAATGGTCCATTGGAAAGGCAGTTGCCGATACGAATGGCTCCAATACTGTTGCAGGAGCTGCCAGAACGTTGCCATATACAGCCCCGAACCGCCCTGGGACTCCAACTCCCCATTTTTTCTCAGGGATGGTGTCTAAACACAACACCTGTGTGCATGCTGGGTTAAAAAAAAAAAAGAAATTGTCATCCACTCCAACCAGCACACGATGGCCTGCTCTACCGAAAGGCAGAATGGGGTTTTAACGTGTGCGCAAGATTTCTGCGTGCGCTTGCACATGGAGCCTCGGTTTATAGTCTCATCCGAATGACTTTGACATTCAGTTCATTTTTTTTTCTTTTTTCGTCAAACTGGGAAGAAAGGGTGAGGCTGGGAATCAAATCCAGAACCCCACATTTTACTTGTTGGCAGGCGAATGTCTTAACCATCCTGCCACCTTCCTTCCTAGTCCCAGATATATTACTAGTTTAATGTATTGTTTTTGCCTAAACGCTCTTCGTCGAAATTTTGCAAAAACATTCAATGCTTGTGTGGTGAACAAATCACAGTGAATCATTTGCTTGTGCACTGCTCGTTAACATGACTGCCAGTTTCAAAAAAGCTTGGTGATTGTCATCCTCCCAATTGTCCTTTATCTCGAGGGCACATTTTGAATAATTATTCTCTCCTTCACGAGTTTGCTGTTCATCTTAATAGCAGTCCGTTTGGTATCTAGTTCTACCTTTGATAGATGTTAGCTGCTATGTGAAGATACTGTTACGTTATTCTAGTTATTTATACTAGTTATGTTATACTAGTTATGCTAAACAAGTTGTGTTACAATGGTTCTTGACATGCGCGCACACACACACACACACACACACACACAAATTCATGTGCCCGCATGCACACTCACACACTCTCTCTCTCTCTCTCGTGTGAATGCACGCAGATCATCTTGTGTACACATTAAATCCTGTTCCGCTTTTCTTAAGAGTAGGCAACTGTGTGCCGCTGGGAACAGATGACTAGATTTACAAAACTGCATACACATGGGGACTGGATGTAAAAAGGCACGAGTGCTTCCTTCATTATTCTCGATATAAAAAATCCTCCTCCCCTCTCCTCTCTCTCTCACACACACACACATATAAACATTCACAGACACACACACAGACACACACAAACACGCTCACAGACACAGACACACGCTCACAGACACACACGCAGGTCTGATACTACTATTTGGTGGAAGGACATTAAACTGAAGAACTAACTAGCACACACACACACACACACCACACACACACACACACACACACACACACACAAAGTCTCACACTCATACAAACACAAAAACTCCATACTTTCATTTCTCATGACAATTTTTTCTTTAATATTTGTCCAAAAACACTATTTTTTTTATCACACATTTAGCTGTTGTATGAGAAAAAGAAAAGAAAAAAACACCTGCACACAACCCCCCCCCCCCCCCCCCCCCCCCCCAGAACAAAACAAACATAAACAAAACTCATCTGCTACTTAAGCTACCCCGCCCCGCCCCCCCCCCCCAAAAAAAAAACCCCAACCCAAACCCTTTTTATTCAGGTGCCTGTAGTTTAAGGCTAAACTCCAACATTGTGTAATCAGACCAAAGTTTCCAATCCATCTAATTTGACACAAGCTGCACAACACTAAACACAAGACGAGCAGCTTCCACATTGACCTGCAGGGATATCAAGGGCCTGTCAGTATAAACAGCACCCCCACCTTCTGCAAATTCCGAGCTAAAATTTTTTTCTCTCTTTTCTATCCCTCTCTTTGTTTCTGCCTTGCTCTTTTTTCTTTTTTTTTTTTCTCTTCCTGTCACCTCCTCCTTGCTTGTTTCCTGCCTTCTTGGTCCACTCTCCTGCCTTTTTTTGTGTGTGAGTGTATTTGTTTCCCCCCAGAAAACTTCTGAAAAGATAACAGTTCTCTCCCACAGCGCGCTGGGCCTGACTTGCCAGGCGCTTAACGGCAGCGGAGTGCATTCTCGCTCACAGGACTCTGGACAATGAGAATTGCTGTCTGCATGTTCGAAGACGACAACAAGGACGACGATGAAGAAGAAGAAGAAGAAGTAGTACTACACTCGAAGCAAGTTGAACAAAAAATCTAAAGTATCTTTACCATGTTGACATTCGACATTTAGGGGGGGGGTGGAAGGGAAAGGGGGAGGGGAGAACTGGAGGGAGGGGGGGGGGCCTGGAGGGGGGGACTGGAAGGAAGGAGGGGGGAATTGTCCCGCTTCAAATAATGATTAGCATTCCCTTAAAAGCAAGACAGTGTACTCTGTTACAGAGAGCACACACACATACACACACACAGAAACGTGTCAAAAACGTGTACCTCACAGCCCAACAGCACACATGGACACATATCTATCCCCGAAGTCTAAATCTGGCTACCTAAATGGTAGATGGGGGGTGAGGAGGTGGGGGTGGGGTTTGAACCTGGTCGCAAACGCACAAAAAAAAAATCTCGCTGCTGGTGAACCTTAGGGCTTCTAGCCTGAGGAACTGAAAAAAAAAGAAAGAAAAAAGATACATGTCTAAACCTGTCCCTCCAACAACGACAACACACATGTGTAGACACACATGTCTAAAACGTGTACCTCCAACCGAGACACATGTCTAAAACGTGTACCTCCAACAACAACAAGACACACAGAGACACATGTCTAAAACGTGTACCTCCAACCCACCAACAACACACACACACACACACACACACACAGAGGCACGTGTCTAAAACGTATAACTCCGGCCTAAATTCAAAGAGTTTCCACAAGATAAAAACAGGAATAACGTCTCTCCTGCCATTTGTGACAATGTCAGAACCACTCCCCTCTCTTCCACCTCCCTCCCACCCCAAACTCAACGATGTCGAATTAAATTAAAAAAATAAAAATAAATAAACAACAAACCAACCAAACAAACAAAAAAAAAACCCACTACCACCACCTACACCTCTCCTTAGCCTATATTCCTATCACTCGCTGACTTTGTCACAGGCCACCAACATGAGAGGACACGAGTATGTGACAATGTTTGTTGAGAGGGGTGTGTTGTGTGTTGTGTGTGTTGTGTGTTGTGTGTGTGTGTGTGTGTGTGTTTTGTGGTGTGTGTGTGTGTGTGTATGTGTGTGTGTGGTGTGTGTGAGTGTGTGCGTATGTGTGTGTGCGTGCGCGTGTGTGCGCGCAGTGGTGGCGGTGTCCCCCTCTCTCCTTCCCCCCATTCTCCTTCCCCCCTCCCCTCTCCTCTCCCCCTCTGGCAGGTGAAAACATAGCGTGGGGAGGGGGGTGGTGGTGGTGGTCCAGCGAGCAGTGAAGAAGGTTGAAGGGTGTCAGGTGGGGTGTTGGGGGGGTGTTGGGGGGGTGGAGGTGTCAGTTGTTGGTTTATCTGTCCACCTCCCCAAACACGATGTCCAGCGTTCCTGAAAACACACGATACAATTCATTTTATTTATTCTTTCATTTCATTTCATTCCACTTCGTGTCACAGCAGATTTCTCTGCGTGAAATTTGGGCTGCTCTCCCCGGGGAGAGTGCGTCGCCACAAGTGCAGAGTCTAACCATTTTTTTTTTTTCTGTTTCTTGTCTGCAACTGTATTTGTTTCCCTAATCAGAGTGGCTTTTTTCTACACAATTTTGCCAGGGACAACCCCCTTGTTCCCGTGGGTTCTTTTACGTGCGCTAAATAATAACGAGTATTACACCGGACTTTGGTTTATCGTCTCATCCAAAAGACTAGCACCCAGACAACCACTCATGGTCTAATGGATGGGGGAAAAGTTTTGGGCCCAAACCACCCCACACTCTGACCCGGACTTTTCGTTTTCTAGGCAAGGCGTGTTACCTCCTAGACCACCTATCATTTATTTTGTTTATTCATTCTTTTATATTGAGGATGATGGAATAAGCACTCATGTCCTTTTTTTTTACACCCAGTTCCTGTGTGTATGCAGTTTTGTCAATTTTGTTATCCGTTCCCACCACCAGCACACAATGGCCTACTCTTCTGAAAAGGACGGGATAGCCTAGTGGTCAGAACATTGTGCTCGTAATTTGACAACCCCGGTTCGATTCCCGTTCAAGGGGATTTTCCCCCTGGAGTTAACATAAGTGCAGACTCCACTCTCCCCAAAAGTCCTTTGGATGAGACTGTAAACCAAGGCCCCGTGTGCGAATGCACACAGAACATCTTGCGCACACGTTAAATCCTGTTCCGCTTTTCGTAAGAGTAGGCAATTGTGTGCCGGTGGGAACAGATGACAAGATTTACAAAACTGCATACTTACGAGGACTGGATGTAAAAAAGCACATTAGTGCTTATTCCATTATCCTATATAATAAAATAAAATAAAAACAAAGTAAATAAACATACAATACACAGGTGTTTGACACACACATTGAGTGCATACAAAAGAACCCACAGCAAACAACATACATCACTCACTCACTCACTCACTCACTCATCACACAACACACCACACACAACACACACACACACACACACCACACACACACACACCACACACACACACACACCAACCAGACACACCCACCACACACCACACCACAACACGGGTGTTCCACCACATACAGCAAAGGGTCAGAACAGATAGATAATTGTCATCACATAGGATAGGGTGGGGGGTGGGGGGTGGACCTTTATCTTTACAATTCCATATATGTGACACTCCACAAAATGAGTCGCTCAGCACCTCACCCACTTTTCCGCTAAGAACCATTATAGGCAGGTGGGGGTCAGGTTGTCGATTTTGAGATTTGATTGATTATAAAACTATAGCCCTTCTCCTACCTTGTACTGAAAATTCAAGGCATAATCTTGTTACCTTTTGCTTTAAAAATGCAAGTTACAAAAAAACACCACCACCCAAGCCCTCATTTTCTGACCGCCTAGTACTGACGCAAAGCTTGTCCAGTTCTCACTGTTGTGACTTTCTGCTGTCTACCATGTCCATGTGAAACAACTCTTCACAGAAATGTCTAGTTTCCAATCTGTTTTTCTGTATAAAACAGCCTGTTCATTGCAGGCTCCTAACATGTTAACAACTTACAAAACTGACCTCCGATCCAGAGCAATGCAACTCATTATGTGGTGCAGTGTCACATATTGTTATGATTGTATGACTACACACACAAAACACACACACACACACACACACACACACATACACACACACACACACACACAGGTGTTTTGGAGACACACACACACACACACACACACACAGAGGTGTTTTGGACACACACACACACACACACACACACACACACACACACACACACACACACAACACAGGTGTTTCACTACTTTCAGACACACATACAGGTATGGGTGGTTTTTTTTCTTTCTTAAACAACTTTAAAGTTATCATATATCAAATTCAAACATATACTTACACCCCCCCCCCCCTCCCACATACACACACGCAAAACAAGACGAGGGGTCAGCACTGACCTATGATGGCTACCACATCCCATCCTTCCCATCCTTTCTCTCTCCTCACTGACACTATCTCTCTCTAACACACACTCTCTCTCTCTCCTTTCTCTCTCCTCTCTATCTCCTCTCTCTCTTTTTTTTTTATCTCCATTTTTTATGACGTTACGATTGTTCATGTTATTTTTTCTGTTTTTTGTGTGTGTTCACTTGAATTTGCTGTTAATTTGTTTTCATTGTTATGATTTTCTTTGATTGAGGGCTGGATGTAAAAAAGCCATTATGTGTGCTTATTCTTTTCCCTTAATAAAAGTTTCAAAAGTTTCAAAGTTTCTCCCCTCTCTCTGTCTCTATCTCACTCTGACTCTGTCTCACTCTGACTCTCCCTGTCTGTCTGTCTGTCTCTGTCTCTCCCTTTTCTCTCTCCTCTCTCTCACTCTGACTGTCTCACTCTGACTGTCTCTCTCTCTCTCCTCTCCTTTCTCTCTCCTGTCTGTCTCCATCTCACTCTGACTCTGTCTCTCTCTCTCCTTTCTCTATGTCCCTCTCTCACTCCCACTCTGTCTCTCTCTCTCTCCTCTCACTCCCTCTCTCCCCCCTTTCTATTTCCTCTCTGCCTCACTCTCACCCTGACTCTCTCTCTCACTCTCTCTCTCCCCCTTTCTATTTCCTCTCTGTCTCACTCTCACCCTGACTCTGTCTCACTCTCTCTCTCCCCCCTTTCTATTTCCTCTCTGTCTCACTCTCACCCTGACTCTGTCTCTCCCCCCCCCCCCCTCTCTCTTTCCTCTCTGTCTCACTCTCACCCTGACTCTCTCTCACTCTCTCTCTCCCCCCTTTCTATTTCTTCTCTGTCTCACTCTCACCCTGACTCTGTCTCTCTCCCCCCCCCTCTCTCTTTCCTCTCTGTCTCACTCTCACCCTGACTCTCTCTCTCTCCTTTCCTTTCTCTTTCCTCTCTGTCTCACTCTCACCCTCTGTCTCTCTCTGACTCTCTCTCTCTCTCCTTTCTCTCTCCTCTCTGTCTCTATCACACTTGTCTCTCTCTGACCCTCCCTCTTTCTCAGCCACTCTCCCTCTCTCCTCTCTCTCTCTATCTCGCTCTGACTCCCATCTCTCTCCTGTTCTCCCGGTCTCTCTTTCTCTCTCTTATGCTCACCCTCTAATAACCCCCCCCCCCCCTCCACACACACACATAACAAGACAAGGGATGGTGTGTGGGTCAGCACTGACCTATGAAGGCCACCACATCGGCCAGCACTCTCTCTTTCCCCTCTCCTTTCTCTCTCCTCTCTGTCTCTACCTCACTCTGACTCTGTCTCTCTCTGACACACGCTCTCTCTCTCCTTTCTCTCTCCTCTCTGTCTCTATCTGACTTGGTCTGTCTCTCCCTGTCTCTCTCTCACTCTCTCATACCTCCCCTTCACACATAACACAGCACTGACCTATGATGGCCACCACGTCGGCCAGCATGTGTTTGTTGGACACCTTGTCCAGACCGGCCAGGTGAGCAAAGCCCGGGGCTTTGATCTTACACCTGTAGGGCTTGTTGGTGCCGTCTGCCACCAGGTACACCCCAAACTCCCCCTGCAACCACACACACACACCACACACAGCGCACATAAACACACAGAGCACGCGCGTGCACACACACACACAGAGCCCACATAAACACACAGACCACACGCGTGCACACACACACACACACAAGAGCACACATTAACACACACACACTCTCATGTGCACACAAGCACACACACTCTCATGTGCACACAAGCACGCACACACACACACTCTCATGTGCACACGTGTGCGTGCACACACACACATGCACGCACATTAACACACATACACACACACGTGCATGCACACACACACATGCAGACACACATACACACAAGCGCGCATGCACACATACATGTGTATGTGCATGCACACACACACACACGCATATAAACACACACACAAGCGCACACACACACACAAACATACACACATTTATTAATTCTTTTTTTTGAGTGTGCACATTTATTTATTAATCTTTTTGTTAATATCAAGGATAATACAATAAGCGCACATGTGTATGCAGTTTTGTCAATTTTGTCATCTGTTCCCACCGGCATACAATGGCCTACTCTTCCAAAAAGTGAAACAGGACTTAACAAGTGCGCATGATGTTCCGTGTACACTTGCACATGGGGCCTCGGTTTAAAGTCTCATTCATGTATGCAAACATGCACACCACACACACACACACACACAACACACACAACACACACACACACACACACACAGAGCACAGGATAGCCTGGTGGTCAGAGAGTGATGCGCTTGTGATCTGCTGACCCAGGTTCGAATCTCATTCAAGAGGATTTTTTTCCCTGAAGTTAACATCAATGCTGACTCCACTATCCCCCATAAGTCCTTCAAATGAGACTATAAACCAAGGTTCCATGTGCAAAAATGCAAGCAAAATATCTCACGCACACATTAAAATCTGTTCCGCTTTTCGGATGAGTAGGCCATTGATGACAAAATTGACAAAACTGCATACACATGTGCACTGGATGTAAAAAAAGCACATAAGTGCTTATTCCATTATCCTCGAAATACGAGAATGTATAAAATAAATAAAATGATAAACACACACATGCATGCACGCACACACAAAGACACATGAACGCACGCACAGAGACACATGCACACACACACACAACCTGTGTGCACAAAAGTTCATGTCATACGCCTGTGTGCACAAAAGTTAATGTCATGCACTTGTGCGCACAAAATTTAATGTCATATGCCTGTGTGCACAAAAGTCATATGCCTGTGTGCACAAAACTTAATCACACGCCTGTGCACACAAAACTGAATGTCATATGCCTGTGTGTACAAAACAATGTCACACGCCTGTGCACACATAACTTAACCCTCTTTCATTTGATTCTCTGAACACAAATTGCCCCTAGATTTCACATTCCATCACGAAATCGGGTCAGGCACACATGCTCGCTGGCCTTTTCCTCCTCCTAAGTACATACCAGCAGCTATAATTACTTCCAGACACTCTACAGGAATTCTCCTTCTAGCCTGAAAGAGCTCTGACACATGGTAGCAATTAGAGATGGTCACTGCGTGATGGAAATCTACTGTGAGTAAATCCCAGCAAATCCCGGTTCAGGATTCAAGGGGGGGGGGGGGCCAATCATTCAATCCCAGCAAAGAGGGACTAAGAGGGTTAAAGAGGGTTAATGTCAATGCCTGTGTGCCCAAAACTTAATGTCACACGCCGGTGCACATAAAACTTAATGCCATATGCCTGTCCACACATAAGTTATGGTCATATACTGTGCGAACAAAAGTTCATGTCACGCGCATGTGCACACAAAAAGTTAATGTCATCTCACATGCCTGTGCAAACTAAAGTTTATGTCATGAACCAGAGCGCACAAAAGTGAATGTTATATGCCTGTCCACACAAAAGTTCATGTCACATGTCTGTGCGCACAACAGTTTTATGTCGTGCGCCTGTGCCAGTTGACTGACCTTGGGAGCTTCTACAGCGGTGTAGGTGGCCCCTGGTGGAACCTGGTATCCCTCCGTGAACAGCTTGAAGTGATGGATCAGTGCCTCCATCGAGTCCTGCCTCCCCCAATGCCCACATCACACACACACACACACACACACACACACACACACACAACACACACACAAGTGTTTAAACTACAGTTTACTCAAAGAAAAAATGTTCTAGCCACATTTTTTTTTATGTAAGAAAGGCCTACGACCAAGTCTGGCCTGCAAAAGTAATGAGCAAGTTAAGTCAATCCAATATTGTGCTATCTTTTATCATTACATCAAGTGTTTTCTTAGTGAAAGATCAATTCAAGTGAGGGTGGGAAATACATATTCCAATTCTAAATACCTTCAAATGGGCTTGCCACAAGACTCTGCATTAACTAGTTTTATTTAACATAGTATTACCTGATCTTCCAAAACATCAAAGGATGTAGTTTTAGTGCAATATGCAGACAATATTTGTATTTGCATGACTGTAACTATGCAATGAATCATGTCCAAAAGGGTTTTAAATTATAGTAGAAAAACATACTAAAAACGACTTGATAATCTAAATCAGGATATTATAGAAAACAGACTCACCTTTTCTACAGAAAAAAAACCACACACATGGTGTTATTCAATAATGGCAGTGATCCATACAAATTACCAGTGTTTAAGATTGAAAATAAGACAATTGTTGTAAATCTGTCAGTGTATTCAGCTGAATTGGTTGCAATTTTTAATGGCTTTAACATATGTGCCAGATCATCCATTTTGTTTTTTCCATGTCTTACTTTGCGTGGATTCTAAATCAGTTTTATATGCCATAAAACCTGCAGATTACAAGAGTCATTCAAACGTATATTAGATATAAAACACACAGTCCACCTTTTAAGTTTAAGAGGCATATTTGTTACTCTTCTTTGAGTACCTTCACACATTGGATTGTACTCAAATGAATGGGTTGATTGGGCTGCAAAAAGAGGTGCAAGCAATAAAAGTGGAAACATTGAGCTACTTTTTCCTTTATCTATCAAGAGAGACACCACATGTTAGAACAAACTTTCTCAAACAAGTTCAATGAAATATACAACAAAGAACAGTTTCCAAATGGGTTCCAACCAGAAAAGTCTTTGAAAGCATACATCAGTCAAAGATTTATACAAATGTTGTCAAAGAAAGACAGCTTCAGGCATTGTATTTTAGAATCCAATTAAATGCTTCTGTCACAAAATTTAGCAAGGCTGTGAAATGCTCCTGTGGAAACAATAATACTTCGAATACCCCTCCCCCCCAGCCATGCCTGACAAAGACCGACCCACCTTCATCTCGCTACGGGCAGGGGGAGTAATCTTGTTGTCGTCCACTTTGACCTCAGCCAGGGGGCATCTTGTTCAGGCACTGGTGAATGATGCGCAGCGACTGTCGCATCTCCTCCATGCGGATCAGGTACCTGCCCCACATCACGTCACATCATGTCACAAAGTGTCACGTCATGTCATGTCACAGCACGTTACATCATGTCACATCACTTTATCTTATTAAATTTCTTTTTACGTTATATCACTTTATGTCACAGTGGATTTCTCTGCGTGAAATTTCGGATTGCTCTCCTCGGGGAGAGCATCTCTCCACAAGTGCAGTGCCTACCCACTATTTTTTTTTTCTTTTTCCTGTCTGCATTTGTATTCGTTTCCCTATCAGAGTGGCTTTTTTCTACAGAATTTTGCCAAGGACAACTCTCTTGTTGCTGTCGGTTCTTTTATATGCGCTAAATAATGATGTGTAACACACGGGACCTCGGTTTATCGTCTTATCTGAAAAACTGGTCACATCACATCACATCACGTCACGTCATGTCACATCACATCATGTCACACCACATCACGTCATGTCATGTCATCACATCATGTCACATCACACCACATCACATCACACCATGTCACATCACATCATGTTACATCACATTACATCAAATCATGTCACATCACACCATGTCACATCACATCATGTTACATCACATTACATCAAATCATGTCACATCACACCATGTCACATCACATCATGTTACATCACATTACATCAAATCATGTCACATCACATCATGTCACATCACACCATGTCACATCACATCATGTTACATCACATTACATCAAATCATGTCACATCACATCATGTCACACACATGACATCACATCACGTCACATCATATTACATGACATCACATCACAGAACAGGTTTTAACATGAGTGCGAGATGTTCTGCTTGTGAGTGTGTGTGTGTGTGTGTGTGTGTGTGTGTGTGTGTGTGTGTGTGTGTGTGTGTGTGTGTATGTGTGTGTGTGTGTGTGTGTGTGTGTGTGTATGTGTGTATATGTGTGTGTGTATATGTGTGTGTGTATATGTGTGTGTGTATATGTATGTGTGAGTGTGTGTATATGTGTGTGTGTGTGTGTGTGTGTGTGTGTGTGTGTGTGTGTGTGTGTGTGTAAGTCTGTAAGAGTGTAAGTGTGTGTGAGGGTGTGTGTATTCAATCATTTGATTTCCTATCTTTTCACTATAAGTGATATTAGATGAAGGGAGACAGATAGGGAGAAATGCAGGAAGAGTGGTGTGTGTGTGTGTGTGTGTGTGTGTGTGTGTGTGTGTGTGTGTGTGTGTGTGTGTGTGTGTCTTTGTGCATGCATGCCTGTGTGTTAGTAGATGGTTGGTTACCATACAGCAGGTTCAAAGGTAAAAGGTAAAGGCGTTTCATAGTCTGGGGAGCGAGGCATCAGAGACCTCAGCTTCTCTAGGGGCCAGCATGTTGAGGGTGGCACCCATCTCCTCTCCCTCGCTGCTTTACCTTCCCCGACCCTAAAGAGGGCAGGTACCCATTGACAGCTGGGTGAACTGGTGGACTGTACTGAAGCCAAGGCCCACAAACGGTCACCCATCCACTTAGGTAAACAACGCCTGATGCTGCTTAACCTTAGCTTGGGAGGAGACGGGGGGGGGGGAGAGAGAGAGTGCTCTGACCACTGAGATAGCCGGTTACCAGTACAGAAAAGGTTAAAAAGAAAAAAAAAAAAAACAGAGGAAAAAAGGGGAGACAAAGGACGAGGGGTATCACCTGTCGTAGCAGTCTCCGTTGCGGCCGATAGGCACGTCAAAATCCACCTGGTCGTAGGCGTCGTAGGGCTGAACTTTCCGTATGTCCCACTGGATCCCTGAGCCTCTCAGCATCACTCCACTGTGTAGTAGTAATGGTGATGTTGATGGTGGTGATAGTGATGATGGTGATAGTGATGATGGTGATAGTGATGGTATTGATGGTGGTGACATTGATGGTGGTGATATTGACGGTGGTGATATTCATGATGATATTGATGGTGGTGATATTGACGGTGGTGATATTGATGGTGGTGATATTGATGGTGGTGATATTCATGAAGATATTGATGGTGGTGATATTCATGATGATATTGATGGTGGTGATATTAATGATGATATTGATGGTGATATTGATGATGGTGATATTGGTGATGATCATAATGATGATGGTGATATTGATGATGGTAATGGTATTGATGATGGTGATAGTATTGATGATGGTGATAACAATAATGATATTGATGATGATGATATTGATGATGGCGATATTGATGGTGGTGATATTGATGATGGTGATAATGATAAGGATATTGATGATGATGATGATACCGATGATGGCCATATTGATGATGATGATGATAATGATGATGATGATATCGATGATGATGATGGTGATGATTATAATGATAATAATGATGATCATGATAATAATGATGATCATGATAATAATGATGATAATGATAACAACAATAACACTAATACTAGCAGCAGTAGCAACGACGACAACAGTGATGATGATGATAATAACAACAATAGGAATGATAATAATAATAATAATATCAGGGTTCGCGCTAGGATTTTTTAAAACCGGTACTGCGAGTTGCCATTTCACAGATATCTTGACCAACTCCCCCAAAATCGGTCCCCAGAAAATAAAATCCGGTACGTACTGTGAACAAAACGAAACTATTCAGTGAGGGGGTGGGGAAGGGGGGGATTGTTCGGCAGCAAAACTAAATCTGAATTGAACGCAAATCTCTCGGACTTCGACTGCCCTGCTGCTGCCACTCGCTTCTTGGGCACGAAGCCACGCAGGAAATAGGATTTTTTTTCCTAGCGCCTGTGTCACTGTCTGTTTCAGTCTGTTGTTTTGCATGGCATCATTCGTGTGACTTGTATTAATATTCCTCTTTCTTGTTTCTATGCTTAGCGCTCATCTAGATCTTTCGTTCAATTTAGATTTAGTTTTTGACTCTTCTCTCTCTCAAAAAAAAGTTAAAGTCTGTCCCGAGCCTTAAGGCTCATCAGGCTGGTGCTTATCCCGGTTTCTGTGGCGTTAAGTGACTGAGAGTCATAGACTCCCCCCTGGATAGGACGCCAGTCTATCGCAGGGTTAACCCCCAACACAAGGTTGGTACCCCTTTTACACCTGGGTGGGGTGAGAAAATAGCCGTTAAGTGCCTTTTCCAAAGGCACAACGCCATAGCCGAAAGCTGGGATCGAACCCGCAACCTTTAGATTACGAGTCCAACGCCCTAACCACTAGACTACCCCGGCGGCTTTCTCTCTCAAAGCAACGCGCAAATTCATAGTCATAGACCCTCTGCTTTTCATAAGAGCAGGCCATCGTGTGCCGGTGGGAACAGATGACATTTACAAAACTGCATACACACGGGGACTGGATGTAAAAAAGCACAGGAGTACTTATTCCATTATCCTTGATATAAAAGATTAAAAGAATAAAGAATAAATCAATGTAGGCCCCATTTACTCATTGTGAATGGAAGTCACTGTCATGCCGAGAAGAGCGCAAAGCTCTATTCTTTCACAGTAAAGCTGCTGTTCTGCGTGCTAGGCTAATCAGGCTGGCGCCAAAGATGTTCGTCGGAAGGGGTGGGAAGGGGTAGGTGCGTAAGCACAGTACAGACGCATGACAGACTGTCAGAAAATGTCACTTCAGACTTTTTTTTGGGAGACGGAAAACTAATCGGTCACAGGCAAACAGAATCGGCGCGCGGTACCGGCTGCTTCGAAAATTTTCGGTATTCCCTGTCTATAATCGGTAAAATACCGACAATTACTGGTTATCGCGAACCCTGAATATTGGTAATAATAATGATGATAAAATAATGATGATAACAACAAAGACAATACCACTACTACTACTACTACCATTTATTTATTTATACCATATTATGTCATAGCAGATTTCTCTGCATGAAATTCGGGATGCTCTCCCCGGGGAGAGCACGTCGTCACAAGTGCAGTGCCACCCTTTTTTTTTTTCCCTGTCTGCAACTGTATTTGTTTCCCTATCTATCAGAGTGGCTTTTTTCTACAGAATTTTGCCAGGGACAACCATCTTGTTGCTGTGGGTTCTTTAACATGAGCTAAATAATGGTGTGTAACACACAGGACCTTGGTTTATCATCTCATTCAAAAGACTAGCACCCAGACCACCATTCATGATCTAATGAATGGGGGAAAATTTTTGGGCCCGACCTGGACTTTTCGCTTTCTAGACAGGCGCGTTACCTCTAGACCACTGATCCAACTATTACTACTACTAGTAACAATAATAATAATCATCATCATCATCATCATCATTATAACAACAATGAAAATGATAATAACAACACTGATAATAATACTAACAATAACAATACTACTAATTACAATAATAATAATAATAACAACAATAATGATAAATAGATCATAATAATGTATGGAATTCAGATGGCGCTGAATCTTGTAAAGCAACAAAGCAAAGCGTTTACATTCAAATCAGTGAACACATGTGATCACAATAAATAAGATGAACACACACACACACACACACACACACACACACACACACACAGACAGACACACATACAGTCTTAAACGATGTTAAAGAAAACTATACATTAGTTTCTTCTGTGTGTGTGTGTGTGTGTGTGTAAGTGTGTGTGTGTGAGAGAGAGAGAGAGAGAGAGAGAGAGAGAGAGAGAGAGAGAGAGAGAGAGAGAGAGAGAGAGAGACAGAGACAGAGAGAGAGACAGAGACAGAGAGACAGAGAGACAGAGACAGAGACAGAGAGTGGTTTCCTCCTTTGGTGTGGGTATTTGAAAAGAATTTTTTATTCATTAAGTATGACTTTTTTTTTCTTTTTTAGGTTTTCTTTTTCAAATATGGATATATAAATGATTTTTTTCTTTTCTTAGATGGATGGCTTGATGAAAAAAGCAATTGCACTGCTTATTCAATGTACCATCTGAAAAGAAAAGTTTTGACTTTGACACACAGAAAAACACACACACACACATCCCCCTCCCTCCAAACTACCTCCCCCCCCCCCCCCCCCCCACTCACCTGAAGCCATAATTCATGGCGTCTTCGGAGGAAATCACGCCAATATCCACAGTACGGGCTTTCCAGATGCGATTTTCCGTCAGAAGGTCGTCGACCTCGTCCAACCGCTGCCCAAACTTCTCGATGAACTCGTAGATGTCGTCCATCAGACCCAGCGGCATGTCCTGTTCCCCCACACCATAAACAAACAACAACAGAGGGTAAAAAAAAAAAACAGAGGGTAAAACAACAGAGGGTAAAACAACAGAGGGTAAAACAACAGAGGGTAAAACAACAGAGGGTAAAACAACAGAGGGTAAAACAACAGAGGGTAAAACAACAGAGGGTAAAACAACAGAGGGTAAAACAACAGAGGGTAAAACAACAGAGGGTAAAACAACAGAGGGTAAAACAACAGAGGGTAAAACAACAGAGGGTAAAACAACAGAGGGTAAAACAACAGAGGGTAAAACAACAGAGGGTAAAACAACAGAGGGTAAAACAACAGAGGGTAAAACAACAGAGGGTAAAACAACAGAGGGTAAAACAACAGAGGGTAAAACAACAGAGGGTAAAACAACAGAGGGTAAAACAACAGAGGGTAAAACAACAGAGGGTAAAACAACAGAGGGTAAAACAACAGAGGGTAAAACAACAGAGGGTAAACCCTGGTCCCCCTGTAGTCACAGGCATTTGCTGTTTTCAAACGTGTGAAAGACAGAGCCAAAGAAATGGTGAGTAAAGAAAAAAAGACAAAAAAAACAAAAAAAAACATCACCAGACTATAAACCCTGGTAGTCACATGTATTTAGTTTTCAAATGTGGGAAAGACAGCCAAAGAAATACTGAGTAAAAAAACAACCACCAAAAACCACACCGCAAGACGATAAACCCTTGTTCCCCTGTAGTCACACACATTTATTGTTTTCCAATGTGGGAAAGACAGAGCCAAAGAAATGGAGAGTGATGGTATGGGGGAGGGGATAGCCTAGAGGTCAGAACACTGCGCTCGCAATTTGACGACCCGGGTTCGATTCCCGTTCGATGGGATTTTCCCCCTGGAGTTACCATCAGTGGTGATTCCACTCTCCCCAAAAGTCCTTTGGATGAGACCATAAACCGAGGTCCATGCGTGTGAACGTACGCAGAACATCTTGCACACACGTTAAATCCTGGTCCACTTTTCGTAAGAGTAGGCCATCGTGTGCCGGTGGGAACAGATGACAAGATTGACATAACTGCATACACATGGGGACTGGATGTAAAAAAGCACATAAGTGCTTATTCCATTATCCTCAAAATAAAAGAATAAAATTAAAAAAATGAATAGATAAACTCTTTCCATCTCCAAGGTGCTACAGAGTACCAAAACTCAAAATCCTACGAAGCAAAAACTGCTGTATTCCCACTTCTATTCTAATGCTCACAAGCATTTCATGACTACAATAAACCATGACTGACAGACTGACTGGGTGAGAGAAAGATTTATTTATTTATACTTTTATACCAAGGATGCTGGAATAAGCACTTATGTGCTTTTTTACATCCAGTCCCTGTGTGTATGCAGTTTTGTAAATGTCATCTCTTCCCACCGGCACACAATACCCTACTCTTATGAAAAGCGGAACAGGATTTAACATGTGCGCAAGATGTTCTGAGTGCTTGCGTGCAGAGGGAAGGAGAAGAGGAATGAGAGAGAGAGAGAGGAGAGAGAGAGAGAAGAGAGAGGACAGAGAGGAGGACAGACAGACAGGACAGAGAGACAGAGACAGAGAGACAGAGACAGAGAACACAAGAACTCAAATATTTTAATATACTTTAGCCTTTGGTCACAATACATTGATATGTTTGAAGAGTAAGTATATAATGATGAAATGGCACCGATTTATAAACACAGAAATATTTCTCTGCATTTTGTAGCAAACCAAGGAAAACTCAAAGCAACAAATTTTCAAAACATCAACTGAAAGGAGTAAATGCATTCATACAAGCAGAGAAAACCCACTCTCATCTTCTTATAGAGGACTTTAATGAATTGAATTTTGCACACACAGAGAGAGGAGAGAGAGAGAGAGAGAGAGAGAGAGAGAGAGAGAGGAGAGAGAGAGGAAGAGAGGAGAGAGAGAGAGAGGAGAGAGAGAGAGAGAGTGAGAAAGAGAAAGAGAGAGAGATTTGATCACAAGCGTAGAAGATAAGAGTGCGTCCCCCTTCCTTTCTCCTTTCTTTTATCAATTTCTTATCTATTTTTTTCTCAATTAAAAAAAACCAAACTCTTTTATTTATCTTTTATCTTGATGTGCTATATTGTAAATTTTATTATACAAAATATTATGATAACTCGGGTGAATGTGTGTGTGTGCACGAGTGTGTGTGCACGAGTGTGTGTGCATGTGTGTGTGTGTGTGTGTGTGTGTGCATGCATGCGCTGTGTGTGTGTGTGTGTGTGTTGTGTGCACATGTGTGTGTGTGTGTGTGTGCATGTATGTGTACACATGCATGTGTTTGGGTGTGTGTGGTGTTGTGTGTGGTGTGTGTATGGTGTGTGTGTGGTGTGTGTGTGGTGTGTGGTGTGTGTGTGTGTGTTTCTAAGGTGTGGGAAATGGTTGCCCGTGTCTGTGATGTGTATGAACGCCATGTTCTTTAATGTCTGTGATATGTATGAATGCTATGTTCTTTAATGTCTGTGATATGTATGAACACTATGTTCTTTAATATCTGATATGTATGAACGCTATGTTCTTTAATGTCTGTGATGTGTATGAACGCTATGTTCTTTAATATCTGATATGTATGAATGCTATGTTCTTTAATGTCTGTGATATGTATGCACGCTATGTTCTTTAATGTCTGTGATATGTATGAACGCTATGTTCTTTTCATGTTGTCTGTGATATGTATGAATGCCATGTTCCTTACATGTTGTCTGTGATATGTATGAACGCTATGTTCTTTAATGTCTGTGATATGTATGAATGCTATGTTCTTTAATGTCTGTGATATGTATGAATGCTATGTTCTTTACATCATGCCTAAAATATATATGAATGCTATGTTCTTTACATCATGTCTGTTATATGTATGAACGCTATGTTCTTTAATGACTGTGATATGTATGAACGCTATGTACTTTACATGTCTGTGATATGTATGAATGCTATGTTCTTTAATGTCTGTGATATGTATGAACGCTATGTTCTTTAATGTCTGTGATATGTATGAATGCTATGTTCTTTACATCATGTCTAAAATATACATGAATGCTATGTTCTTTACATCATGTCTGTTATATGTATGAATGCTATGTTCTTTACATGTCTGTGATATGTATGATGGTGTCTAAACACGACACCTGTGTGCATGCTGGGTTTTTTATTTTGTTGTCATCTGCTCCTACCGGCGCATGATGGCCTGCTCTTCCAAAAGGCGGAACGGGTTTTTAGCGTGTGTGCGAGATGTTCTGCGTGTGTTTGCACACAGGCCTCAGTTTACAGTCTTATCTGAAGGACTGTGATGAAGAATTGAAACCTAGAATTCTCTCCAGGATAGCCCAGACAACAGCTGCAATGACTAAACCATAAGTCTTCTGGAGTGACAAGAACATCGCCATCAGCTTCAAGATCAGACTGATGTGTTCCCTGATCATGTCCATATTTTTGTACACATAACTGCTGTTATGGTCCATAACCATGTTTTTTTTGGTGTTTTTTTTCACATTTTTACACCTCTTTTTGGGTGGGACCTAAAGCGGTGTAAAAAAACAACCCAAAACCCCACAAAAAAACAAAACAAAAAACGTGGACCATAATAGCAGACATTGAAATGAGGATACAGGCAATGGAAATGAGATGCTTTCGCAAACTCCTTGGTATCTCTTACAGAGATCACATCACTGATTAGGAAGTGGAAACCAGAATTTAAAACGCCATCGGACCATATGGAGAGCTAATGACTTCAGTGAAAAAAGAGCAAACAAAAGTGGTACGGGGCACGTCACACAAACATCTGGACTGGCCAAGACTGTCCTACAGGGAACAGTACAAGGAGGGAGACGAAGAGGCAGACAGAGAAAACGATGGGAAGACAACATCAGAGAGTGGACAGGCCTTGGGTGGAATGATCTACTACGGAGGGCAGAGGACCATGGGGATTGGAGGAAGCTGGTTGCAAAAACTTCATTAGCGCCCCAACTGTCCACAGAGACTATAGGATAGGTGTGACAGAGAGAGAAAAAAGAAGGTAAAGCAGCCAGGGAGAGGAGATGGGCGCCACCAGCCCTCAATATGCTGGCCCCTGGAGAAGCTGAGGTCTCTGATGCCTCACTCCCCTACGACCACATAGGTTATGAACTATGACCTAGTTATGAACAATGATCCTCTACTTGCTGATTTTGTTCCCCCTCCCTACCCCACCTCCTACTACAACCATTACTACATAAGGAAAACAATGTTTTGGGTGCAGTGACGTCACTGAAATTAAAAAAAATTTTTTGAAGCATTTGGTGAGACAAAACAAATTTTAATACTGATGATATGTTTGAAGTGGGTGTGCACATGTGGCAGATTCACTTCCCTTGGCACACTATTTTCATTTTAGACTTACTTAATCTTTTTTTATTCTTTTATTTCAAGGACAGGATAGCTCACCCCCCAAGCTAAGGTTAAGCAGCATCGAGCGTGGCTACCAAGTGGATAGGTGACCGTTTGCACACCTTGGCTTCAGTACAGTTCCCCAGTTCACTCAGCTGTAAGTGGGTACCTGCCCTCTTAAGGGTCGGGGAAGGTAAAGCAGCGAGGGATTTTATTTTTTATATTTATTTATTTATTCTTTTATGTCGAGGATAATGGAATAAGCATGCATATGCTTTTTTACATCCAGTCCCAGTGTGTATGCAGTTTTGTAAATATCATCTGTTCCCACCAGCACACGATGGCCTACTCTTACGAAAAGCGGAACAGGATTTAACGTGTGCACAAGATGTTCTGCGTGCGTTTGCACACGAAGTGTCGGTTTAGTTTCATCCGAAGGACTTTTGGGGAGAGTGGAGTCAGCACTGATGTTAACTCCAGAGGAAAAATCCCCTCAACCGGGAATCGAACCTGGGTCGTCAAATTGCGAGCGCAATGTTCTGACCACTAGGCTATCCCGAGAGGAGATGAGCGCCACCCTCAATATGCTGGCCCCTGGAGAAGCTGAGGTCTCTGACGCCTCGCTCCCCTACGACCATACAGGTTATGGGACACCTTGACCTTTACCCTAGGATAATGAAATAAGCCCTCACATGCTTTTTCTTTTTTTACATCCAGTTCCCCCAATGCGAACGCTGTTTTGTCAATTTTTGTCATCCACTCACACCCACCGGCCTACTCTTCCGAAAAGTGGAACAGTGTGCGCAGCAAGATGTTCTGGGTACATGCATCCACACACGCATGGGACCTCGGTTTATAAGTGTCATCCGAAGGAAATTTGGGGGGGGGGGGGGGGGGGGGAGTGGAGTCGGCACTGATGTTAAAGGGTGGTATGAAATAGCTACGACACCATGCCAAAGAGCTAACAAACCGACAGTACTGGTTTCCCTTACCAAAGCTACGCCCCGGGTCTGACGTATGCAGCATGCAGCCGTGCCCCCGAAACGCGCTCGTAAAACTCCATCATCTGATGAACAGAAGCACCACACAACATGTATGTATACAAGCCCCTGCAGCCAGCCACACATGGATACATGCACACACCCACGTACATGCACGCACACATCTGATACATGCGCCCCAAAAACTTGCCATTGGAAAAAAAACACTGATCATGAAGATGAAGGTCCCTGGAGTCAGAATACGGCTACCTTCATGAAGGGGGAGGGGGGAGGGGGGAGAGAAACAGCCCATATGCGAATATCTCTTTATTGGTTGAAACTCCTGCAGCCCAGACAGACTGACCAGCATCAGACTATTTATTTTTCTATTTGTTTATTTATTTATTTTTTTGCTGCCTCATCTGTAACGTCCCTGTACTGCTGTTCCCACGCCGCTCATTTCAATCCCCCCACCACAGCCATACCCAGATTCGTTGTGTCTCATCCTCAGGGTCCGGAGTCCACAGGGAGCCCATCTATATCAGGCCGCCGTGGGGCCACCAGCCAGAGGGGCCCTGCACTTCTGCTGGGTCACTTTGGTGGTGTTCAGTGGTGCCTGTTGTGAGCTAACATATGCAGGACACCACCTACTAAGTCGACCAGCGCCAGACTTCATCTGTGCCTCTGCCCCTCTGGGGACTGTCATTTCAATGTGGGACTGGCCAGCCACACCCGAGCTGTATCAGAATGAACACCTAGCAGAGCGCAACTGGGGGCGGGACAGCTCAGTGGTCAGAGCGCTTGCTTCCCCCAGTGAAGTTCAGCAGCGTCAAGCATGGTTACCAGTTGGATGGGTGACCGTTTGCGCGCCTTGGTTTCAGTACAGTCCCCCCCCCCAGTTCACCCAGCTGTCAATGGGTACCTGCCCTCTTTCAGGTC
>CM060346.1:6472307-6492307 GCA_030674155.1 Stramonita haemastoma
CGTCACAATGACGTCACTTGTTTCAAGAGTCACGGCTCCTTTGAAAAATGACGTAATGACGTAAATGAAGAGGGAAATGACGTCAGACCAGCCGTTTCGTGACAATTTTAATGACTGTAGGCGCTAATCTGTGCATCCTGCTGTCCCTGGGGTATCAAGGCAATGACCAACGCATGTAGCGCTATTTTGAAACTATACAAAAAGCAGTTGCGGGGGCGCACTGTTTGTTCAAATATGCGCTATCCAGTTTTTTTTGCGTCCGTTAGGGCGCACTGGTCACATTATTTTGCGGCAAAGTTGAAAAAAATGCGGGAATCCCGCAAGGGCGCACCCTAGAATCAACACTGTATATATATATATATATATATATATATATATATATATATATATATATATATATATATATATATATGTGTGATAATTATATGTATATGATATAATTAGATATAATATATAATATATATGTGGCGCTCCACCACGAAATGAGTCGCTTAGCACATTACCCAATTTTGCGCTAGGAGCCTTTAAAGGCAGGTGGGGGTCAAGTTGTCAATTTTGTGATTTTGATTGATTATTAAACTAGATCTGTTTATTTATCTTATAATGAAATATGAAGGTTTCATTTTTATTCCTTTTGCTTTTAAATGTGTTTTGAAAATACCCAAGCCCTCATTCTGACAACCTGTTACTAAAATAAACTTGCCTGTTTCTCATTTTGTCACATCCTGCAGTCTATCATTTCAATTTGTAATAATGTTGCACAGAATTGTCTGATTTTCAATCTGTTTTTTGTATTTGATAGCCACTTTATAGCACATTAATAACATGTCAATAACTAAAAATTGACCTCATGTGCACTCCGTCTCATTATGTGGTGGAGCGTCACATATGTGTATGTATACATGTATGTATATATGTGTATATGTATGTATATATGTGTATATGTATGTATGTATGTATGTATGTATGTATGTATGTATGTGTGTGTGTGTGTGTGTGTGTGTGTGTGTGTGTGTGTGTGTGTGTGTGTGTGTGTGTGTGTGTGTGTGTATGTATGTATGTATGTATGTATGTATGTATGTATGTACGTGTGTGTGTGTATATATATATATATATATATATATATATATATATATATATATATATATATATATATATATGTGACGCTCCACCACAAAATGAGTCACTTAGCACATAATCCACTTTTCTGCTAGAAGCCATTTAAGGTAGGTGGGGGTCAAGTTGGCAATTTTCAGATTTTGATCGATTATAAAACTATAGCCCTTATTCTACCTTGTAATGAAATATCATGTCGAAGTTTTATTTCCTTTTGCTTCTAAACGTCCTTCAAAAATGCCCAAGCCCTCATTCTGACCATTTATTATGATGCTAAACTTGTCCATTTCTCATTTTGTCATTTCCTGCAGTCTATTTTTTCAACTTGTAATAATTTTTCATAGAATTGTCCGATTTTTTTTCTTTTTTTTTTTTCTGTTGTGTCGCTAATTCATTGCAGATTAATAAAATGTCAATAACTAAAAATTGACATATCGTGCAATGCGACTCCTTATGTGGTGGAGCATCACACACACATATATATATATATATATGGCCTACTCTTTTGAAAAGTGGAACAGCTTTTTAACATATTATCAGCTGTCAGTTTTTTTCCCCCACTTTCAGCTCCTCTTAGCTGCTATCCATTCCAGCCCAGCCCAGCTGGTGCTTAATCTTTATAGCAGAAACTGACCACACTTGGACATGTAGGTAAAAAGTAAGGGGTGCGTTAAATTTTAGCACTGGACCCTTGACTGAGTTATGCTGGATTTGCGTGCTGTGATGTGCGCAAGATGTTCTGCATGCATTCGTACAGAGGGTCTCAGTTGATAAGTCTCATGCAAAGGACTTTGGGGGGGGGGGGGGGGGGGGGGGGGGGAGTTAGTACTGGAGTTAGTACTCCAAGGGACAAAAGTCCACTTCCACAAACCCCCCCCACCCCCCTCCCCCCTCCTACCCCTTTAATCAACCAGATGTTGCCGAGATTCAAATTGGATTCATGGGGACTGAAATTGGATGACCTTGACCCCCCTTAGCCAGGGTGTTCTTTACCATGGCAGTACGCCAAGGTCAAGATGGAGGTGAGGCCTGACCTTTTTCTCGCTCCTCGAACAGCCAGAAGAAGGGGGTCATGGCTCCGATGTCCAGTGCGTGGGTGCCTACCGCCATGATGTGGTTCAACAGCCGCGTGATTTCCCCAAACAGGGCTGTGCAACATCCACACGCAGCATTGTTAGGTGGGTCCTATCAGTATTATTATTATTATTATGCTGTTGTTAATGTCGTCATTATATTTTCTGACAACACCATCGTCATTGCCGTCATTGTCATCATTAACGTCATCGTCACCACACCGTTATCATCACATCATTGCTGTCACCATCATCATCACCATTGTCGTAATCATCACCATCATCATTACCATCATTGTAATCATGACCATCATTATCAACATCCTCACCACAATTTCCACCATCATATTTATCATTAAACTACTATTTCTTATTTCTAATACTACTGCTACTACTACTACAATTCATCAATTTAACTACTATTTCTTATTTCTACTACTACTACTACTACTACTACAATTCATCAATTTAACTACTATTTCTTATTTCTACTACTACTGCTACTACTACAACAATTCATCAATTCAACTACTATTTCTTATTTCTACTACTACTACTACTACAACAATTCATCAATTTAACTACTATTTCTTATTTCTACTACTACTGCTACTACTACTACAATTCATCAATTCAACTACTATTTCTTATTTCTACTACTACTACTACTACTACTACAATTCATCAATTTAACTACTATTTCTTATTTCTACTACTACTGCTACTACTACAACAATTCATCAATTCAACTACTATTTCTTATTTCTACTACTACTACTACTACAACAATTCATCAATTTAACTACTATTTCTTGTTTCTAATACTACTGCTACTACTACTACAATTCATCAATTCAACTACTATTTCTTATTTCTAACACCACTACTACAATTCATCAATTCAACTGCTATTTCTTATTTGTAATACTACTGCTACTACTACAACAATTCATCAATTTAACTACTATTTCTTATTTCTACTACTACTGCTACTACTACAACAATTCATCAATTTAACTACTATTTCTTATTTCTACTACTACTGCTACTACTACAACAATTCAACTACTATTTCTTATTTCTACTACTACTACTACTACAACAATTCATCAATTTAACTACTATTTCTTGTTTCTAATACTACTGCTACTACTACTACAATTCATCAATTCAACTACTATTTCTTATTTCTAACACCACTACTACAATTCATCAATTCAACTGCTATTTCTTATTTGTAATACTACTGCTACTACTACTACAATTCATCAATTTAACTACTATTTCTAATTTCTAATACTACTGCTACTACTACAAATCGTCAATGTACTATTTCTTATTTCTACTACTACTACTACTACTACTACTACTACAATTCATCAATTCAACTACTATTTCTTATTTCTAACACCACTACTACAATTCATCAATTCAACTGCTATTTCTTATTTGTAATACTACTGCTACTACTACTACAATTCATCAATTTAACTACTATTTCTAATTTCTAATACTACTGCTACTACTACAAATCGTCAATGTACTATTTCTAATTTCTAATACTACTGCTACTACTACAACAATTCATCAATTTAACTACTATTTCTTTATTTCTAACACCACTACTACAATTCATCAATTCAACTGCTATTTCTTATTTGTAATACTACTGCTACTACTACTACAATTCATCAATTTAACTACTATTTCTAATTTCTAATACTACTGCTACTACTACAATCGTCAATTGTACTATTTCTAATTTCTAATACTACTGCTATTACTACTACAATTCATCAATTTAACTACTATTTCTTATCTCTAATACTACTGCTATTACTACTACAATTCATCAATTTAACTACTATTTCTTATCTCAAATACTACTGCTGTTACTACTACAATTCATCAATTCAACTACGATTTTTTTATTTGTAACACTACTGCTATTACTACAACAATTCATCAATTCAATACTATTTTTTTATTTGTAACACTACTGCTATTACTACAATAATTCATCAATTCAACTACTATTTTTTATTTCTAATACTACTGCTATTACTACAACAATTCATCAATTCAACTACTATTTCTTATTTCTAATACTACTCCTATCATTACTACAAATCATCAATGTAGTTCTACTATTTCTAGTTCTACTACTACAAGAATTACTATAAATCATCAATGTAACTGCTATTTCTTATTTCTAATACTTCAGCTATTATTACTACAATTCATCAATATAACTACTAGTTCTAGTTTTAATACTACAGCTATTGCTACTGTGATTCATAAATTTTAAATACTATTTCTAATACTACTGCTATTACTACTACAAGTAATCAATTTAACTGCTATTTCTAATTCTACTACTACAATTATTACTATGATAATTCATCAATTTAAGTACTATTTCTATTACTAGTGTTACTACCACAATTCATCAATGTAACTATTAGTTCTAGTTCTAATACTACAACTATTACCACTAGAATATATAGTATAATTCATCATCTAACTACTATGTCTACTGCTACTAAAATCTACCAATTTAACTACCGTTTCTTATTTCTACTACTACTGCTATTACTACTACAATTAATCAATTTAACTCCTATTACTACTCTTTCTAATATTACTGCTATAACTACTATTATTATTTATTATGTAACATCCTGTTTTGCAGAGGCAGCCCAGCTCTTCGGACTCGAAGTCAGCCTGAAGAAGACAGAGGTTCTCTACCAGCCCGCACCTCAGGTAGCGTACCACCCACCTCACATTACAATTGGTGAGACAGAACTGAAGACAGTCCAGCAGTTTACCTACCTGGGATGCACAATCTCCTCTGACGCAAAGATTGATAAAGATGTAGACAACAGACTGGCAAAGGCAAACAGTGCTTTTGGCAGACTCTACCATCGTGTCTGGAAAAACAAACACCTGAAGAAAGACACCAAGATCAGTGTCTACAGAGCCGTGGTACTGACCACCCTCCTGTACGGCTCTGAGTCATGGGTCACATACAGACACCACCTGCGAATTCTGGAACGCTTCCACCAACGCTGTCTCCGCTCCATCCTCGACATCCACTGGAGCGACTTCACCACGAATGCTGAGGTGCTGGAGCAAGCAGGGATCACAAGCATTGAGGCCATGTTGCTGAACACGCAGCTACGCTGGGCAGGGCATGTCTCTAGAATGGAGGACCATCGCCTACCGAAGATGGTTCTCTACGGTGAATTTCCACCGGACACCGCTACAGAGGCGCACCAAAGAAGAGATTTAAAGACTCTCTGAAGAAATCTCTGTCAGCCTTTCTCATAGACCATAACCAGTGGTCAGTCCTTGCTGCTGACCGGCAGGCCTGGCGACACACTGTGCATCAGTCGGTCTCCTCCTTTGAGGACAATCGCAGAGCGGCCCTTGAGGAGAGGCGAATGAGGAGGAAGAACCGCATCCCCCCTACATCAACCCCAGAATCGACTTTCCCCTGCAGCCGCTGCGGCTGGGTTTGTTTGTCACACATTGGACTGAACAGCCACCAGCCAGCCTGCACCAGATGTGGACAGTGCCCTTAATCTCCATTCGTGAAGCCAAGCCATGACTATTATTATTTCTAATATTACTGCTATAACTACAATTTTTAATATTACTGCTATAACTACTATTATTATTTCTAATATTACTGCTATAACTACCATTTCTAATATTACTGCTATAACTACTATTTCTAATATTACTGATATAACTGTTATTTCTAATATTACTGCTATAACTACTATTCTTATTTCTAATATTACTGCTACACCTACTATTTCTAATATTATTGCTATAACTACTATTTCTAATATTACTGCTTTAACTACTTTTTCTAATATTACTGCTATAACTACTATTCTTATTTCTAATATCACTACTATAACTACTATTCTTATTTCTAATATTACAGCTATAACTACTATTTTTAATATCACTGCTGTAACTACTTTTTCTAATATTACTGCTATTTCTAATATTGCTGCTATAACTACTTTTTTTTTATTACTGCTTTAACTACTATTCTTATTTCTAATATTACTGGTATAACTACTCTTTCTAATATTACCGCCATGACTACTATTTTTAATATTACTGCTATAACTACTATTTTTAATATCACTTCTGTAACTACTTTTTCTAATATTACTGCTATAACTGCTATTTCTAATATTGCTGCTATAACTACTTTTTCTATTACTGCTTTAACTACTATTCTTATTTCTAATATTACTGCTATAACTACTATTGCTAACATTACTGCTATAACTGCTAAATAATGATGTGTAACACACAGGACCTCGGTTTATCGTCTCATCCGAATGACTAGCGCCCAGACCACCACTCATGGTCTAATGGAAGGGGGAAAAATTTGGGGTCCAAACGGGATTCGAATCACCACACACTTTGACCTGGACTTTTTGCTCTCTAGGTAGGCACGTTACCACCTAGACCACCGATCCATAACTGCTATACTTACTATTTCTATTTATTCTTTTTTCTTCTTTCCCCTCCATTTCTTCGCTAGAGCTCTGAGGTTCACTAGTGGCAAAATCTTTGCGTATGCGACCATTTTCCCCCCCCCACCATTTAGGTAGCCAAATTCTGACTTCGGCGATGGTGTCTAAACACGACACATGTGTGCATGTGGTTTGGTTTTGGTCATCCATTCCTACCAGCACGAAATGGCCTACCCTTCCAAAAGGCGGAGCAGGTTTTTAATGTGTGCTCAAGATGTTCTGCGTGTGTTTGCACATGGGGCCTCAGTTTATAGTCTCATCCGAATGACTTTGACAATCTGTCCGATTTTTCGGTCAAACTGGGAAGAAAGGGCGAGGCTGGGAAAACCCAAAACCTCACAGTTTACTCGTTGGTAGGTTAACGCCTTAATCATCCTGCCACCCTCCTCTTTATTTCTAATACTACAGCTATTACTACTTTCCTTTGTAACACTTTTTATTAAGCTACAGATCATTATTTGAATCCTGTTCAAGGTGATGTTTCCCCAGGAGTTAACATAAGTGCAGACTCCACTCCCCTTGAAAAGTCCTTTGTATGAGACTATAAACTGAAGCCCTGTGCAAACACACGCAGGACGTCTTGTGCACATATTAAAACTCGTTCCGCTTTTCGAAAGAGTAGGCCATTGTGTGCCAGTGACAGACAGATGACAAAATTGACAAAACTGCATACATACAGGGGCTGGATTAAAAAAAGAAAAAAGCACACAAGTGCTTGTTCCATTATCCTCAAAAAATTTTTTTTTTTTAAATCTTAACAAATACAACTCGACCCAACACAACCCTCACCACACCACACCACACCACACTGCACCGCATCACACCACACCTCACCACACCACACCACACCACACCACACACCTCACCACACCACAACATACCACACAACACACCTCACCACACCACATCTCACCTAACCACACCACACCTCACCTAACCACACCACACCTCACAACACACCACAACACCCCCCCCCCCCCACCCTACCCCCCATTCCAGCCCCCCTCCCCCCCCCCACCACCGCACCAGACCACGCCATACCACAAAAGGAAAAAAAGAAGGTAGAAAAGGGACAGGGGGAGGAGAAGGAGGGAGGACTGACTGCGAATCCACTTGGCCCTGGGTGGGACCTCAATATTGAGGAGTTTCTCCACAGCCAGCGAGTAGCATTGCTCGTTACACATCATCGACACGTAGTCCAGACGATCGAAATACGGCAGCGCCTGTGACACATGTGTACACACATGTAGAGACACACACACACACATGTACACACACACACACACACACACAAACATGTATAGAGATATATATATATATATATATACAACACACACAAACACACACACAGAGTCACACTGTTTCTTTCATATATATATATTACTATGTGTGGATTCAAAATCAGTATTGTATGCCTTAAAAGTCTACAACTTGTAAGCAAACCACTAAACTTATATTAGACATCAAATACTTCATAAATCTGTTACGTTTATGAGGAATTTATGTTTCCTTTAGTTGGATTCCTTCACATAAAATTTAATAGGATTATTTTCTAATGAGTGGACTGACAGGTCTGCGAAAAAAAAGGTGCATGTAATGAAAAGGGGTCCATAGTTCTACATGTCCCTCTATCCATTGCAGAGGGGTATCGATTGTTAGAAGAAGCATCCTTAAACAAATTCATAGAAAAACATCAGCAAAACAAGCGGCTTCAACATTCAACTCGGAGTGGGAAGAGTGTAGTTGAATACATTGATCACTTAGAGATTCATACAAATGCTGTCAAAGAAAGACAACTCAAGGCATTATTTTTTAGGATAAGATTAAATGCTTTCATGACAAAATTCAGCAAAGATATTAAATGCTTAAGTGGTGGATATATTTCAAATACCCAAATCATACTTGAATGTAACACTTTGAAACCTTATCTCCCTGCCTTTTCTGAGAATTTCCATTGACGAAGTTTTGAAGAATGCAAATCTAACATTTGACATTGCAAAAGGTTTGTTCTTAAATCCTATAAGGCATTTATTGTAGTTCTTGTAGTTATTTTTGGGACTTTTACATTTTAAATTTTTTCTTGATCTGTTAATGTAAAGAATACGTTTGCATCTGCTGTTACTATTTATCATACACACACACACACACACACACACACACACACACACACACACACACACACACACACACACACGCATGCACAGATATGCACAGATAAGCACACACACACACCACACGCATGCACAGATAAGCACACACACACACACCCCTCACAGTAGATCTCTCTCTCTCTCTCTCTCTCTCTCTCTCTCTCTCTCTCTCTCTCTCTCTCTCTCCACCCACCCTTCTCTCTCTCTAACATATCCAGTCTCCTACCTTAGGGTCATCTGGCATCACTTGTGGAAAGACATTAAAATTGAAGACTTACACATACACACACACAGAATCTCTCTCTCACACACACAGCACACACACACACACACAGAATCTCGCACACATACACACACACAGAGAACACACACACACACCAGATACACACACACACACACGCACAGAGTCTCACACATGCACACAGACAAAAACAGACAGACAGACAGACAGACAGACAGACAGACAGACAGACAGACAGACAGACACACACACACACACACACACACACACAGAGTCTCACACATGCACAGAGAGACAGACACACACACACACGCACACTCTCTCTCTCTTACACACACAAACTCTCTCTCTCTCTCTTCTCTATCTCTCTCACACACACACACACACACACACACACACACACACAAACTGATTATCTACCTGTGTATAGGTCTTGTATTCAATCAGTTTCTCCGTTCCTCGGTGCAGGAGGCCTATGTGGGGATCAGCACGCACCACAGTCTGTCAAACATCAAAGTGACATGTCAACTGTCACCGACATGTCAACTGTCACTGATATGTCAATTGCCACGTCGACTGTCATAGACATGCCAACTGCCACTGGCATGTCAACAGCCACTGTCAGGTCAACCATCACTGACATGTCAACTGTCACTGTCATATCAACTATCACTGTCTGTCATTTCAGCCCCTGTAGTCCTCCCAGACCACTTATCTCATTGATGTTGGCAATGTAGGATATTGGTGGTCTGCCTCTTTTTCTTCTATCCTCAACCTTCCCCTATGTGGGATTATAGCAACACCCCTAACCCCCCCCCCCCCCCCCCCCCCCTCCCCCGTCTTCCATAAACCAGCAACAAACATTTTGACAACCTGTTCTTGTCAATTTCTCATTTTGTCAATTTCTCATTTTGTCACTTTCTCATTCTGTCACTTTCTCATTTTGTCAATACCCAAACCCTCATTCTGACCACCTGTTCCGATACTAAACTTGTCAATTTCTTGTTTGGTCAATTTCTCATTTTGCCATTATCTTGTTTTGTCAATTTCTTGTTTTGTCACTTTCTCATTTTGTCACTTTCTCTGCAGTCTAAACATTTCAATTTGTAAATAACTTTCCCTAAAAAATGACGGATTTTCAATCTGCTGCTTTTTTTTGTTTTTTTAATTATGGAAGAGCCTTTTTATTGCAAGAACATTAACAACTGGAAAATTGATCTCTGGTGCAATGCAACTCATTGTATATATATATATATATATATATATTTTTTTTTTTTTAATTCTTTTATATCGAGGATAATGGAATATGCACTCATGTGCTTTTTTTTTTTTTACATCCAGTCCCCTTGTGCACATAGTTTTGTAAATCTTGTCAACTTTTCCCACCAGCACACAATGGCCAACTTTTACGAAAAGCGGAACAGAATTTAACGTGTGTGCAAGATGTTCTGCGTGCGTTCACACTCAGGGACTTGGTTTATAGTCTCATCTGAAGGACTTTTGGGGAGAGTGGAGTCAGCACTGATGTTAACTCCAGGGGAAAAATCCCCTCAAATGGGAATCAAACCCGGGTTGTCAATTGCGATTGCATGTGGTGAGGCATGACATATGTTTCTTTATTTTTTATTTCTTCTCTTTCTTCCGAGGGCTGAATGCAATAATTGATAGGCATCTGCCAGTCTTGTAAGACTATGGAGTTGTGCTCTAGGCTCTTAAGGGTGTAAAGCCTGGGTATGCAAGTATGGAGGGGATTCCCCTACCCCCCCCCCCCCCCCCCCCCCCCCCCCCCCCCGCCACGTCACTGGAATGCCTCATTAAAAAGGCAATCACTGATATGCATGGTTCCAGTACCATTGCAGGAGCCGCCAGAATGTTGCCATATACAGCCCTCGCCCTGGGGACTCCAACTGCCCGATTTTTCCTCAGGGACGGTGTCTAAACACAACACCTGTGTGCATGCTAGTTTTATATTTTGTCGTCATTCGCTCCTACCGGCACACAATGGCCTGCTCTTCCTGAAAGGCGTAACAGGGTTTTTAACGTGTGCGCAAGATGTTCCGCGTGTGTTTGGCGCACACAGGGCCTGGATTATAGTCTCATCTGAATGTAATGTCTCATTCAGACGTCATAAAATCTTGCGCTTATTCTGTCACCCTGAGAAAAAAAAATTTCAATATTGTCATCCCTCCCTCCCTCCCTCCACCCCCCTCCCTCACTCACCTCTCCATCCAAGGTCAACACCAGGCGGAGCACGCCATGTGCGGCTGGATGCTGGGGGCCAAAGTTCAAGGTGATATTCTGAACTTGCTTCTCTCTCACCACCGCATGCTCTGTGCCACAGCGATTAAAAAAAAAAGAATTAGTTAAAAGTTAGGTGTGTGTGTGCGTGCATGTGTGTGTGCGTTTGTGTGTGTGTGTGTGTGTGTGTGTGATTCTTGTTGTGTGTGTGTGTGTGTGTGTGTGTGTGTGTGTGTGTGTGTGTGTGTGTGTGTGTGTGTGTGTGTGTGTGTGTGTGTGTGTGTGATTCTTGTTCAAGGGGATTTTCCCTCTAGAGTTAACACCAGTGCTGACTACTCTCCCCAAAAGTCTTTCGGATGAGACTATTAACCAAAGCCCTGTGTGCAAATGCATGCAGAACATCTTGTGCACACGTTAAATCCTGTTCCGCTTTTCATAAGAGTAGGCCATTGTGTGCCGGTGGGAACAGATGACAAGATTGACAAAACTGCATACACACGGGGACTGGATGTAAAAAAGCACATGAGTGCTTATTCCATTATCCTCGATATAAAAGAATAAACAAATAAATATAAATAGTGGGCACCCGACAGGTAAAGGTAAAGGTGTCCCATAACCTAGGTGGTTGTAGAGGAAGCAAGGCATCAGAGACCTCAGCTTCTCTAGGGGCCAGCATGTTGAGGGCTGCGCCCATCTCCTCTCCCTCGCTGCTTTGCCTTCCCTGACCCTAAAAGAGGGCAAGGTACCTATTGACAGTGGGGTGAACTGGGGGACTGTACTGAAGCCAAGGGAAAAGGTTTTAAAGAAAAAAAACAGGAGGCCAAGAGAAGATGATACAACTGACCGTTGAATGGAGGAAGCTTCCAGTTTGAGGTGCTCTCATCCGGATACATGACGGGCAGGCTGAACTTGTCGAAGTATTCCTTATCAGGCATCCATACTTTGCCTGCCCCCCTGAGTGCAACACACAGCAGTCATGCATGTAACATGTATGTATACATACAGTGACACAGGATACACACACACACACACAGAGTGACACATACAGTCACACACTCACGAAATCTCTCTCTCTCACACACACACACACACACACACACACACACACACACACACACACACACACAGTGACACATACAGTCACACACTCACGAAGTCTCTCTCTCTCTCACACACACACACACACACACACACACACACCACACACACACACACACACACACACAGAGTGACACATGCAGTCACACACTCACGAAGTCTCTCTCAACACCACACACACACACACACACACACACACACACACACACACACACACACACACACACACACACAGTGACACATACACACACACACATTCCATTATCCTCGATATAAAAAAATTAATAACATAAATAAACACACACACACACACACATACACACACACACACACACACACACACACATATACAATCTTGAGCACATGTTAAATCATGTTTTGCTTTTCGTACGAGTGGGCCATTGTGTGCCGGTGGGAACATATGACAAGACAATTTACAAAACTGCATACACACAGGGACTGGATGTAAAAAATACATGAGTGCTTATTCCATTGGCATTATCCTCAATATAAAAGAATAAATGAATGAATATAGATATAAATAAATAAAAATAAATAAATTATAAACACACACACACACACACACACACACACACACACACACACACACACACACACACACACACAGTACACACAGTGTTGATATCTTCATTCCTTTGAAGTTGACAAAAGATAACAGAACTGAAAAGAAAGAAAGAAATATAAAGGGGTAGGAATAAAAAACAACAACAAACAAACAAACAACACAAAGGAAAACAAGAAAAGGGAAAAGATCTGTGTATATAAAGAAACAAAAAAAAAATCTGTGATGGCAGAGGTATCTATAGTCCAGTCAGAGGCGAGTGAGTGCGTGCGTGCGTGTGTGTGTGTGTGGACTCTATGAGTGTGTGTGTGCAACATGTGCATGTTGCCATATGTGTGTGTGTGTGTGTGTGTGTGTGTGTTGTGTGTGTGTGTGTGTGTGTGTGTGTGTGTGTGTGTGTGTGTGTGTGTGTGTGGTCAAGTCAAAATGATCTTTAGACTTTACTGAGGGTAGAAGATTAAGTTTACACAACTTTTTTCCATCCTGCCCTCACCAAAAAAATCAAGACTTCTAAAAGTGTTCAAAAGGCAAATTGTGGAAAAGAAAGAAAATAAATGAGATTTCTTTTTCAATAAAACCAGACCTCACAATTCAAAATAAAACAAACCCACTACAGTACAACATGTTTGTCATAAGCTCAAGTCTAACAGACAAATATTGAAAATACAAAATAACAAGGGTAAGAATGACAACAGAGCAGCTGCTGAGCCAGATGTAAGGTTATGGAGATAATTATGGGGCCTGGGCAAAAACAGTCTATGAGAAGGCCATTTTTACTGACAGGATATTTTTCCACAATTTTCAAATTGTGTGGTGTGTGTGTGTGTGTGTGTGTGTGTGTGTGTGTGTGTGTGTGTGTGTGTGTGTGTGTGTGTTTGTGTGTGTGTGTTGTGTGTGTGTGTGGTGTTGTGTGTAGTTGTGGTGAGTGTGAGTGTGTGTGAGTGGTATGAGTGTTGAGTGGTGTGAGTGTGTGTGTGTGATGTGTGTGTTGTGTATGTGTGTGTGTGTGTGTGTGTGTGTGTGTGTGTGTGTGTGTGTTGTGTAATGTGTGTGTGTGTGTGTGTGTGTGTGTGTGTGTGTGTGTGTGTGTGTGTGTGTGTGTGTGTGTGTGTAGTGTAGTGGAGAGAGAGAGAGGAGGAGATGATGAGTAGGTGGTGGTGTGTGTGTGTGTGTGTGTGTGTGTGTGTGGAGAGAGAGAGAGAGAGAGAGAGAGAGAGGGGAGAGAGAGAGAGAGAGTGTGTGTGTGTGTGTGTGTGTGTGTGTGGTGTGGTGTGTGTGGTGTGTGTGGTGTGTTGTGTGTGTGTGTGTGTGTGTCTCTTCCTTTTAATGTCTATAGATCCACTAAGAGATTTTAGACAAATAATTGGGAAAAAAAAAAGAATGTTTGTGTGTTTGTGTGGACAGGTGAATGGAGGATAATAGAAAAAAAAACACCCTACAGGTCTAACAATCAGAAACGCTTGAAACTATACATACACACAAAAAAAAACAAATAGAGGCAAGTAAACTTGAGTAAGAAATGCTACAATATCTGTGTGTGTGTGTGCGCACGCACACGCGCGCGTGCAGGCGAGCACGCTTGCGTGCATGTGTGTGTGTGAGACTGTGTGTGTGAGACTGTGTGTGTGTGACTGTGTGTGTGTGAGACTGTGTGTGTGTGACTGTGTGTGTGTGACTGTGTGACGTGTGTGTGTGTGTGTGTGTGTGTGTGTGTGTGTGTGTGTGTGTGTGTGTGTGGACTGTGTGACGTGTGTGTGTGTGTGTGTGTGTGTGTAAGTGTGTGTGTGTGTGTGTGTGTGTGTGTGTGTGTAAGTGTGTGTGTGTGTGTGTGTGTGTGTGTGTGTGTGTGTGTGTGTGTGTGTGTGTGTGTGTGTGTGTGTGTGTGTGTGTGTGTGTGGTGTGTTTTAACAGCAATAATTATCATCGGTAAAATTGAAATGTTATTAAAACAAGAAAAAAGGTAAAGTCCAATCTAAACTAAACGGGCAACTGGACTTTGAAGCAAACATTCACAAATTCTAAACATTAATGAAAAATCACTGAAAACATTTTCTAATGAACAATCGGGAATATTGGGCAAATAGGTTTTCAAAACTTTACATTCAAAAATCAAATGAAAAATTGAAATGTTTTCACCACAACAGCACATAACGCCTGTCACAAATTTTGTTTTAAATGCATTTAGCTTTAGTCTATAAAGCAGCGAGATTACTTGTCTGAGCTTTGCCATACTATAATGTGGAAAATTTGAAACTATATTTTTTAAGTTATAAGCCTTTACAATATGATGTTAGAAATGCTACCAAAATCTTTAACTAATAATTTCATTTCATTCTTGGATTCTTTTTCCAATAGACTGTAAATCTCAGAAATTGAGAGAGGATATATACATTAAAATTATTGATCCTTTCTCTTGTTTTGCACCCCTTTTGGCAGCGCAATCTGCCCATTCATTGCAAGAAAAGCCAAGATGAGATGGAACCCAACAGAAACTCACATCTGTTCCTCTTAAAATAAGACAATGTATTAAATGATGAATTTCTGTCACAATATTAGAATGCTGTTTTACTGAAACAGATCTAAGTGAGTGTAGGGCTGATTTTGAATTGACACAAAATAAAATCTGGTTGACAAGAAAAGGTAGTTCATTGATATAGTTTAAAGCCATTACAAGTGCAATTAGTTCGGCTGTGTAAATAGATCGATTTTTTCTAAGATGGTATGATTTTTCAGTTTCAAATTCGGGGATGACAAAGGCTGCGCCTGCTTGATGATTGCTAACAAGTGATCCATCTGTATAGATTTTTAGATGATTAGGGTATGTGTTTTGAATGTGCGATCTGACGGAACTGATTACAATATGTAAATTATAGTCTTTCCTGTAAGGTGTATGCTCAATGTCAAAGTGTGCTCTGTTTTGCTCCCACTTTGGACAAGGTGTGGTTTTTTGCTTGACATCAACATTCTCTGGGATGATTCCTGCTTTGTCCAGTATTTCTTTCGAATAAGACCTAATTGTAGATAAGGAAAAAATGTTTTTTAATCTTTGGGGAAAATCAGCATCGGATTTCATTTTAACCTCTTTTGCGACAAAATTGCTGCATGAAGAACTTCTGACAATATATTTTGCGCATGCTAGTCGTCTGTATTCTTCTAAAGGAAGTACATCTACTTCTTTATATGTACCAAAAGATCATGCATGGAAGGGAACACCAAGTGCAAGGCAATAAGCCTTGCAATCTAAACTTCGTAGCTTTCTTTTTAGGTAGTTCAGAGCACTGAAAAACACTTCTTGACCGTAGGTTAACTTAGAACGAATAAGTGATGTTGCTAAGTGTTTCATTATCAAAGGGTCTTGGCCCCACTTTTGCTTATTGATGATTTTTAAAAGGTTAATGCTTTTGCTGGCTTTATTAATTATATATTCGATGTGTGAATTCCAGCTAAGTTTGGAAGTAATGATAACACCAAGGAATTTCACAGATTGCTCATATTGAATGACGTCATTTTCTAATCTAAATGTTGGAAGATCATTGGAATTACTACCGTTATTAAAAAGTACAATATGTGTTTTTTCTGGGGACATTGTAAGCCCATTTTCTGAAATATACTGATTTACTTTGTCAAGTTCTGTTTGATACACCTTTCTAATGTGATTTAAAGCCCTCTTGGGGTGTGTGTGTGTGTGTGTGTGTGTGTGTGTGTGTGTGTGTGTGTGTGTGTGTGTGTGTGTAACATACATGTGTGTATGAGTGTGTGTATGAGTGTTTATGTGCCTACCTACCTGCCTGCCTGCCTGCCTGCCTCTGTGTGTGTGTGTGTGTGTGTGTGTGTGTGTGTGTGTGTGTGTGTGTGTGTGTGTGTATGTATGTGTGTGTGTGTCACTGTGTGTGGTGTGTGTGTGTGTGTGTGTGTGTGTGTGTGTGTGTGTGTGTGTGTGTGTGTGTGTGTGTGTGTGTGTGTGTGTGTGTGAGTCCTTTAGATGAGACTATAAACCAAGGCCCCATGTGCGAATGCACGCTGCACATCTTGCGCACACGTTGAATCCTGTTCCGCTTTTCATAAGGGTAGGTCATTGTGTGCCGGAGTGAACAGATGACAAGATTTACAAAACTGCATACACACGGGGACTGGATGTAAAAAGCACATGAGTGCTTATTCTACTATCTTCTATATAAAAAGAATAAATAAAGAAATAAAGTAAATGTACGTGTGCGTGTTCCCACACCGCTAGTTTCAATCTCCCTGCCACATGTAATGATGCTTTACCTTTAGAGTAGGCAGACTCACAGGGCATTAGTTACCTCCCCCCTCCCTGCTGTCCTATCTTCCTCCTAATGCATTTACCCCCCTCCCCCCCACTCCCTTTCCAACCCTACTCCTCTCCACCAAGTCTCTCCTACCCCTAGCTACCCAGCTATAGTTACACTTACACCCAACCATTCATCAATCTTCACAGTAAAACTATATAAGCCATTGCAAAAAAAAAGAAGCAAATAAAGACCTCCCCCACCCCTGCTTAACACACACACACACACACACACACACACACACATACATGTGCATGCACACACACACACACACACACATGTGACACAGACATACACACAGTGTCACACACACATAATTTGATAACCACATGGCAAATTTTCCAGCTTTAAAATACATTCTCACAACTAATAAACGCAACTTGTGATGGGTTTTTTTTAATCAATACTGAATAAAGTTGTATTATATATATATATATATATATATATATATATATATATATATATACTATATAATATAAAAATTATAATGATTATTATCATTATAAAGTTGTTTGCCCCCAACCCAATATCTGTTAACAGTGGTAGCTAACTTACTGTGTAATGTGTGTTCCAACCAATCTGCCTTTTCAGTACTGGAAAAAGTTGATCCAGTTAAAGTTTAGACCAATCAACTAGATCTATTACTGTATTAGTAGGCCTATAGGCCTAGTACATTACTTATAACATCTACTACAAGTAATTGAAGTATAGGCCTAACCTGGCTGAATCTTGACTAAGAAATCATCGTGTCTTCATTAGCGTCTAAACACAAAGCGAAACGGAAAAGGTCTTTCACTCTTAACATAAATGAAGCAAGGTTCGTTAAACTGTCAACAGATTCTAAAACTTCATCAATTATACCGATCATAACTGTTATATGATTATGTGTCCTTCAGTCCTCACTCGTTACCCTACGCAATGTTTCGTAACCTGCTAAAAAGCAGACGACACAGAAGTTGCAAAGAAAGCGATTAAATCACATTCTTCCAAAATGCTATAAATCGCTACATTATGCATCAGTTTCCTTCCCAACCTGGCAAACAAAAGGGGAGAAACTGCTCTTCCAGATAGCTCTCTGCAAAATCGCCGGAGCGACCTTCCTCAGGGCCGACGCCATTTTGTCCTCGAACTTGTCGAGTGCTTTCCCTTAGACCCTAGCCTAGGCGGGTTCTTGTTAGGCCTAGGCCGGCCTAGGCCTAGGGCCTATTAAAAAATATATATTAAAAATTAAAAATTATTTAAAATATATATTAATTTTAAAAAAATTAAAAGAAGAAGAAAAAAAAAGTTAAAAAAAAGGAAAACGGGAAAAGGAAAATCGCAGTGTTACAAAACTAAAATACATAACTCAGCATTGTATGTGTTTTGGCTTTGGTCTCTGAGATCGTTGTCAGGCCACATTATTATATAATACTACAGGGACGGGATAGCCTGGTGGTCAGAGTGGTGCGCTCGTGATCTGCTGACCCGGGTTCAACCTCGTTGAAGAGAATTTTTCCTCTGTAGCTAACGCCAGTGCCGACACCCCCGCTCCCCCCTCCCCCCCCCCCCCCCCCCCCCAAAAAAAAAAGAAAAAGAAAAACAACAACAAACAAACAAAACAAACAAAAAAAACACCCAACAACAACAAACAAACAAAAACAACCCACCCTACCGATAAGATTATAAAACAATGTCCCGTGTGCGAACGCACGCAGAACATCTTGCGCACACGTTAAAACCCGTTCCGCTTTTCGGAAGAGTAGACCATTGGGTGCCGGTAGGAACGGATGTCAAAACTGACAAAAATGCCTATACACCATGGGGATTGGATGTAGAAAAAAGCACACGAGTGCTTATTCCATTATCCTCGAAATAAAAGAATAGGGCCTAAATAAAATAAATCAAGAAATAATATCTCGGCCTACATGCTAATGAATGAACCGTGATCTGGTGCAGTTACCGAATTTGAACGAGGGAGCAACTACAGTCTTCTCCTTCTGATTAATCTTCTCTCGGTGCACAACAAAGACTATTTAGATAAGTTTACATCCACGTTATGAACATAATCAACAACAACAGCATAAGATTACATGAGCTGGACGGGATGAATGGCATGTATGCTAACATCTTTTTTTTTTTTTTTTAATCAATTTTACAGTAGCTTTTCTAATATTGACAGGTTAAAATTCTTTTTTCTGCAACAGATACTTGGACAGGTGTCCCATAACCTATGTGGTCGTAGGGGAGCGAGGCATCAGAGACCTCAGCTTCTCTAGGGGCCAGCATATTGAGGGCCGGTGGCGCCCATCTCCTCCTCCCTCGCTGCTTTACCTTCCCTGACCCTAAAGAAGGCAGGTACCCATTGACAGGTGGGTAAACTGGGGGGATTGTACTGAAGCCAAGGCGCGCAAACGGTCACCCATGTACCCACACTCGACGCAGCTTAACTTGGCTGGCGGAAAGCGAGCGCTCTGACCACTGAGCTATCCCGCCCCCACACTTGGACTTGGAATTAAGCTGAACACTTTGAACATTTCCATAATCATTTTCTCACAGAAATACAAATGGAGCTTTGCGTCCTCCCGGGTTCCCCCTTATGGGACATTGGCTGTTTTTTCTCTGGGGTAACTCACAGAAGACTGCTGGT
>CM060346.1:6497307-6522307 GCA_030674155.1 Stramonita haemastoma
TGTCAAAATCCAGTTTGAAGTGTAAAACTCCAGAGTCAAGTGTCAAACTCCAGATTCCCGTGTCAAACTCAAGTGTGTTGGGTAAGTGTCAAATTCCAGTGTTCCAGTGTTAAAAGCAGCCGCCTTTGTAGTCTAGTGGTTAGGGCATTGGACTCGTAATCTAAAGGTTGCGGGTTCAATCCCAGCTTTCGGCTATGGCGTTGTGCCCTTGGAAAAGGCACTTAACGGCTATTTTCTCACCCCAGCCAGGTGTAAAAGGGGTACCAACCTTGTGTTGGGGGTTAACCCTGCGATAGACTGGCGTCCTATCCAGGGGGGAGTCTATGACTCTCAGTCACTTAACGTCACAGAAACCGGGATAAGCACCGGCCTGATGAGCCTTAGGCTCGGGACAGACGTTAATTTCAACTAACTAGTGTCAAAAGCAAGCATGTCAAACTCGATTGTCATGTGTCAAACTCCAGTGTGTCAGTATCAAACCCTATTGTGTCATCGTTAAACTCAAGTGTCTGGCTCAGGCCAAAAGCTGTGTCAGTTATTGATGTCAGCTCATTGCCAAGGCCTACACTAAAATGTTGTGATGTTGTAAAATGTTGTGTAGAGATTGCCTTCAGCCATGACAAGCTCTTAACAGAACAACTTGCACTCTCCTTTAAAGGAGAAAAAATCCTCTAAAGTCGGAGTATGGCTGCCTATATGGCGAGGTACTTGAAAATAGTCATTACACGGAAACTTCTCATTCAGTGTGTGCAATTTCAATCTCACAGGGATTCCCAGGTGGGATGAGTGAGTCAGAGAACACATTCCGGGTGACCCCCCAGAGTGTTAAGCTGGGGAACAACAACAACAACAACAACTCAAGTGTGTCAATGTCACAGTGGAGTGTTAGTGTCAAACGCCAATGTCAAGTTTCAAACTACAGAATCAAGTGTCAAACTCCAGAATCAATGGCAATCTCCAGAGTCAAGTGGCAAACTCCAGTGTGTGAGGTGTCAAACTTCAGAGTCCAGTGTCAAACTCCAAAGTCAAGTGTCAAACTTCAGAGTCAAGTGTCAAACTTCAGAGTCAAGTGTCAAACTCCAGAGTCAAGTGTCAAACTCCAGGGTCAAGTGTCAAACTCCAGGGTCAAGTGTCAAACTCCAGGGTCGTGTCAAACTCCAGGGTCGTGTCAAACTCCAGGGTCAAGTGTCAAACTCCAGGGTCAAGTGTCAAACTCCAGAGTCAAGTGTCAAACTCCAGGGTCAAGTGTCAAACTCCAGTGTGTCAGTGTCAAACTCCAGAGTCCAGTGTTCAACTCAAGTGTCACACTCGCTGGAATGTTCCGTTGGAAAGGCAATCCCCGATGGATACGAGTGGTTCCAGTGCCGTCACCGTCACTGACCCCAACCCCAGAACGTTGCAGTATACAGCCCCCAACCGCCTGGATTTTTCCTTAGGGATGTCGCCTAAACACAACACTTGTGTGCATGCTGGTTTTTTCTTTTTTCGTTGCACAAATGTGGTAGCTTTGAACATTTTTTTTCTTTGTCACCAAAAACTGTGCTGCCGCTTTACTCCTTTGCTGTCTGCTAGCAGCCTCTTAACCCCAATATGCATGCACGGGGTCAACGGGGGGATGGTATAGCCTAGTGGTCAGAACATTGCGCTGGCAATTTGACGACCTGAGTTCGATTCCCGTTGGAGGGGATTTTTCCCCTGGAGTTAACATCAGTGCTGACTCTACTCTCCCCAAAAGTCTTTTGGATGAGACTGTAAACCGAGGCCCAGTGTGCGAATGCATGCAGAACATCTTGCGCACATGTTAAATCCTGTTCCGCTTTTCATAAGAGTAGGTCATTGTGTGCCGGTGGGAACAGATGACAATATTTACAAAACTGCATACACACGGGGACTGGATGAAAATAAGCCCATGAGAGCTTTTTCCATTATCCTCGATATAAAATAAAAATAAAAATAAAATAAACGCTGTGGGGACACAGGCAATTGTCCTTTATCATAATTTCCAAATTTCTCCCGACTACCTAGTATTGTTCTATGTCCTCATTCCCAGAAACAAGTGCACACTGCATTTTTTCATACTGAAAACAATTTCTGAAAATAAATAACAATATTCAAGATACGCACTCTATAAAACTGCCACTCCCCACCCCCCCCCCCCTAAAAGAAATGAGCCTACCTAAGAGGAACCTGGAAACTTCCATAACAACTGTGCTTTGACATCCCTTGTGTGTAGGTGTCACTCTATGTGCTGTGTGTGTGTGTGTGTGTGTGTGTAGAACAAACCAACAGATAGCTGTTCCCCAATATTTTGGCTTTTGCCTTCCTCAGGGTGTGTTTATTGGGATGATGTGATGGTATGAAATCACTTTCAATTATATGTATATATAGTGAAAACTTAAATGTCATAGTGAGATGATATCAGACTGAGAGAGAGACAGAGAGAGAGGGGAGGGTTGAGGGTTATTTTCTCTCTGTTTTGAAATGGATTGCATTTTTCCTGAGAGTACTACTACTTCATTACTTGATGAAATGTTGGCCATTTTTATTTTTCGGCTTGATTTTTACGAGTTTGTGATTGAAGGAAATTTGTTTTGCTGTCAAAAATAACATGGATAACTTTTTGTTTAAGTTTTAACGCGTGTGAAGGGTGTTCTGCGTGTGTTGGCACACCAGACCTCGGTTTATTGTCCCATCCCAAGGAAGAGACAGGGGGAGACAGAGAGAGGGAGACAGGGAGAGAGACATGGTGTGTGTGTGTGTGTGTGTGTGTGTGTGTGTGTGTGTGTGGTGTGTGTGTGTGAGTGTGCGTGCGCGCGCGTGTGTATGTGTGCATATGTGCACATGTGTTTGTGTGTGTGTGTGTGCGTGCATGTGAGTGTGTGTGTGTGTGTGTGTTGTGCAGGTGTGTGTGTACATTCAAAGTTTTTAATTCTCATCTGAAAGACTAGCACCCAGACCACCACTCATGGTCTAATGGATGGGGGAAAAGTTTTGGGCCCAAACGGGGATCGAACCACTGCAGACTTCCGACCTGGATTTTTCGCTTTCTAGGCAGGCGTGTTACCTCTAGACCACTGATCCACATGCACTTAAAAGAACCCACAGTGACAAGAGAGTTGTCCCTGGAAAAATTCTGTAAGAAAAAAGGCCACTCTGATAGGGAAACAAATACAGTTGCCGACAGGAAAAAAAAAAAAAAAAAGGGTACTTGTGGTGACAACGTGCTCTCCCCGGGGAGAGTAGCCTGAATTTCATGCACAGAACTCTGCAGTGACTTAAAGTGGTATACAATATGATATAATACAATACAACACAATACATTACAATACAATATGATACAATGCAATACAATACAGGGCCATGGTGGTCAGAGTGACGAGTTCGTGATCTGCTGACCTGGGTTCAAATCTCATTCAAAAGGATTTTTCCTCTGGAGTTAACATCAGTGCCGTCTCCACTTCCCCCAAAAGTCCTTCGGATCAGACTATAAACCCAGGTTTCGTATGCGAATGCATGCAGAACATCTTGTGCATATGTTAAAACCTGTTGCGCTTTTCGGAAGAGTAGGCCATTGTGTGTCGGTAGGAATGGATGACAAAACTGATAAAACTGCATACACACGGGGACTGGATGTAAAAAAAAGAAGCATATGAGTGCTTAATACATTATCCTTAAAATAAAAGAATATATATCCCCCCCCCCCCCCCCAACCTCTCCCCCCAAAAAACTCCAGTCATACAATATAAAAGTAAGGAAAACTCCTTTCACCATTCTTTCTTTTATTTCTCAGTCCGTATGTGTGTGTGTGCTGTGTGTGTGTGTGTGTGTGTGTGTGTGTCGTGTTGTGTGTGTGTGTGTGTGTGTATGCGTGTGTGTGTGTGTGTGTGTGTGTGTGTGTGGTGTTGTGTTGTGTGCGTGTGTGTGTGTGTGTGTGTGCGTGGTGTGTGTGTGTGTGTGTGTGTGTGTGTGTGTGTGTGTGTGTGGTGTGTGGGGTGTGCGTGTGTGGTGTGTGTGTGTGTGTGTGTGGTGCACATATTTTCTCCTTCCTGAGCTCCCAAGTTCACCAATAGTAACACACAAAAAAAATTTCTGAAAAAAAAAAAAAAATTGGGGGCATACACGAACCTTCCCCCCCCGCCCCCATCCCCAAATCATGAATGTAGCCGCATTCAGACTTCTATTGTTGGTTAAAACAAAAAAAACCCATGACATTCACATGCTGTTGAGAGGTGAAGCAGCCCCACGAAGCCCTAGGTTTTCCCAGGACTATGTAGGCACAGGCTGGTCACTACGCTTCTGTCCTTGCTGAATCCACCTCCGAAGAGGATTTTAATTCCGGTACTGGCGCCTTATTCTGAAAAGAAAAGAAAGAGGAATTTTTAAAAAACAAAAACAACAACCCCGGAACAACGGTAAAAAAAATCACAAAATATTGCGACAAAAGATATTTATTATTACATTAAGTTACAGATATTGTACAGAGAAATATATATATATATATATATATATATATATATATATATATATATATATATAAAGGTAAAGGTGTCCCATACCCTGTGTGGTCGTAGGGGAGTGAGGTATCAGAGACCTCAGCTTCTCTAGGGGCCAGCATGTTGAGGGCGGCGCCCATCTCCTCTCCCTCGCTGCTTTACCTTCCCTGTCCCTAAAGAGGGCAGGTAGCCATTTACAGCTGGGTGAACTGGGGGACTGTACTGAAGCCAAGGTGTGCAAACGGTCACCCATCCAAATGGAAACCAGGCTCGACCGTGTGTAACCTTGGCTGGAGGAAAGCGAGCACTCTGACCGCTGAGCTATCCTGTCCCTTGAGAAATATATTTCTTGTAAATTTTTTTATTTTTATCGTAATAAGTTTATTACCAGATGGATTCCATATCAACCTTTGGTTTGATAACAGTGGTTAAAAACAGTCCGCGTTTGTAAATATATCACTCTCGTCTATGACCCTTCCAGTGGGAGGCCTACTGTATAAAAAGAAAAATGGACTTTGCTACTAAACACACATACGTACACCTGATTTTGTTTTGGTAAACAAAATAGATGTGTATGTCTGTCTGTGTATGTATGTATGTTGTGTGTGTGTATGTATATATATATATATAATATATATATATTATATATATATATATATATATATATATATATATATATATATATATATATAATGTATGTTGTGTGTATGTATATATATAAATATATATATATATATATATATATATATATATATATATATATATATATATATATATATATATATGTGTGTGTGTGGTGTTGTGTGTGTGTGTGTGTGTGTGTGTGTGTGTGTGTGTGTGTGTGTGTAGTGTGAACCCAAACTTGTTATGCCTTTTCTTCCTCCTCTTCTCTTTCTCCTTCTTCTTCGCCTAACATTCAGACAGCAAATATCGTTGTCTGTCAAATGAGCGAAAATGCGTCAGGCTGCCGTTCAGCGCCTGGCAAGTCAGGCCCAGCGCATCCAACTTCGGCATTAGAGGGCATTGTTCTCTTTGAAGTTTTTCTGGAGGAAAAAAAGGCAGGAGAATGGACCCAAGAAGGCAGAAAACAGACAAAGAAGGAGGAGGTGACAGGAAGAAAAGGGAACAAGGCAGAAACAAACAGAGGGATAGAAAAGAGGAAGTTCTCAGCGTAGAATTTCCAGAAGGTGGGATGCTGTTTATACTGACAGGCCCCCAGCATCCCTGAGGGGGTTAAAGGTTATTATTCTGAAAGACAAAAGCTGTGTAATTAAAAAAACAAAACAAAAAAAAACCCAGATGAGAGCTGTATTTCACACAGAACAGTCGGCCGTGACTGACAGTAGAACACAATAAAACACAATACAATACAATGCAATATGATACATCACCACACAATACAATGCAATATGATACAACACCACACAATACAATGCATATGATACAACACCACACAATACAATGCCATATGATACAACACCACACAATACAATGCCATATGATACAATACCACACAATACAATGCCATATGATACAACACCACACAATACAATGCAATATGATACAACACCACACAATACAATCGCACACGATACAACACAACACAATACCACACAATACAATGCAATACAACACCACACAATACAATACAACTCCATACAATACCACAGTGGTAAGAAACTCGCGTAGAGCATGGCAGCAGAGAGTCCTCAGAGGAGAAGCCCCCTTCAAACAAGTGTTTCGAGCCTTTAATCTTCCTTACACTCTAGGGAGGCCGGCCCACATCCAGTTCATGACTCTGGTGTCTCTCTGCTGCCCCTTCATGTATGTGGTGAGTTCTGACTCGGATTCAAACCATGATCTCTGGATATACACACTTTTTTTTGGGGGGGGGGGGGATTAGCCACCTATGGTATTATGGGGTCATCTAGGCCTTATGCAGTTCGCTTTTGTTCCTCCATGACCAGATCCAACTTGAACATCTCTCGGCTGCTTCTGTCATGGCTTTCAGGGCTCTGGTTTTTTCCTTCCCTGCAATCGAGAGCTGTTTCATGAGGTTGTGTGCAGATTCTCCAACAAACCCCCTGGCTCCGACTTCTGCAGCAAGGACTTTGACCTGATAGCCTTCTTTCCTCAGGCTGTTGGCCAGATCTGCATATTTTTCAGTCTTGTAGGCGTGAGATGCCTCCATCCTGTTCTCATATGGAACAGTCAGCTCTATCATGATCAGCTGCTTGGTTGAGTGGGAGTTGACTACTATGTCAGGTCTCATACCACTCTTGCTGATGATCTCAGAGTGACTCTTCCATTCTGGGAGGAATAACAATACAATGCAATACAACAGAACACATACAACACCACACAGTACAACACCACACAATACAATACCACACAATACAATACAATTCAACACAACACATACAATACAACACCACACAATACAACACCACACAACACAATACAACACATACAACACCACACAATACAAAACAATGCAATACAACACCACACAATACATACAACACCACACAATACAATGTAACACCACACAATACAATACAATGCAACACCATACAACACAATGTAATACATTGCAGTACAATTCAATACAACACAACAAAATACATACAATACACCATACAACACCACACAATACAAGTATACAACACAACACATACAACAACACACAATATTAAACAATGCAATACAACACCACACAATACATACAACACCACACACACAAGGGGACGGATAGCCAAGTGGTCAGAACATTGCGCTGGCAATTTGACGACCCGGGTTCGATTACGGTCGAGGAGATTTTTCTCCTGGAGTTAACATCAGTGCTGATTCCACTCTCCCCAAAAGTCCTTCGGATAAGACTTTAAACTGAGGCCCTGTGTGCAAACGCATGCAGAACATCTTGCGCACAAGTTAAATCCTGTTCCGCTTTTCATAAGAGTAGGCCATCGTGTGCCGGTGGGAACAGATGACATTTACAAAATTGCAAACACATGGGGACTGGATGTAAAAAAGCAAATGAGAGCTTGTTCCATTATCCTCGATATAAAAGAATAAATCAAATCAAATCAAATCAAATCAAATCTCTCTCTCTCTCTCCAAAACTGCATACACACGGGGACTGGATGTAAAAAAGCACAAGAGTGCTTATTCCATTATCCTCGACATAAAAGAATAAATCAAATCAAATCAATACATCACACAATACAACACAATGCAATACAATGTGATACAACATTCTCCCGTGGCGATGCTGGGGGGAAGGGTCTGTCAGTATAAACAGCATCCCCACCTTCTGTAAAAATTCCATGCCAGCATATCCCTCTTTTCTATCCCTCTCTTTGTTTCTGCCTTGCTCCTTTTCTTCTTGTCGCCTCCTTCTTGTCTGTTTTCTGCCTTCCTGGTCCATTTTCCTGCCTTTGTTTTCCCTCCAGAAAGATTGAAAAGATGACTATTCTCTCCCATGCCGAAGTCTGATGCGCTGGGCCTGACTTGTCAGGCACTTAACGGCAGCGCAACTAGTTTTTAAAACTCAAAAGACAGACAACAATAGTTTGTGTCTGAGTGTTCCACAAAGAAAAAGAAGAAGAAGAAGAAGAAAAAAAGAAGAAGAAGAAGAAAAGAAAAAGGAGAAGAAGAATACAACACATCACAATACAACAAAACACAACACTACACAATATGATAAAACACAACATGACACAATGTAATACAACATGATACAACACAATATTTCAAACCACATCACAACCCAATACAACACAACAACAATACAACACAACATGACATGACACAGCACACCACAATACAACACAGCACACCACACCACACCACAATACAACATGATACAACACACCACAACTGAACATGATACAATACAACACACCACAATAAAACACTATACAACACTACATGGTACAACCCAAAACTTTCCCCTCATCCATTAGACCCTGAGTGGTGGTCTGGGTGCTAGTCTTTCGGATGAGACGATAAACCGAGGTCCTGTTGGTTACACATCATTATTTAGCGCATATAAAAGAACCCACGGCAACAAGAGGGTTGTCCCTGGCAAAATTCTGTAGAAAAAGCCACTCTAATAGGGGAAACAAATACAGTTACAGACAGGAAAAGAAAAAAAAAGTAATGGGTAGGCGCTGCACATGTGGCGACGCACTCTCCCCGGGGAGAGCAGCCCAAATTTCACGCAGGGAAATCTGCTGTGACATAAAGTGGTATAAAAAAACAATACAACTCAATACAACATAATGCAATGCAACACAACACCATACAACACAACATAATGCAACGTGATACAACACACCAACAAACACCACACACCCACCACACCACAATACAACACACCACACCCACCACATACAACATACCACACTATAATACAATACACCACACCACAACACACCAACCACACACACAACACACACACACACACACACCACAACACAACACAACACAAACACAAACAAACACACCAAACCAACAAACACAAACCACACACAAACCACAACACAACACACCAAACCACAACACACCACACCAAACCACAACACACCCCACAACCACAACACCAACAACACCAAACCACAACACCAACAAAACCCAAACACAACACAATACAACACACCAAACCAACACACCACACAAACCAAACACACACACCAACACCACAAACACAACACACAAACCAAACCACACACCAACACCACAATACAAACACCAAACACACACACAATTACAACCACACCACAACACACAACACAACCACAATACAACACACCACACCACAAACACACACCACACAAACACCACACACCCCAAACACACACCACAATACAACACACCAAACCACAACCACAACACAACACACCACACCACAATACAACACCACAATCCACAAACACCACACCCAATACAACACACCACAACACCACACCACAATACAACACACCACATCACAATACAACAACACTCCACCACATCACAATACAACACAAAACACCACAACATGATTAAACACCACCCACACACACCACACAACACAGCACACCACAAACATAAACACACACACACACACCACACCACAATACAATTTAACACAAACACACCACACCACAATACAATTCAACACAAAACAACACAAACACCCACAACACAAACACACCACAACACAAACACACCACAACAGAAACACACCACAACACAAACACACCACACCAACACACCACAATACAATTCAACACAAACACACCACAACACACCACACAACAACATGATAAACACATCACACCACACCACAATACAATACAATTCAACACAACACAACACTCACCAGTCTTCGAGCCCTCTGTCCCAAGATGTTGTCGAATGCCCAATAATGCATCTGGAGACAAACAGAGTAATCTTAAAATCCCAGCGTTGCCCATGACAAACAGACGGACGGGACAGAAAGATATGCATCCATGTATCCACATGCAGACATGCATACATGGATACTCACACTTGTGTGTGTGGTGTGTGTGTATTTTATTATTATTATATTTTTTATATATATATATATATATATATATATATATATATATATATATATATATGCATGCATGCATGAGGTGCAAACATGTACACAGAAGCTTACGGACAAACAACACACAACACACACACACACACACACACACACACACACACACACACACACAACTACAAAACTGCACACACACAGGGACTGATTGTAAAAAAGCAAATGAGAGCTTATTCCATTATCCTAGATATAAAATAATAATAATAAAAAAACACAGACATACACACACAATCTAAAAATAATAATAAAAAACACAGACATACACAATCTAAACATAAGCGCTCACTAACACACACAAAAACAAAACACACCCACAAACACACACACACACGGGACGGATAGCCTAGTGGTCAGAACATCGCGCTCGCAATTTGATGACCTGGGGGTTTGATTCCCAGTCGAGGGAATTTTTCCCCTGGAGTTAATATCAGTGCCAACTCCACTCTCCCTTAAAGTCCTTTGGATGAGACTATAAACCGAGGTCCCGCGTGCAAACGCACGCAGAAATCTTGCGCACACGTTAAATCCTGTTCCACTCTTTGTAATAGTAGGACGTTGTGTGCCGGTGGGAACAGCTGACACATTTACAAAACTGCATGCACACGGGGACTGGATGTAAAAGAGCAAGCGAGTGCTTATTCCATTATCCTCGATTAAAAAAAAAAACAAAAAAAAAAAACACACAAACACACACACCCCCTCCCCTTTACTGCTTTTGTTTATTTTGTCTGTTTGGTTTTTTGTTGTGTTTGTTTGTTTGTTTGTTTTTTGTTTATTTGTTTGTATATTTGTTAGTGTTTATGTTTCCTCTCAGTGGTGATGGGTATTATCATATGGTTATTGTTGTTTTTTCTTTTCTTCCTTCTAATATATAATGTATGAACTGAAGTATGCAGATATTGTAATCTGACATAATTGCTTATCGACTTTTCATGGATTCTTTTCTTTAAGTCTTAAATAATGGTATTAGTGACATTGTAACTGATATAAGCTGTTTGTGTGACACTATATGATTAAAAAAAACCCACTTTAAATGTGTGCATGCACGTACGTGCATACGTCCTGTGTAGAGGAGCGCGCAAACTGTATGTATATGTATGTACGTGTATGTATGTGTGTGTGTGTGTGTGTGTGTGTGTGTGTGTGTGTGTGTGTGTGTGTGTGTGTGTGTGTGTGTGTGAGAGATGAGAGAGAGAGAGAGAGTGTGTGTCTTTTGAGTGTTTTATTTTGTTTTGTTGTTAGTGTTGTTGCTTGTATTTTCTATAGGCATACTGTATTTTTCAGGCTGTTGAAATCACGTTGGTTAATTAATGTTGGTGAAATGTTTTTCTCTGCTTTTTTTTTTTCCCTTAGATAGATGGCTTGATGAAAAAAAGCAAATCGATGCTTACTCAATGTACCATCTGAAAATAAAATTTTGACTTTGACTTTGACTTTGACCCACATACAAACACACAAAGGTACACACACATCTACGCACTCAAACAACACACACACACACACACACACACACACACACACACACACACACACACACACACTCACACACAACACACACACACACACACACACACACACACACACACACACACACACACACCACACACACACACACACACACACTCACACTCACACACACACACCCACACACACACACTCACACTCACACACACACCACAATTGTCAATTGTGTGTGTGTATGTCTGTGGTTTTTTTGTCCACAGTATTCACAGAGACAGAAAACACAAGGCATTGTTTTTTAGAATAAGACTAAATGCATTTGTTACAAAATTCAACAACAACATTAAGTGCTTAATGTGGAGAGTATATACAAGTCTAATGCTCATGTCATACTTGATTGCCAGAATTTAAAGCCATATTTGCCTATCATTTCTAAGACTTCTATTGAAGAAGCTCTCTATGATGTAGACTTGATGTTTGATATTGTTAAAGGTTTACAGTCAAGTCCCATAGGCCATTTGTTATAATTAATGATGTTTTTGTTGTATTTTTATTCAATTTTGTATTTTCATTAATTTGTTATAATGTTCAGCACATTCTATTTGTTAACATGATATTTATGGACACACTCATGCACGTACACACGCACACATGTATGCAAGCATGCATGGCCACGCATGCACACACGCACACGTGCGTGCGTGTGATCGTCTGGTGTCACTTAAAGTGGAAAGACGTTAAACTGAAGACTACTACTACTACCACTACTCACACACACACGCACACTCACTCACACACACACACACACACACACACACACACACACACACACACACACACACACACACACACACACACACACACACACACAAACACACCCACTCACACACATACACACCCACCCACCCACACCCACACACACGCCATCCCTGTGCCCGTGGGAGCAGATGAAAAATTGACAAAACTGCATACACACGGGACTGGATGTAAAAAAGCACACGAGTGCTTATTCCATTATTCTCGATATAAAAGAATAAACAAATAATAACACCCCCCCAACACACACACACCCCCACTCACATACACACTCACAACACCACTAAACAACACCACAACACTCTCAATACACACTCAACAACACACACACACACACTCACCACACACACATCACCACACACACACACACACACACACACACACACACACAACACACACACCCCCTCCCACACCAGTGTGTACCTACATTAAGTTGCACAGGAAGAGCCACACCCTGCACACGTGTCAACGGACCGTAGGTGGTGCTGTGTATGGTGTGGAACTGTGGGAAAGCAAAGGAGCGACGACAACGATGATGATAATAACAATGATGATGATCATGTTCATGATGATGATGATGATAACAAGTAATGACGATGATGATAATAACAATGATGATGATCATGTTCATGATGATGAATGATGAACAAGTAATGACGATGATGATAATATACAATGATGATGATGATAACAATTGATGATGATACCGATGATGATAATGATAACAATAATGACGATGATGATATAACAATGATAGATGATCATGTATGATGAAGAAGAAACAAGTAATACATGATGATAATAACAATGATGATGATGACATTGATGATACAGATGATGATGATAACAAGTAATGATGATGATGATAATAACAATGATATGTTCATGATGATGATGATGATAACAAGTATGATGATGATGATAATAACAATGATGATATGTTCATGATGACGATGATGATAACAAGTAATGACGATGATGATGATAAACAATGATGATGATGTTCATGATGATGATAAGAAGAAATGACGATGATGATGATAACAATGATGATATGTTCCATGATGATGATGATGATAAAAAGTAATTGATCGATGATGATGATAACAATGATGATGATGTTCATGATGATGATAACAAGAAATGACGATGATGATAACAATGATGATGATGTTCATGATGATGATGAACAAGTAATGACGATGATGATGATAACAATGATGATGATGTATGATGATGATGATGATAACAATGATGATGATGTTCATGATGATGATGATAACAAGTAATGACGATGATGATAACAATGATGATGATGTTCATGATGATGATAACAATGACGATGATGATGATAACAATGATGATGATGTTCATGATGATGATGATGATAACAATGACGATGATGATGATAACAATGATGATGATGTTCATGATGATGATGATGATAACAAGTAATGATGATGATGATGATAATGATGATGTTCATGATGATGATAACAGGTAATGATGATGATGATAACAATGATGATGATGTTCATGATGATGATAACAAGTAATGACGATGATGATGATAACAATGATGATGATGTTGATGATGATGATGATAACAAGTAATGACGATGATGATGATAACAATGATGATGATGTTCATGATGATGATGATGATAACAAGTAATGACGATGATGATGATAACAATGATGATGATGTTCATGATGATGATGATGATAACAAGTAATGACGATGATGATGATAGCAATGATGATGATGTTCATGATGATGATAACAAGAAATGACGATGATGATGATAGCAATGATGATGATGTTGATGACGATGATGATAACAAGTAATGAGGATGATGATAATAACAATGATGATGATACTGATGATAACATTGATAATGATACTGATGATAACAAGTAATGAGGATGATAATAACAATGCTGATGATGATAACAAGTAATGAGGATGATGATAATAACAATGATGATAACAAGTAATGGCAATGATAATAACAATGATGATGATGATAACAATGATGATCATCATGATGGTGATGATAATAACAAGTAATGATGATGATGATAATGATGGTGGTGGTGGTGATGATAATATAATGATGATGATGTAGTAATAATAGTAATAATAATAATGATGCTAATGATGATGATGATAAAAAAAAGAGATGATGATGATGATGATAATAATGATGATGATGATGATGATAATGATGACAATGATGACAACAATGAAGATGATGATGGTGATGATAATAATGATAACAATAACAGTCATGGTAGATAATAACAACAACAACAACAGCAGCAGCAAGAAGAAGTAGAAGAGGAAGAAGAAGAAGAAGAAAAAGAAGAAAAGAAGAAATAGAAGAAAGAAGAAGAAGAAGAAGAAGAAGAAGAAGAAGAAAGAAGACAAAGAAAAACAACAACAAATAAATAAATAATAAATAAAAATAAAAACAATATAATAATAATGTTAATAATAATAATGTTGAATAATAATAATAATGATGATGATGATGATGATGATCACATCATCATCCTAATAATAATAACAATAAAAATGAAAAATAATGATAATTAAAAGGTAGTATTAACAACAACAACAATGTATGGAAATAAAGGCAAAATTAAAGCTTTCACAGAATGAAAGATGCCTGAGAAAAAAAAAGACCTATCATAAAATCACACACACACACACACACACACACACACACACACACACACACACACACACACACACACACACACGGGGATGGGATAGCCTAGTGGTCAGAACATTGCACTCGCAATGTGACGACCTGGGTTTGATTCCCATTTGAGGAGATTTTTCTCCTGGAGTTAACATCAGTGCTGACTCTCCCCAAAAGACTTTCGAATGAGACTGTAAACCGAGGCCCTGTGTGCGAACACACGCAGAACATCTTGCACACACATTAAATCCTGTTCCCTTTTCATAAGAGTAGGCCATCGTGTGCCGATGAGAACAGATGACAAGAATCACAAAACCACATACACACGGGGACTGGATCTAAAAAAGCACATGAGTGCTTATTTCATTATCGTCAATATAATAGAATAAATCAATAAAAAAAACACACACACACACACATACACTACACACACACTACACCCACCCACACCAAGACACACTACACCTACACAGCTCCCCCTTTCACACACACTCTACCCCCCCCCCCCCCCTTCACACACACACACACACACACACACGCAGAGCTTGTAGCTTATAAAACATTCCCCAAGTTGGAATGTGGTGACCTCTCATCCCTCCTCGCCCCCCCCCCCCCCACCCCCCCAAAAAAAAACCTTGAGTCACATACACAAAAATTTCAGATCTTACTGAAGAACGACCCCCCCCCAAAAAAAACCTCACCCAACCTTCCTCCTCCCCCCCTACCCCCCCAAAAATACCACCTCCCCCCCCAAAAAAAATACCCCCCTGCCTCCCCCCCCCCTCCCAAAATACCACCTCTTCCCCCCAAAAAAAAATACCCCCCCCCCCCGCCCTCCTCCCCCACCCCCTGAAAAAAAATACCCCCTCCCCCCCAAAACCCCCCCCCCCAACCCTAACCTGCCTCCTCTCCCCTCTCAACCCCCTTCCCTTCCTCGGTGGGAAAACAGATGACAAAGATTTACAAAACTGCATACACACAGGGGACTGACTGGATGTGAAAAAAAAAAAAAAAAAAAAAAAGCAAGCGCAAGAGCGCTTCTCCCGTTATCCTTGATATAAACGAACCAATCCAATCCAATCCAATCCAATCCCATCCCCAGACAACTCTCACCGCGGTGACGGCAAAGCGCCCCAGCTGGTTGGTGTTGGCGATGAGGGGTCCTCGGGTGATGTCCACGTGGTCGCCCATGCGATACACCGTGACCTTCCCCCTGCCCTCCGACCTCTGGGTCATGCTGGGCACCTGCGCGGCCTTGAAGCCGTTGTCCTGGAACATGGCTTGGGCCAGGGCGGGCTCCACCTCCAGGCGCTCCAAGGGGTGGTCCTTGAAGAAGAGCTTGTACCCCGTCCTGCTCAGGACGTTCAGTTCCCTCTGATGGGGGGGGGGGGGGGGGGTTGGTGTTCCACGAAGAGGAAAGAAAGAAAGAAAAAAAATTTACATCAATTTTTTTTATTTTTTAACACCACTTTTTTTTTTAACCTTTTCGCTGCTGACATATTCTGCTCAGGCACATGCTGAAGAAATTTTCAGAAACAGGCAAAAATCACGTGTATGATTTTCAATTGCTTTTAATTCAGGAAATTCCTAAGATAGCTGCATAAAAGTATATACTGAATGAAAGGAAACTGAATGAAGATTGTATTAGTGACAATTTTAAAAATATATAATTAGCTAGAGTGTCACATGGAGTCTTTGAAATGCATAATAATATGACAAAAAGTCATTCATGATACAATAAAGTGATGTGGAGCTCACAACAGTTTGTACAACTACAACACATTGATTTGATGAATAAGACTGAAAAAAGGGTCAGAAAGTAGTGTTCAGATAAATACAAGCACTGCCTATCCACACACAGAATGTGTGTGGTACTTTTGGACAAACACTGCAAAGGAACTCACTGATTACTACTTCTACCTACCCATCACCTACCCAACTTCATCACATTGTTTACATCAGTATTATCATTGAATGCTTTCAAATGCCTATAAAAAAAGTCACGCCAACAGTTTCTTTTTCACACAGACAGACAGACAGACATGCATGCACGCACGCATGCACGCAAACACACACACACACATCAATTTGATTGATTGATTGATTGATTCACACACACACACAACTCTCTGCTCTTCACACAAACACACACAGCCAGAGAGCCAGGGCAGATGTCAGCAAGAACAATAGCTCATCAACAAAACAACACACACACACTGATGACTGACAGCTAAGGAGTAGCCTAGGTGACGAGTGACACACAAGGCCGCAACCACTTCAAAGTAGATCAAACACACCCGCCACTCAGTGACTGGCTGGCTGGCTCAGTCACTGACCAAGCCCTGACCAAAGGTGCAGCCATACGATACACACATTTAGTTGTTCTGTTTATGAATAAACAGAGAAAAAAGCAATACAACCATGTTATAAAAACAAATAAAGCCCTCAAATTCACCCAACTGCATCTCAAACAATTGGATCTTCCCATGTTCCGATTCAGACAACAACGAGTCCTCAGAAGTTTCTTCCAGATCAAAACCAGAGTCGTTTGCATCAACTTTGCAAAGTTCGATGTCAACTGGATAAAAAAAAACCCTCATCTCCACTATCTTGATCTCTATAAATTTCATCAATAACTTCGGCAACTGTGTAGGTCAATTGAGGGGCAGCCATTGCTTCGAAAACCCAAAAATTGAACTTTGCAGTCCCTCATTTACCTTGCTGATTGAGCGTCATAAAATATGCAAATATCTTGAACAAATGGGACTCATGGGTTGAAGATACATCAAGGGAGCTAAACAAATCATAATAAGGGGGTTTTCAGCAATGCTGAGCGAAACAGAGAGAGTGTTGAATCATGACGAGCAGCGCTCGTCAACACAGATTGCAGGTGGCGTTTCTATGATGAGCGGCGCTCGTCAACAGCGCAGTGTAGGGGTTAAGTCGCGGGCAGATTTCTGGAGTGAAATTCAGGCTGCTCTATCTCTCTCTCTTTCCCTCTCTCTTTCCTCTCTCTCTCTTCCCCTCTCTCTCTCTATCCCCTCTCTCTTTTTCTGATATTGACAGTGAGGAGGAGAGTTTTAGAGGCTGGATTTGGTTGAATTAAACTATGACAGAGACGATGAGGTAAGGGTTGAGGAATATTTTAGAAAAATTGATAGCGATCTGACCGAATCAAGCGATACTAAGTTTTGACAGATGATGCACTTCTTGGCTACTCAGCAATGTCAATTTCATACATTGTTTTACTTTATTTTGACACGACAAGGCTTTGAAGTAACTGTTGTTGAGTCAATTCAATATACTACAGAGTACTTTGCATCACATAAAATCAAGCCATCATTGTATTTTTGTCACAGGACACCACAACTTCACACAAAATGGGTGTTCACAGCCATGACGATCGCGATGCGTGGATTGTTTCACTGGATTTCTCCAAGTATTTGACGACCAATAAGACACGACAAGCTCTTTTTTTTTCTTTTTTGAAAGTTAATGTCAAGAGATAGTATTTATCAAATCATGACATTTTTGGCACCGCAACAACATTGCATATTGTGTTAAAATCAATCTGGGGCTCCAATGTTGTGACAGTGATCGGTAGTGCACGCGCATTTATAAAAATTTATTTACTTTTTACATTATCATAAGCACTACATGCTGCTATAAAATTACACCCATTTAAAAGCTTGTTATCCAAGCTTTCCAGTGATTTACAACTTTACACACTTAGTTTAGTTTTACATATCAATATTAAGGGTTGTCTGACCCCACCCTGCTTCAAAACAACACTGGCTGTTAATTCTGCCAGCAGCACTGAGCACTGCTGCCATTAACCCTTTCAGTCTGGTAAGCCTGTTTTCGGCTCAGCTTTCTGCTACCCTTCAGTCCTGTAAGGAGGAAAATTGGCGCAACCCAATTTTCCTTCAATTCCTGGGTTTCTGAGGTGCAGAAGAGTGCAAATGGGCACCTAGGTAAATTTTACATATACACACACAAAAAGCTTTGTAAACATTCTCGTGGGAAAGGAGAAGCAGTGTTTGCCCTATCAAAACTATTTTCCAGAGTCTGTTGATGCCAGTTAGCCGCATGACGGGTCACTATAAACAAACCCTCCACTGGTACCGTTATCGCCGGAAGATTGGCTGACAGGACTGAAGGGAGAGAGCGCTGGGGCAGAAATTCAGGATAGGGGAAGTAATTGTCAGCAGTATTTAGTACTGTCAGGGTTAAATCAGCGCTGCTACAGTACTGGGGTAGCCACTGGGCTGTGGCGTCCGTCAAAACCCATCTGCAATAGGACCTTGGAGCCCGTCAGAGAGATGGAATATTCTCATGCTTGGCGTGTGGGTGTGTGTGTGTGTGTGTGTGTGTGTGTGTGTGTGTGTGTGTGTGTGTGTGTGTGTGTGTGTGTGTGTGTGTGTGAGTGTGCGTCGTGCGTGCATGTGTGTGTGTGTGTCCATTCCTGTATGTGTGTGCATGTGTGTGTGTGAGTGTGTGAATGTGCATGTTTGTGCCTGCATGTGAGTGTGCGTTTGTGCCTGTATGTGAGTGAGTGTGCTTGCATGTGTGTGTGTGTGTGCGCGCATGCATGCATGTATGAGACAGAGAGACTGTGTGCGTGTGCATGCATACATGTGTGTGCAACATGCATGTGTGTGTGGCGTTCATGCATGCATGTATCCGTGTCCGTCCATGTCACGTGCACATGTGCATGCGTGCGCATGCGTATGGTCCACTTACCGCTGAAGGTTTCCAATTTCCCAGTTTCAGATCAGCATCGTACACAAAACTGCCACTCCTCACTGGAAAAGATTTAAGACTCAAGATTTGTGACATCCCACCACATAAGGGTGACCTAGTGGTCAGAACATTGCACTCACAATCTGACAACCCGGGTTCCATCCCCCGTTCATGGGGTTTTCTTCCCCTGGAGTTAACATCAGTGCCGACTCCACTCTCCCTAAAAGTCTATAAGACCATAAACCGAGGCCCAGTGTGTGAACGCACGCAGAACATCTCGCGCACACGTTAAATCCTGTTCGACTTTTTGGATGAGTAGGCCATTGTGTGCCGGTGGAGGGAACGAATGTCAAAATTGACAAAATGGCATAAACACGGGGACTGGATGTAAAAAAAAAAAAAGAGTGCTTATTCCTTATCATTGCTATAAAGAATAAATGAGTCGTATTGCACCAGAGGTCAATTTCTAGTTGTTAAAAGGTTATCAATCTGCAATACAAAGGCTGTTCAATACAAAAAAAAACCAGATTGAAAATCAGACGATGTTTATGAAAAGTTATTACACACTTAACTGACAGACTGCAGGAAATGACAAAATGAAAAACTGACAAGTTTTGCGTCAAAATAAGCGGTCAGAATGAGGGCTTGGTTGTTTTTTTTAATGCGTTTTTAAAGCAAAAGGAAACAAAATCCTGCCTTGATACTTCAGTACAAAGTAGAAGAATGGCTATAGTTTTATGATCCGTGAAAATTTCAAAATTGACAACCTGACCCTCCCCTGCCTAAAATGGCTTCTAGAGGAAAAGTGGGTCAGGTGCATAGGACTCATTTCATGGTGGAGTGTCACCCTTTTAGGGTGTGGAGCATTATGAATGAATTCAACAGGAGAATAAACCTAACAGCAATACACCCCAAAATAACACACACACACACACACATGCACGCGCACACATACACACACGTGCACGCACACACACAAACACACACACACGCACCCACCCACACAGTGACACCCCACCAACACCCATCCCCACCCACCCAGATACACACACCCCACACACTCACACACACATGCACGCACCCACCCACACAGTGACACCCCACCCACACACCCACCCATCCCCAGCCACCCAGGTACACACTTATACAACACACACACACACACACACACACACACACACACACACACACACACACACACACACACACACACACACACAACACACGCACGCACGCACGCACGCACAGATACGGAGTCTCGCACACACACACGCACACACACACACACACACACACACACACACAACACATACACACACACACACACACACACACACGCACCCACCCACACAGTGACACCCACACACACCCACATACCCATCCCCCACACACACACACTCTCACACCAACACACACACACACAGAAACATTTGTGTTACCATTGGGCCTAGGAAAACTGCACAACTGCACACAGTGCTCCTCTCTAAATGCAGTCTCCAGCACATAGCCCAGTATGAAGCTGCATGTTCTCCAAAACGCCTGCACACACACAGAGGGAAAAAAAGGGGAACGCGATAGCCTAGTGGTCACAACATTGCGCTCGCAATTTGACGACCCAAGTTCGATTCCCGCTCGAGGGGATTTCTCCCTTGGAGTTAACATCAGTGCTGAGGGGACATGATAGCCTAGTGGTCAGAACACTGCGCTTGCGAATTTGACAACCCGAGTTCGATTCCGCTCGAGGGGATTTCTCCCCTGGAGTTAACATCAGTGCTGACTCCACTCTCCCCAAAAGTCTTTTGGATGAGACTGTAAACCGAGGCCCCATGTGCAAATGCACACAGAACATCTTGTGTACATGTTAAACCCTGTTCCACTTTTCGTAAGAGTAGGCCACTGTGTGCCGGTGGGAACAGATGACAATATTTACAAAAACTGCATACACACGGGGACTGGATGAAAAAAAGCACATGAGTGCTTATTCCATTATCCTTGATATAAAAGAATAAAAATTTATTAAAAAAAAAAAGGTAGAGGTGTTCCATAACCTTTGTGGTCGTAGGGGAGCGAGGCATCAGAGACCTCAGCTTCTCTAGGGGCCAGCATATTGAGGATGGCACCCATCTCCTCTCCCTCGCTGCTTTACCTTCCCTGACCCTAAAGAGGGCAGGTACCCATTTACAGCTGGGTGAACTGGGGGGACTGTACTGATGCCAAAGCATGCAAACGGTCACCCATCCAACTGGTAACCTATGCTCGATGGTGCTTAACCTTGGTTTGGGGAAAAGGGAGTGTTCTGACCACTTTTCTTTCACCCTCTTCTTTGTCGAATGCTTTTAATTAAAAAAAAACCCCAACCTTTCATTTCGAGGATAATGGAATAAGCACTCATGTGCTGCTTATGGTTTTTTTTTTTTAATTTTTTTTTACTTTTGGTCCCCGTGTGTATGCAGTTTTGTCAACATTGTTATCCATTCCCACTGGCACACAATGGCCTACTCTTCTGAAAAGCAGAATGGGTTTTAAAGTATGCACAGCAAGATATTCTGCAAGCATTTGCACACAAGGAACCTCAGTTAATAGTCTCATCTAAAGGACTTTTTAGGGGGGAGTGCAGTCACACGATCATCTGGACGGCCAAGACAGTCTTACAGGGAACAGTAAGGGGAGGGAGACGAAGAGGCAGACAGAGGAAATGATGGGAAGACAACATCAGAGAGTACATGCACACACGCATGCACACACACACGCACACACACACACACACACGCATGCACACACACACACAGCACACACACACACATGCATGCAAGCACACACACACACGCACGCGCACACACATACACGCACACACACACAGAGTGACACAAACACACAAACAAGAAAAAACCCAACTAAAAAAACAAACAAAAAAAAACAAACAAGAAAAAGAACACAACACACACACACACACACAGAGTGACACACACACACAGAGTGACACACACACACCACACACACACACACAGAGTGACACACACACACACAGAGTGACACACACACACACACACACAGAGTGACACACACACACACACAAGAGTGACACACACACACACACAGTGACACACACAGTGAACACACACACACACAAGAAAAAAACACCTAAAAAACCCAACAAAAACCAACACACACACACACACACACACACACACACACACACACACACACACACACACACACACACACTGATGAAAAAAAAGCAAATTTATAACTTACTCAATATACTATCTGGAAATAAAATTTTGACTTGACTTCACACACACACACACAAACACAAACACACACACACACACACAGTGACACACACACACACACACACAACCCAACTAAAAATAACAACAAACAAAACCCCCCCCCAAAATACCCCACCCATAAACACATACACACACACGCCCACACCCCCCACTTGTGTGTGTGTGTTGGGGGGGGGGGGGGGGGGGGAAGGCAGGTGAGTGTGGATGGTGTGTGTGTGTGTGTGTGTGTGTGTGTACGCAAGCATGCGTGTGTGTATATATGTGCGTGTGCGAGTGAATGTGTACAATGCGTAAATAATAGTAATCATATGTCTTTTCTACTCAATGGTTTTAAGAACATTGTATCAATACATTGGTGTGTGTGTATTTGTGCGTTTGCGTGTGCACACGCGCGTATGAGTGCAAGTGTTTGTGACATTTTGATTTGAAGCTATCATATAATGTGTGAACAATTATGACATGTAGGTCTATCCCGTCTTTGATTATGATTCATATCAATATGCCTGTCAGTATTGTAATTGCCCTTCAGGGATGATTAAAGTGTTTTGACTTGACTTGACACATACACCACACCCCACCCAGACAACCCCCCCACCCACACACAACCCCCACCCACCACAACCACACAAACACCCCCCCCACCCCCATAGACAGACAGACACACCCACCACCACAACCCCCCCCCAACCCCCACCACAACACACCACACAACTCCTACCCACCCCCACCCCACAAACACCCCCACACCCCAGCTCACCTCATTAGCCAGTGTGGGGTCCAGGTCCTCAAAATGAAGAAACTGAAGCTCACAGCTGTGGGTCAGAGGTCGATGCATGTCCCACGGCTGACCGTCCACTAAGGCCAGTGCTGACCGCTTGACCAGCAGCTCTTGCAGGTCTGCACACACACACACACACACACACACACACACACACACACACACACACAATTTGTTTTTGTTTTTTTTCCTTAGATAGATGGCTTGATGAAAAAAAGCAAATCAATGCTTATTCAATGTACCATGAGGAAATAAAAATTTGACGTTGACTTTGACACACACACACACACAAAGTGACACACACACACACAAAGTGACACACACACACACAAAGTGACACACACACACACACACCACACACCACCACACACACAAACACACATACACAGATGCCACTGTTAGCAGAGGCCATTCTTCTTCATCTTCTTCTTGTTGATCTTCCTGTTGTTCTTTTTCTGTTTGTTGTTGTTGTTTTGTTGTTGTTCTTCATCTGATTCTCTCTTCTTCCTCTTTTTCTTCTTCTCCTAGTTCTTCGTCTTGTTGCTCTTGTTCTTGATGGTCTGATTTTTGTTTTACTTCTTCTTTTTCCTCTTCTTCCTTGTTTCTTCATATCATCATCACCATCATCATCATCAATCGTCATCATCATCAATCCTGCTCCTCTTTTTCTTCATCATTATCATCATCATCATCATTCTTTTTTTCTCCTTTTCCTTCTTCTTCTTTTCTTCTTATCATCATCATCACCATTATCATTGTCATCTTCTTTTTCTTCTTCGACTTCTTCATTGAACACTCAGACGGCACCTGTTGCTGTTTCCGTGTCTGTTAAAAAAAAAAAAGGGAAAGGTGTTTAATAACCTAGGCGGCTGTAGGGAAGCAAGGCATCAGAGGCCTCAGCTTCTCTTGGGGGCCAGTATATTGAGGGCAGCACCCATCCCCTCTCCCTCGCTGCTTTACCTTCCCTGACCCTAAAGCGGGCAGGTACCCATTAAAATTTACAGCTGGGTGAACTGGGGGGACTGTACTGAAGCCAAGGCACACAAACGGTCACCCATCCAACTGGTAACCACGCTCAACGCTGCTTAACTAGACT
>CM060346.1:6527307-6529807 GCA_030674155.1 Stramonita haemastoma
CGATAACCATGCGTGTTTTATGCATGCTTTAATCAGAGTTTTTCGAATTCATTAATAAAATTTACATTTTCGGTTAGGATTACAGCAATGCTATGGTAGTTACGGTCATTTGTAGATCGTGAAATTCAGTTTTCAGCTTTTGTTAATTTTCGTTGTTGTCGTCTAATTAGGAATGAGTTAACTAAAAGTAATGATGCTAAAAAAGAGTACAATGTTAATTTATAAGGCTAATACTGAACTGTTGAAAGTGATAATAATGCATTAACATAGATGATAGAGGGGAAAAAGAAACAACTCGCATCTACTACAGCCAACAGATCCATGCAGTATGTGTATTTGCCAGAGCCTGGTGGGGATTAATAAACCAAGTCCCCCCCAAAAAAAAAAGAAAATAAAAGACAAGATATCTGTTGAAATTCCTTTAACAAAGTGACCAAAAGTTTCATTCCAACCATTTAACAAGTTCAGCAGAGATGGCATGGTTCTCCTTCTTTCCCCTCTCTACCACCTTCAACATTGAGAAAATTCAGTAGACATCAGGGTGTATACTGGGTATATTTGTGTTTCTGTAACCCACCGAACGCTGACAAGTGTAACAGGGATCTTTAACGTGCATGTTTGCTCTTCTGCATATATACAGTAATACACAGAGTTGCCTGGGTTAGTGCTAAGGTATAAATGTATCCCAAACATACTTCAGTAAGTAGTGTGCTTAGGAGCCGCCGCTGTAGTCTAGTGGTTAGGGCGTTGGACTCGTAATCTAAAGGTTGCGGGTTCGATCCCAGTTTTCGGCTATGGCGTTGTGCCCTTGGAAAAGGCACTTTACAGCTATTTACTCACCCCACCCAGGTGTAAAAGGGGTACCAACCTTGTGTTGGGGGTTAACCCTGCGATAGACTGGCGTCCTATCCAGGGGGAGTCTATGACTCTCAGTCGCTTAACGCCACAGAAACCGGGTAAAGTACCGGCCTGATGAGCCTTAGGCTCGGGACAGACTTTAACTAAGTGTGCTTAGGAGACAAGTGCTTTTGTCCCATCTCAGCCCATGGTGCAGACAGCACAACTTTCACTGGCTGTTTTTATGCTTGGCTGACATGTTTGTCTGCAGAGCACTATTATTTATTTTTATTATCATTTTTATTTATTCTTTTATATCGAGGATAATGGAATAAGCAATCATATGCTTTTTTAATCCTGTCCCCTTGTGTATGCAGTTTTGTAAATGTCATCTGTTCCCACCGGCACACGATGGCCTACTCTTATGAAAAGCGGAACAGGATTTAATGTGTGCACAAGATGTTCTGCATGCATTTGCACACAGGGCCTTGGTTTATAGTCTCATCCAAAAGACTGTTGGGGGGAGTGGAGTCAGCCCTGATGTTAACTCCAGAGGAAAAATCCCCTGGGCCGGGAATTGAGCCCGGGTCGTCAAATTGTGAGCGCACTGTTCTGACCACTAGGCTATAACCCCCCTAGCATGCACACATGCAGACAGACACAGACAGATACAGACAGACACAGACAGACAGACAGACAGACAGACAGACACATACACACACACACACACACACACACACCACACACACACACACACACACACACACACACACACACACACACACACACAGAGGGGATGGGATAGCCTAGTGGTCAAAACATTGCGCTCGCAATTTGATGACCCAGGTTTGATTCCGTTCGAGGGGATTTTTCCCCTGGAGTTGACATCAGTGCTGACTCCACTCTCCCCAAAAGTCTTTCGCATGAGACAATGAATCAAGGCTCCATATGCGAATGCATGCAGAACATCTTGCACACACACGTTAAATCCTGTTCCGCTTTTCGTAAGAGTTGGCCATCGTGTGCTGGTGGGAAGAGATGACAAGATTTATAAAACTGTATACACATGGAGACTGGATGTAAAAAGCACATGAGTACTTATTCCATTATCCTCAGTATAAATAAATAAATAATAAATAAATAAATAAATAAATAAATAAAACATCTGTTGGAAAGATAAAATTCCAAATAATCAAGTTCTCACTTTACTGCAAGTCCCAAAATCATGATGTAAAATAGCCCCAACTCTGACACTGCCTTATTTTGGGCCTATGATAGTGAGACCTGATCATCGACAATCCAAAACAGTGTTGCCATCGTGCATCATTGGTCATGGTGAGTGTACCCTGTGAAAAGACTGTGTGTTTCATGGGAATAAGATAGAAATGTGGTTTGTTTATAAATTGCACTTTTCTTTTTTCAGAAAATCACTACTTTTACCTGAGTGACTGTAACCTATAATGAGTTTTTTTGGTTTCTCTCACCACGAGTGCAGCGCCCACCCATTATTTCTTTTTCTTTTTTCCTGTCTGCAACTGCATTTGTTTCCCTATCAGAGTGGCCTTTTTTTTCGACAGAATTTTGCCAGGGACAAACCCTCTTGTTGCCACAAGTTTTTTTTACGTGCACTAAACAATGAAGCGTAACACACAAGAACCTCGGT
>CM060346.1:6534807-6537307 GCA_030674155.1 Stramonita haemastoma
TGTGCGGTGGTTCGAATCCTGTTTGGTTCCTAAACTTTTCCCCCATCCATTAGACCATGAGTGGCGGTCTGGGCGCTAGTCTTTTGGATGAGATGATAAACCGAGGTCCCGTGTGTTACACATCATTATTTAGCGCACGTAAAAGAACCCGCAGCAACAAGGGGGTTGTCCCTGTCAAAATTCTGGAGAAAAAGCCACCCTGATAGTAAACAAATACAGTTTGCAGACAGGAAAAAATAATGGTAGGCGCTGCACTTGTGGCAAACGCGCTCTCTCCGGGGAGAGCATCCTGAATTTCACACAGAGAAATCTGCTGTGACATAAAGTTGGTGTAAAATAAAAAATAAAAACTAATAAACAACAGCTGCTGTCTGAGTGCTGGTAAAGAAGAAGAAGAAGAAAGAAAGAAGAAGGCTTTGCTCCCCCTGGAGTTCATTTACATCAGTGCCGCCTCCACTCCCCCCAAAAAACTCTTTCACATGAGACTACAAACCAAGGCCCTGTGTGCGAATGCATGCAGAACATCTTGAGCACACATGTTAAAATTCCATTCTACCTTTTTGTAAGAGAAAGCCATTTTGTGCCAGTATAAACAAACGACAAATTAAAAAAACACAAAAAAACCACATGCACACAGGTGTCATGTTTAGACACCATCCCAGAAGAAGTCAAAATGCAGCTACCTTAATGGTTTTTAAAAATGGTCGCATATGCAAAATCTCAATTTTGGTGAATCTTAGGGCTCTAGCCAAGGAAAGACCCCCTCCCCCCCCCCCAGAAAAAAAAGATATTTTTCTGATTAATTTGTTTTTATTTCTAGATGGCTTGATGAAGCCACCTACTAAACCTCAACCAAAAGAAAAAAACCAAACCTGTATGTTTGCATACTCAATGTAAGTAAAGCTAAAAGTTTTCCCATAACCTATGCAGTAATTGGGGGAAAGCGAGGTGTCAGAGACCTCAGCTTCTCCAGGGCACCAAGCATATCCAAGAGGGTGGCGCCCATCTCCTCTCCCTCGCTGCTTTACCTTCCCTGACCCGAAAAGAGGGCAGGCAGCTGGGTGAACTGGGGGACTGTACTGAAGCCAAAGCGCATGCAAAAAACCCAGTCACCCATCCAAATTACTAACCACACTGAACACTTAGCTTTTAGGGGTTTAAACCACCACCCCCCCCCCCCCCCCCCTAAAAAAAAAAAACGGAGTGCTCTGACCACTCGAGTTCTCTATCCCTCTTCAACATACTTTCCTGGTTAAACCAAAAACATTGACACTGACCGACCAACCAACCAACCAACCAACCAAATGACTACTGACACTGACTGACCAACTGACTGACTGACTGACCAACTGACTGACGACTGACCAACGATGACCGACCAACCGACGGCACGGACGGACTGACCGACCCACAGACGGATTGACGGATTGACTGACAGAGTGACTAACCGACGGATTGACTGACTGACTGAAGGGCTGACTGACTGACCGACTCACTGACCGACCGACCGAGACTGACCAACTGACCAACCAACCGACCGACTGACCGACAGATTGACCGACCAACCGACCAACAGATTGACCAACTGACCCACCGACCATCCACCCAACCAACCCATGGACTGACTGACCAACTGACGGACCAACCAACCAACTAACTGACCGACTGACCGACCGACTGACCAACTGACCGACAGACTGACGGACGGATCAACTGACGCAGTGCATGGTGGGCACAGGAGGCGGCCCAGCGCCGAAAGAACGAGATGAAGCAGCTGGACCTGGCGCGGCAGAAGAACAGCGCCCTCAGCGACCTGGAGATCGAGGCCAAGGAGAAGGCCGAGCATCTGCTGGCCCGAGCCAACGCCATGCGTCTGGAGCAGGAGGACGAGATCAAGCACCTCAACGAGGTGAGCTGTAGACCTGTGTGGTTGTTGTTTGTTTGTTGTTCGTTGTTCGTTGTTGTTCGTTGTTGTTGTGTTTGTGTTTGTTTTGTGTTGTGAGATCAAGCATTTGAATGAGGTGAGGTGTTTGTGGTTGTTGTTTGTTGTTGTTTGTGTTGTGTTGTTTGTTGTGTTGTGAGATCAAGCATCTGTAACCAGGTGAGGTATCTGTGTGTTTGTGTTTGTTGTTTGTTGTTGTTGTTCGTTGTTTTTGTGTTTGTGTTTGTTTGTGTTGTGAGATCAAGCATCTGAATGAGGTGAGGTGTCTGTGTTTTGTGTTTGTTGTTTGTAGTTGTTGTTGTGTTTTGTGTTTGTGTGTTGTGTTGTGAGATCAAGCATCTCAGGGGTGAGGTACCTGTGTGTTTTGTGTTTGTTGTTTGTTGTTGTGTGTTTGTTGTTGTGTTTGTGTTTGTTTGTGTTGTGAGATCAAGCATCTGAATGAGGTGAGGTATCTGTGTGTTTGTGTTTGTTGTTGTTGTTGTTGTTGTATTGTGCTTTGTGTTTGTTTTTGTGAGATCAAGCATCTGAATGAGGTGAGATGTTTGTGTTGGTTTGTGT
>CM060346.1:6542307-6564528 GCA_030674155.1 Stramonita haemastoma
GCTGCCTTTCAGCAGCAGCAGCAGCATCGTCATCATCAGCAGCAGCATCATCATCACATCCATCAGCATCATCATCGTCATCAGCATCGTCGTCATCATCATCATCAACAGCAGCAGCAGCAGCAGCAGCAGCAGCAGCAGCAGCAGCATCAAGTTTTGTGATGGTGTTGTTGTTGTTGTTGTTGTTGTTTGTTTGGTGGTGGTTGGTGGTGGTTGGTGGTGGTGTGGTGGTGGTGGTGGTGGTTGTGTGGTTTGCGTTGTTATTTTTATTGTTGTTGTTGTGGTGGTGTTGATGGTTGGTGGGGGTGATGGTAGTGGTGGTGTGGTGGTGTATCTATCTATCTGTCTGTCTGTCTGTCTGTCTGTCTGTCTGTCTGTCCATCCATCCCTTAGTCTGGCGACTGTGGGGGCACCCCTGAAGACTTGACAACCAGTTCCCTCCATTCCTCTCTCTGTTCTGCCTTTCTCAGGGTTTGGTTGAGTTCTAGGCCTGTCCATTGGCTGATGTTGTCCTCCCATCTCTTCCTTGGTCTGCCTCTTTTTCTTTTTCTTCCTCTTGGACAGTCTGGGCCTTGCAGTCCTTTGTCACAGTCCCCTACATGGCAAAAAAATTTCTCCTAGGACATTCACCTCCTCACAACAGGGACAGGATAGCCTAGTGGTCAGAACATTGCGCTGGCAATTTGACGATCTGGGTTCGATTCCCATTCAAGGGGATTTTTCCCATGGAGTTCACACATCAGTGCTGACTCCACTCTCTCCAAAAGTCCTTCGGATGAGAACTTTAAACAGAGGCCCCAAGTGTGGCAAACGCACGTAGAACATCTTGAGCACACGTTAAATCCTGTTTGCTTTTTGTAAGGGTAGGCCATTGTGTGCCGGTGAGAACAGATGACAAGATTGACAAAACTGCACACACACGGGGACTGGATGAAAAAAAAAAGCACATAAGTGCTTATTCCATGATCCTCAATATGAAAGAATAAAACTAAAAAAATTTTAAAAATAGAAACGCACGCACACACACACACCACACACCCACACACACACACACCACACACACCTACACACACACACACACACCTCTGGCAAACATCCACACACACACACACACACACACACACACACACACACACACACACACACACACACACACACACACACACACAAACACACACACACACCCACAAACTCACAACACACACCACCAAGCACAACACACACACACACCTTTCACATGACACACACACACACAGGGGACAGCTCACTCACTAACACACACCACACAACACACCACACACACACACACAACCACACCACAGCCACAAATCCAGATCATAGGCAGGTGCATGATGGCGGCGAGCCTTATTACATGATCGGAGACTGACAGCTGTGGCCATACTGCTATAACAGCACCAAGTAGCTAGCCCCACTAGTGGTGGATGGGATGGTGGGATGGGATGGGATGGGATGGGAGGATTATTAGCAACTGAAAGTGGGGGAATGACAGCTGTGCACACTGTGGAGGAGCGCAAACTGTGTAGATATATGTATGTGTGTGTGTGTGTGTGTGCGTGTGCGTGAGTGTGTGTTGTGAGTGTGTGTGTGGTGTTTGTGTTGCTGTTTGTTGTAGTGTGTGTGTGTGTGGTGTTGCTGTGCGTGTGTGTGAGTTGTGATTTTGAGTGGTTTTTTTTTGGTTGGTGTTTTTTTCTGTTTTTGTTGTTAGTGTTTTGTTGTATTTTCTTAGGCATATTGTATTTCGAGCTTAAATCATGTTGGTTAGTTAACGTTGGTGAATGTTTTTCTCTGCTTTTTGTTTTTTTGTGTTGTTGGAGTTTTTGTTTGTTTTTTTGCTTTTTTTTCCCTTAGATAGATGGCTTGATGAAAAAAAAAAAAAAAAAAAAAAAAGCAAATCAATGCTTACTCAATGTACCATCTGAAAAAAAAACAAAAACGGAGGCAGATTGTAACAAAACAAAGAAGCATAATATCCCAGACCAGATTTGAAAGAAATCAAACAGAAAGTAAGAAACATACTTTGAGGCAGATTGTTGTAAAAAACAAACAAAAAAAAAAACAAACAAAAAAAAAAACATACTTAAGAGCCAGATTCTCAAGAGATAAACAAAACACACCAGAGAAGGCAGCAGAATACAATAGAGGCAGAAAAACAAAACAAAACAAAACAAAAAAAACTGATTGATTTGATTTGATTCCACCCTCCCCCCCCCCCCCCCCCTCACACTCCCACACCCCACCCCACACCCCACACACAGGAGAGAGAGGCGGCCTACGAACGCGAGCAGGAGAAGATCCGCATCGGAGAAGGAGAAAGAGACGGCCCGGCTTCGCGCCCTGCAAGAGCGCGCGCGGGGACGAGCAAGCCGAGCGGGACGCCCTGCGAGCCAAGCGGGCCCAGGAGCAAGCCGAGCGGGACTGGCGGGCCAAGGAGGCCCTGGAGGCCCACAAGAAGGCGGAGACGGAGGCCATGCTGGAGGAGGCCCGGCACCAGCAGATGCTGCAGAAGGAGCACTACCTGGCTGTGCAGGCCCAGCGCGAACGCCAGGAGTTTGAGCGCGTGCTCAGGTCAGTTAGTAGGAGGCTAGGGACGGGGGGGGGGGGGGGGGGGGGGGGGGGGGGGGCGGGTTGGGGTTTGGGGGGGAGGGGGGGTTGGGTTTTTTTGTTGTTGTTTGGTTGGTTGGTGGGTTTTTTTTTGTGTGGTGTGTGTGTGTTTGGGGGTGGGGGTTGGGGGTGGTGGGGGGGGTTGTTGTGGGGGTGTGTAGGGGTGTGGGGGTGGTGTTGGGGGGGTGCGGGGGGGGGGGATTGGTGGTGGGGGGTGAGGGGTGGGGGTTGGGTTGGGGGGGTTGGGTGGTGGGTGTGGTGAGGGAGGGTGGGTGGGTATGGTGGTGGGGGGGGGTGAGTGAGGGTGGGTGGGTATGGTGGTGGGGGGGGTGAGGGAGGGTGGGTGGGTATGGTGGTGGGGGGGGTGGGGGGGTATGGTATGGTGGGGGTGGTGGGTGGGTGGGGGTGGTGGGGTGGGTAGGGGGTGGTGGGGGTGGGGTGGTGGGGGTGGGGGTAGTGTAGTGGTGTGTGAGTTGGGTTGGGGGGGGGGTTGGGGTGGTGGGGGGGTTGGGTTGGGGTGGGGGGTGGGTTGGGGTGGTGGGTGGGTGTGGGGTTGGGTGGAGGTGGGGTTGGTGGTGGGTTAGGGTGGGTTGGGTTGGGATGTGTGTGGGGTGTGGAGGGTGGGGGAGTGTGGGAGGGGGTGTAGGAGGGGGTGGGGTGTGGGTTGGTGGGGGTGGTGGGTGGGTTGGTGGTGGTGGGTGGGTGTGGGGTTGGGTGGGTGTGGGGGGTTGGGGGTGTGAGGTGAGTGTGGGGGGTGAGGAGAGTGGGTGGATGAGTGAGTGAATGGGTGGGTGGGTGGATGAGTGAACCCACAGTGCACAAATCCAGCATTACTCAAGTCAGAGTCAAATTCATCACCAGTATCACCACTATTGCACTTTGTACATAACCGCACACACACACACACACACACACACACACACGCACACACACGCACACACACACACACACACATGTACACACACTACACACTCACACACTACACACACACACACACTTACACACACACAACTTACACACACACACACACACACATACACACCACACACACACACACACACACACACACACACACACACACACACACACACACACGTACACACACATACATGTACACACACACACACAACACACACACAACTCACACACTACACACACACACACACACATACCACACACACACACACACACACACACACACACACACACACACCAACCCAAACCCACCCCAACCCCAACCCCACCAACCCCAACCCAACCCAACCCCAACCCCACCCCCACCCCACCCACCCCAACCAACCCCACCAACCCCAAACCCAAACCCTAACCCAACCCCCTACCCAACCCAACCCCAAACCCACCCAAACCCACCAACCCCAAATAAAAACCCAACCCCCCCCCCCCCCAACCCCCCCCCAAACCCAACCCAACCCCAAAAAAAACCCCTCAAACGTCAGTTGTTGTTGTTGTTGGGGGGCCTCAGGGCTCAGAAGGAACTGGTGGAGAAAGACAAGCGTGAGGAGGAGCAATGTGCGCAAGAAGCGCCTGACGCATGCTGACGACGTGCGCGCCCAGATCCGCAAGAAGGAGCAGGAAACGCATCTCCGAGCGCAACGCATTCTTTGAGGAGGGCGTCAAGCTCGACGAGGAAGCGCGCGCTCGCCGTGCGCGTTTGGACGACGTGAAACGTAAAAAGCTGAACGAGCTCAGGTGTGTGTGTGTTGTGTATGAGTTGTGTTGTGTTGTGTAGTGTAGTATTGATCGATTGAGCTGTCTCTGTGTGTGTGTGTGTGTTGTGTTGTCGTGTTTGTTTTGTGGTTTGTTTTTGTGTTGTGTGTTGTGTTGATTGAGCTATCTCTCTCTCTCTCTCTCGTGTTGTGTTGTAGTGTTTGTTTGTGTTTTGTTTTGTGTGTGTGTTGTGTTGATTGAGCTATCTCTCTCTCTTTCTGTGTTGTGTTGTAGTGTTTGTTATGGTTTGTTTTGTTTTGTGTTTGTGTGTGTGTTGTGTTGATTGAGCTATCTCTCTCTCTCTCTCTGTGCTGTGTTGTAGTGTTTTTTGTGGTTTGTTTTGTGTTGTTTTGTGTTTGTGTGTTGTGTTGTGTTGGGTGTGTGGGTGGTGGTGGTGGTGTGTGGTGGGGTATTGGTGTTGTGTTGTGTTTTGTGGTGTTGTGTTGTGTTGTGGTGTTTGTGTTTGTGTGTGTGTGTGTGTTGTGTTTGTGTTGTGTGTGTGTTGTGTGTGTGTGTTTGTGTGTGTTGTGTTGTGTGTGTGTTGTGTGTGGTTGTTGTTTTGTGTGTTGTTTTAGTTTGTTGTGTGTTGTGTGGAAGTGGTGTGTGATGGCTATTTGGATGTCTTTGTGTATATAAGGTTCTGTGCTTGGTTGTATTGTTTATCTATCTCTCTGTGTGTAGTGTGTGTTAGGTTGTGTGGTGTGTGTGTGTGTGTGTGTGTGTGTGTGTGTGTGTGTGTGTGTGTTGTGTGTGTGTGTGTGTGTGTTGTTTGTGTGTGTGTGTGTGTTTGTTGTTGTGTGTGTGTGTGGTGTGTGTGAGTGTGTGTGTTGGTTTGGTGTTGTGTGTGGTGTGTGTGTTGTCTGTTGTGTTGTGGTGTTTGTGTGTGTGTGTGTGTTGTGTGTGTGTTGTGTGTGTGTTGTGTGTGTGTGTGTGTGTGTGTGTGTGTGTTTTTGTGGGGTGTGTTGTGTGTGTGTGTGTGTGTTGTGTTGTGTGTGTGTGTGTGTGTGTGTGTTGTGTGTGTGGTGTTTTGTGTGTGTTGTGTGTGTGTGGTGTGTGGTGTGTGTGTGTGTGTGTGTGTGTGTGTGTGTGGGTGTTGTGTTTGTGTGTGTGTGTGTAGTGTTGTGTTTTGTAGTGTTGTGTAGTGTGTGTGTGTGTGTGTTGTGTGCGTGCGTGCGTGCGTGCATGCATGCGTGTGTGTTTTAAAACAAAGAGGTGTGTGAGCATTTGGACGACGTTAAGCATAAAAAAGCTTAACAAGCTCAGGTGTGTGTTGATCTATCTCTCTGTGTTGTGTGTGTGTAGTGTAGTGTTGTGTTGTGGTGTGTTGTGTTGTGTGTGGGTTTATTTATTTTTTATTTCATACCACTTTAAGTCACAGCAGTTTTCTCTGCATGAAATTTTGGCTTCTTTTCCCAGGGAGAGCTCGTTGCCACAAGAGCAACACCACCCATTATCTTTTTTTTTTTTTTTTTTTTTCCTGTCTGCAACTGTATTTGTTTCCCTAATCAGAGTGGCTTTTTTGTACAGAATTATGCCAGGGACCACACATTGTTGCCGTAGGTTCTTTTACATGTGCTGATTAAGTGTAACACATGGGACCTCAGTTTTCATCTCATCGGAAAGGACTAGCACCCAAACCACCATTCATGGTCTAATATGGATGGGGGGGGAAGTTTCAGGCCCAAACGGGGATCAAAGCACTGCACACTTGTGACCTGGACTTGTTGCATTCTAGGCAGACGCGTTACCTCAAGACTAGGGGGACGGGGTAGCCTAGTGGTCAGAACATTGCGCTCGCAATTTGACGACCCAGGTTCAATTCCCACTCGAGGGGATTTTTCCCCTGGAGTTAACATCAGTGCTGACTCCACTCTCCACAAAAAGTCCTTCGGATGAGACTTTAAACCGAGGCCCCGTGTAAGAGCACATGCAGAACATCTTAATGTGTACACGATAAATCCTGTTCTGCTTTTCATAAGAGTAGGCCATTGTGTGCCGGTGGGAACAGATGGCAAGATTGACAAAAGTGCATACACATGGGGACTGGATGTAAAAAAGCACATGAGTGCTTATTCCATTATCTTGATATAAAAGAATAAATAAATAAATAAATAAATAGACCACAGTCGGACGGTCTTAGCCACTTGTCTGCCAGGTGTGGTGTATAAAAGGCAAAGGTAAAAGTGCCCCATAACCTGTGTGGTCGTAGGGGAGCGAGGCATCAGAGACCTCAGCTTCTCTAGGGGCCAGCATATTGAGGGCCGGTGGCGCCCATCTCCTCTCCCTCGTGCTTTTACCTTTCCCTGACCCTAAAAGAGGGCAGGTACCCATTGACAGCTAAGGTATATACATAAATACACGTGTGTGTGTGTGTGTGTGTGTGTGTGTGTGTGTGTGTGTGTGTGTGTGTGTTGTGTGTGTGTGTGTGTGTGTGTGTGTGTGTGTGTGTGTGTGTGTGTGTGTGTGTGTGTGTGTGTGTGTAAATATATATGTATTTTTTAAAAAAAAGAACAGAAAGATAAATAAAGGATCTATCAAATAATTCCTGTTTTTTTGTTGTTGTTTTTTCCAGGGATGCTGGAATCCCAGAGAAATACCTGGCAGGTGTGGAGCGAAAGGTCTGCCAGCCTCAACATGCACTGGCGTAAAAAAAAAAAAAAAAAAAATCGACAACAAACAGCCCCCCCTCCCTCCCTCCACTCCCCCCCACCACCCCCCCCCACCCCCTCCCCTTCTCGGCACTTATTCACACCTCTCTTCACCAGAACTTGTCTGTGGTCTGCCAAGGCGCCAAGAGTTGTCTTCTCCTACTCCCTTCTTCTTCACTTTATTTTCAAGCCTGTGTGGATATTTTGGTTTTTTTGTTTTATTTTGTTTTTTGTTGTTCTTTTTTTTTTTTTTTGCCAGGGGCTCCGTTTTTTTTATTTTTTTATATTTTTTTTTTGGGGGGGGGAGGGCGAAGTATCTGTTGTGCTTACCTTTGACCTCTCTCTCTCTCTCTCTCTCTCTCTCTCTCTGCATGTGGGATTTTAGCTGTGCTGATCTAATCTATCCATTCGCTATTTTTTACTTTGAAATCTCCAGTGTTGTGCATTATTTCTATTTGAAAAAAAAAAGAGTTTGCTTTCAAAGGTAAGGTAGAGGTGCACTCAAGGCAAAGGTATTGCTTCTGTTTTTTTTTTTGGGGGTTTTGTTTTTTGAAGGGGAGAGAGAGGAATGTGTTTAGTTGTGTGATTAAACACTTTACACACACACACACACACACACACACACACACACACACACACACACACACACACACACACACACACCACACACACACACAGAAACATTATCACCACACCCAAAACGAATTTTAAGCAAAGAATAGATAGATGTGAGGTGTTCTGGGGGTTGTAGGGGATGGGACAGATCAGTGGTCAGAGCACTTGCTTTCCCCAAGCTAAGGTTAAGCAGCATTGAGGGTCATTAGCTACCATTTGGGCGAGTGACCGTTTTGCACGCCTTGGCTTCAGTACTGTCCCCCCCCCCCCAGTTCAACCAGCTGTCAATGGGTACCTGCCCTCTTTAGGGACAGGGAAGGTAAAGCAGCGAGGGAGAGGAGATGGGTGCCATCGGCCCTCAACATGCTGGCCCCTAGAGAAGCTGAGGTCTCTGACGTCTCGCTCCCCTACCACCACACAGGTTATGTGGGGGGGGGGGGGGACACCTTGACCTTTAAACTTTCTAAAATATGGCAAGTCCCCCCCCCCCCCCCCCCCAATACTTGAACCATCCCATAAGGGTCAGTGTCAAAATATGATTCCCCCACAGGCACACCCATTTCCTCCCCTTTCACCTAGCTCGCAGTCTGGTGGGGGCACCCCTGAAGATTTTTCAGCCAGCTTCCTCCTTCACTTCCCACAGCCCTCAGCTTTCCAAGCAGACGGCTCCACCCAAGGCCCGTCAGTCCACTCTCTGACGTTGTCTTCCCATCGTTTCCTCTGTCTGCCTCTTTGTCTCCCTTCCCCCTTACTGTTCCCTGCAGTAGGACAGTCTTGGCCAGTTCACCTGTTCAAGCACACACATTGGTAGGCTTCAAATAGTTGCGAGAATGAACTAACCACTGGTACTTTGCCGCTGGGACATTGGAGAAACCCGATCTTTTTCCCTAACTGACGCGTCAGCTTGTTTTGACCCAAGCGTCATCAGTTCTTTGTATCGTCAGCTCTTGTACTGGGAAAAGAATTCTTCTTGTGCCTTGGCGGGATTTTTGGTTTCGAAAAGAAAAAGGCAAAGTGGAACACTTGTTTGTCTGTGATGAATTTGTTGTGGTTGTTGTTTCGTTTCTTGTCACTTGATTAAGGTCAGGGTTTTTTACATATCAGAAGCATGACTAGATTAGGCGATTTTTTTGGGGGGGTGGGGGGGGTTGGGGTGGGGGGTAAAAAGACGGATTTTACTGACTGCGACTTTTTTTTCGTGGAAAAAACTTACAATGTTATTACTTTTTGGTCAGTGTTTTTGTTATAAATGTGATGGGCTTTGTATACCATGAACGGAATTAAGTGTCAAAGGTTTGTATAGATTCCCAAAAAAATTTTTAATTTTTTTTTTTTATATATAGATTTGTTGATTGGTTTCTTGTGTTAATTTTTATGTGTAGAAAACTGAGTAAAGTGAATTCAAAGTACCAGGTTTTATATTTAGACGTATGGATTGCATACAATTTTTTGGTGTTTTTTTTTTTTTTTGTTTTTGAAAAAATCAATAAAGTGAATTTTAAAGTATCAAGTTTTGTATTTAGATGTATGGAAACCATACTATTTTCTGTGTTTTTTTCAAATATTTTTTATTTTCATCAGATAAATTAAAGTGAATCTAAAAAGTACCACATTTGACATTCCGATGTATAGAAACCATACATTTTTTTTCTTCCAATTTTCAGTTTGCTTTTGAGATGTAACAGGCATATCATAACAGCATGCTAAATTTGAAGAATAAAACAATCATTGTTTGATTACTCTTTTCCTGGTTTCAAACGGTGTTTTGTTTGAGATTGTACAATTTGGAAATAAATTATCCAACATATGTATGTGTGTGTGTGTGGGGGGGGGGGGGGCTGTAAGTGTGTGTGTGTGTGTGTGTGTGTGTGTGTGTGTGTGTGTGTGTGTGTTTGTGTGTGTGTGTGTGTGTGTCTTTTCTTTCTTTTCTATCTTTCTTTCATATCCCTTTCTTTCTTCCTTTCTACCTTTCTTTCCTTTTATTTTCCTTCTTTCTTTCTTATCCCTTTCTTTCTTTCTTTTAATTCCCATTCTTTGGCTTCAGCTGTGAGGTTCACCAACGGTGAGGTTCTTGTGTATGCCACCAACTTTTCCCACCACCATTAAGGTATGTGCATTCAGGCTGCAGGGATATGTGTTAGGCTGAAATGAATTAATTGGGATGACCCTGCTGTGTGAAATGCATAAAAAGTGAACAGGTATTCAAAAACTCACTGCCCTGAATGCAGAGGGCAGCTACCTAAATGGTGGGCAGACTAGATGGGTGCATGTATAGGTAAAAATCTTGTCATAGATAAGGAACTCTAGATGAGAAACAGGAAAAAAAAAAAGCCAAACAATGCCATACCACACCATACCATACCATACCATGCCATACCATACCATGCCATTCCATGCCATACCATACCATGCCATATCCATACCATGCCATACCATACCACACCATACCATACCACACCACACCACACCATACCATACCACACCATACCATACCATACCATGCCACACCATACCATGCCATACCACACCATACCATACCACACCACAACACACCACACCATACCATACCATGCCATACCACACCATACCATGCCACACCATACCATACCATAACATACCCTAGCCTAGCCTAGCCTAGCCTAGCCTAGCCTGCCCTACCCTACCCTACCCTACCCTACCCTACCCTACCCTACCACACCACACCATACCCACATACACACTACCCTACCCTACCCTACCACACCACACCATACCCACATACACACTACCCTACCCTACCCTACCCTACCACACCACACCATACCCACATACACACTACCCTAACCTACCCTACCCTACCCTACCACACCACACCATACCCACATACACACTACCCTAACCTACCCTACCCTACCCTACCACACCACACCATACCCACATACACACTACCCTACCTACCCTACCCTACCCTACCACACCACACCACACCATACCCACATACACACTACCCTACCCTACCCTACCCTACCCTACCACACCACACCATACCATACCATACCATACCACACCAAGTCATACCCACATACACATGTGCACACACGCTCATACACACAAAAACCATACACAGACAGTTTGCAGGAGGGAGAACCACATGGCATCCAGGCCCCACCGGGGTCTCAGGTAAGCCCTGCTCAGTAGTCCTAGTGTATCCCCTCCCATGCAAGAAGGTTTTACACAGCTGGAAGTCCTCTGTTGCACAAAACCCGCCCCAGTTAATTGGCACGACAGCCTTTAGAGCAAAAGCAGGGTGCTGTGCAGTTTACCATGAGAAATTTACTCAGGTTATTTTGTGCAAGAAGGGTTTCCTTCAAAAATCTTTGAAATTAATGAAAGTTATGGAGTTAAATGTTTCTAAAACTAAAGATCTTCCTATCGATTTCAGAAGATCAGAGCACACTTCTGAGAATACCATCATCAATAATCAAAGAAGTTGGAAACGTTTTGAAATACAAGTATCTAGGAACTGCTTTTTACCATAAGTTAAACTGGGACGCTAATACTGATGCTATTGTCAAAAAGGGGCAATTTTTTGTTGACAAAAAGATTCTTTCTTTGTTTTACAAGTCTTACATAGAGAGCATTCTAAGTTTTGTTTTCATTTGTTGGTACAGTAACCATAGTATTAAGAACAGGGATGGTCTTCAGAAAATTGTGAGAATCTGCTAAAAAATAATTGGAGAAGAACAAAGAGATCTCAAGATATATATATATATATAATATATATATATATATATATATATATATATATATATATATATATATATATTGCACATGGGCTCATGAAATTAGTAGTTATTTTGGGCTTTATTGATTTTTTTAATTGTTTGGAAGTTCATATGTCTTTCCTAGCTAATGGTCTTAAAACATTGCATTTACTGGTGTGTGTGTGTGTGATTGGGGAGCATGTGTGAGTGTACATGCTTAAATAATAGTTTGTCTTTTTCTAGTCAATGATCTTAATAACATTGTATCCCATACATTGGTGTAGGGACCTATGTGCGTGTACTGTGTGAGTGTTTGTGATATTTTTTATATTGGAAGCTTGGAAACATATGTAGCTAGGCCTTTTTTATTCATATCAATATGCCTGTCAGTGTTATAATTGGCCTTTGGGGGATGATTAGGCTAAAGTACTTTTGACATTGACTTGAAAATTGTTAGCCTTGGCCTAGGCCAAGTTTGGCTAATTTTCTCATGAGGCATAGCCTAGCCCGTTCTGAATCTCAGGCATCTAAGATAGCCTTGCCCAAGTGAGATCGGCCTAGCCTATGTCTATGCCTGTAGGTCCTATCGCGACGTCTGTCAGGATGCTTAGCTAGGCCTCCTTTTGGAGATATTCGACTAGTTTAGGCCTAGGCCCAGACTATTGGTGTGAGTTACGATAGAGAGACGCTTGTTACCAAACGTGTCAAAGAATTAGGAATACGAAATCTTCAAGATGGCCGCAAAGTGGAGATGCAATATTAAAATTATTTTAATACATTTAACATTAGAGAGCAAATAAAGTTTTCTATGAATAACTATTTTAAAAGATAAAATCTCAGGTTAATATTGTATTACTTATAAAAATATTTTAAAAAATCTTTTAACAATTTCCTTAAATAAAAGTCTTTTAAAATTTTTATTATTTGCCAAATATACCCTTACCAACAATATTTACTCAAAACGTAAGAACAAGCACTGTTGTATCTTATTGTCTCCCTTGCTATGGTTCACACATCTCCACATCAAGCAAGCCTTTCTTTTGTTTTTGTTTTTTCTTCTTTTTATCTTTTATATCGAGGATAATGGAATAAGCACTCATATTTTTACATCCAGTCCCCGTGTGTGTGTAGTCTTGTAAATCTTGTCATCTGTTCCCACCGGCACACAATGGCTTACTCGTACGAAAGCAGAACATGATGTGACCTGTGCACAAGATGATCTTGCGTGCCCTCGCACACATAAGCCTACCTTGTTTGATAGCCTACTAGGCCTAGTCTTTCGAAAGACTTGGGGGGGGGGGGGGGGGGGGGGGGGGGGGGGGGGGGGGGGGGGGAGTGGAGTCAGCACTGATGTTAACTCCAGGGAAAAAAAACACAAACAAAAAAAAACTCCAGGGGAGGGAGAACCACACAGCACCCAGGCCCACCAGTGTTGCTAAACCTGCTCAGCAGTCCTAGTGTATCCCTTCCCATGCAAGGTTTCCTTTAATTTTCTCTTTAAAATTAATGAAAATTTTAGGCCTAGGCCTACCTAATTTTATCCTTTTGCAATCAGACAGTCTAGTAAATTCTACCAAATAGACCTAGCCTAGCCTAGGCTAAGCTAGCCTAGGCCTAGATTGAAAAAAACACACAAAACTTCTAGGCTGGAGTTAACATCAGAGCTGACTCCACTCTCCCCACAAGTCCTTGGATGAGACTGTAAACCGAGGCCCCGTGTGCTAACGTACGCAGAACATCTTGTGCACACGTTAAACCCTGTTCCGCTTTTCGTAAGAGTAGTCCATGTGTGCCGGTGGAACAGATGACATTCACAAAACTGCATACACACGGGGACTGGATGTGAAAAAGCACAAGAGTGCTTATTCCATTATCCTCCATATAAAAGAAGAAAAAAAAAGGCCTAGGCCCTACACCTAGCACATGCCTAGACTTTAGGCCTAGCGTAGCATATAACCATTCTTGCTTTGAGGCATTTCGGCTAGCCTACTAGCCTAGGCTAGGCCTATCACTTTTGAGTGGGTTATTCCCTTGGGCTATGCTCTAGAATGAAGGAAGGTGGCAGGATGGTTAAGACGTTTGCCTGCCAATATGTAAACCGTGAGTTTCTGGGTTCGTACCCAGCCTCGCCCTTTCTTCCCAGTTTTGACGAAATAATCGAACTTTATGTTAAAGTCATTCGGATGAGACTAGAAACCGAGGCCCGTGTGCAAACGCACGCAGAACATCTTGCGCACACGATAAAAAACCCGTTCTGCCTTTCCGAACAGAACAGGCCATCCATCGTGTGTCCTGCGACTGTACTGGAACCATTGTGTATGGGTCATTGCCTTTCCAATGGATCATTCCAGTAGGCTAGTGTGGAGGAGAGACAAGGCAAGCAAGGCAAGGCAAAGTCTTTTATTCGAGGATAATAGATAAGCACTCGTGTGCTTTTTTACATCCAGTCCCCGCCCTTTTAAGAGAGAGAGAGAGAGAGAGAGAGAGAGAGAGAGAGAGAGAGGGATCTGCTGCATGTGTAACAGCTTGCCTTCCATACTTCCTTATCCAGGCTTTGCACTCTAAAGACTAGGCCTAGCCTAGAACGCAACTCCATAGTCTTCCTAGGCTGATGGGTGCCTACTAGACTAAGCCCAATGCTCTAGGCTAGTACAGTCCTAGTTGGTCTAGGCCTAGGCCAGCCTTTCATTAGGCCTACTTCAATGCTTGGAATCAAGCCTGCCAAAATTGATAAAAAAAAGTTTTCCATATTTCCTTGTCAAAATCAGTTCAATGCATTTAATGTTGATAGGACAAATAAAGTTTTTATAAATAGTAATTTTTTTATAAGCAAAATATATACATTAGATAAAACATCTAAAAGAAAGCATATAAATATTTTCTTTAATTTAACTTTTTTTTCATGGGATTATCATGACCAAAAAATACCATATCAAAAGATATTTATCAAGTTTATTATTTATTTTTATGTAAGAACAAGCACTAATGTATAGCTCCTCTCCCCTTGGCTAAAGAATGGATTTAGACCCTATACTACGAGTTGTTCATAGGCCTAATAGCCTAATTTTTTTTTCTTTAAAAAGAACAGAAAAAAGATATGGCTTTCTCTCCCTGTATGTCAGCCTTTACCCTAAATTTATAAACTTTTTCTTTTAGGCTACATACAGGAAGGGGGACAGGGGAGGGGATAGCCTAGTGGTCAGAACATTGCCCTCGCAATTTGAGACCAGGGTTCCATTCCATAGTGGTTGTTAGGTGGACGGGATAGCCTAGTGGTCAGAATATTGCCTGGTAATTTGAGCAATTTGACGACCCTAGTTTGATTCCCGTCTGGAGTTAACACCAGTGCTAACTCTATTCTCCCCAAAAGTCCTTGGGATGAGACTATAAACCAGACCCTATGGGAATGCATGCAGAACATCTTGCGCACATGCTAAATCCTGTTCCGCTTTAGAGTAGGCCATAGTGTGCCGGTGGGAACAGATGACAAGATTGACAAAACTGCATACACATGGAGACTGGATATAAAAAAGCAAATGAGTGTTTACTCAATTATCCTTGATATAAAAAAAATACATAAGGCTCACACAGCAAATATGTAGGCTAGGCTAGCATGGACTACTGTAAATTTGACTGAGCCTTGTTTTGTGACATATGGGCATGTGTGGGAAGCTGATTGGATTTGAACTCATGTACCTGATTTTTTAAATCATATTTTCCCCACACATGCATCAATTAATCATTCAATACTGGAATAAGTTTTGTTTGTTTGTTTTAGATTGCCTGTTTCTATTCTCTTTACATGATTTATTTTTTATTCAGTAGCATGCCAAGTATATCCAGGGCAGTATTTCTTGTCTGCCTTGAAAACATAAAAAACGTTAAACTGTGCAAAATTACATAATCTATACATAACAAGTGCACAATTATGATGATATGAACCTCTTTAAGTTAACTGATTAATAATTTCGCTGGAGAAAAGATTTGATTTGAAATTAGATGTCAAATATCTTCTACTTTGAAAATTCTCTGTATCCATGAAAATTACCCAATAGGCCTAGGCCCTAACTCAAGGTGCCTAGCATTTTTGCTTGGCCACCAATGGATTTGGATTCAGTACCCCAACATCCTTGCTAATCAGTGAATCTTGCCTGCCTTGGATATCAACCTAATGACCCTCCCATGCAAACCTATATTTTGGAGATTTTATACAGGGCAGTTGCAATGACGCACTGTTTGTTCAAATACTGCTGTCCATGGTTTTGCATCCATTAGCCTAAGGTACAATGGTCAGATTATTTTGGGGCAAAGTTGAAGAAAAAAATGGGGAATCAGCAAAAGCCCACCCTAGAATCAACACTGAATAGGTCAATTCTGGTACTGCCTCCAATGATTGCTTTCCCCACACAGGGGTGTTCCCAATACTATGGACCTTCAGTGAAACAATTTGGTTTAGTTCCCGGGCTTTAACAGTAGGCCTATGTTTTGCTCTCATGATTTTTTTTTCCCCCAACTATTCCCACCCCTGACTGATAGGGCTGTGCATGGCCATAGTAGAGCCAGCTGAGCAACGTTGGTTTACCAAGTTGACAGAAAAAAAAATAATCGAGAAAAACTTATTTATGGTGCTTCAAAAATTCTGATCACACAAATTAGTAAATTGACCCTTCCCAATTACATTCCAGTGGTTTTGATAAAAGTTCTGTGGGTGAATTTTACATAAAAACACTTTTTATGTCAAACTCTTTTTTGTCCATTTCACGTGAGGCGAAGGGGCGTGGGGCGGAGTCTCAGTCACTGGGGCAGCCTCTTTTTCCTTTTCACAGTCTCAGGGTGAACCACATTGTCAGAAAGAAACCGCCCTTAAACTCCAGAAATAAAAGCCTGGTTGACTATGACCGCTTTGACATATCCTTCTACCATAAAGAGCTGCCTGTCAAAACTTGGACAGCCCTAGCCTTAGGGACTGTAAGAATCCTAGTGTCTGTAGGCTCAAGACAGATTTTATGGTGAGAAAAGGGCGAGTTTAACTCCTTATGGCAAAATAACTTTTAGGCTGCAGCCATAGTAAACCGGCAAAATGCCGCATTTAAATACGGGCCTGGATTACTCTGTGGGTCACTGATGACAGTTGTGCCTGGCCATAGTAGAGCCTGCCCCATATTTTAACCCATCATTTTTTGGTTTGCCCCTTGAGGAAAGGAAAAGAATCAAGAAAAACTTATTTATGGCACTTAATAAATTCTGACATACAAACTAGTAAATTGACCCTTCCCAATTACATTCCGGTGGTTTTGATAAAAGTTTTGTAGGGGGATTTTAGGTAAAAACACTTTTTATGTGAACTATTTTCTGTCCATTTGGAGTGGGGCGTGGGGTGGAGTCTCAGTCCCCGTGGCAGCCTCCTTTTCCGGTGGGGCGGAGTCTCAGTCGATGCGGCAGCCTCTTTCTGTGGGGGCATGGGGCGGAGCCTCAGTCGATGCGGCAGCCTTTTTCTGTGGGGCATGGGGCGGAGTCTCAGTCGCCGAGGCAGCCTCTTTCTGTGGGGCATGGGGCGGAGCCTCAGTCACCGCGGCAGCCTCTTTCTGTGGGGCATGGGGCGGAGCCTCAGTCGCTGCGGCGGAGCCTCAGTCGCCACGGCAGCCTCTTTCTGTGGGGCATGGGGCGGAGCCTCAGTTGCCGCGGCAGCCTCTTTCTGTGGGGCATGGGGCGGAGTCTCAGTCGCCGAGGCAGCCTCTTTCTTTCCCCGTGGGTTGAGTGGGGTGTGGGACAGAGTCTCAGTCGCCGGCTGCAGCCTCCGGGCGCAGTCTCAGTCACTGCGGCAGGCAGCCTCTTTCTGTCTCTTTCTTTCGTGTGGGGTGTGGGGCGGAGTCTCAGTTACCTTGGTAGGCAGCCTCTTTCTTTCGTGTGGGGTGTGGGGCGGAGTCTCAGTTACCTTGGTAAGCAGCCTCTTTCTTTCGTGTGGGTTGTGGGGCGGAGTCTCAGTCGCCACGGCAGCCTCTTTGGCTAGGGTATGGGGCAGGGCATGGGGCGGAGTCTCAGTCGACAGGGCAGCCTCATTTTCCACTCACTTGCAGTCTAGGTGACCACATTGTCAGAAAGAGAAGTCCCTCAAACTCCAAAAAGCCTGGTTGACTATGGCCGCTTTGATGGATCTGTTCTACGAGAGAGGGCCTAAACTCCCTAGGGCTGGGTTTACTATAGCCGTGGCTTTAGGCTGGGGACAAGCTGGTGTGGGTGCAAGCACCCAGGCAAAGTGGGATTTGTTGTTCTTCACAAGTGTTCTTGAGAGAGTAGGCCTAGGCCTAGGCTAAAGATACTGAGAAGATGAATAACTCTTTAAAATTCCTGAAGCCAACCACCCCTGCATACTATTGGGCACTCCCTCCTCGGAGTACCAGAGTACCAGAGACTAACATTCTGGCACAAGATGGCTATGAGAATACATCGCTCTCTGTGGCTCTTAATGTGCTGCTCCAAATTGTAATAACTCCCCAGGAAAGGGTTACGGGATATTTTCTTTTCGGGAAGATGAAGAAAGGTAAGTAAGTTTAATTATATTAAACTAGGGTGCAAAATTATATATATGGTAGACTCTACAAGTTTGTTTCCTTCCCTACTTCAAAATCAGTTGAGACAGATTTTCTGTGATGGAATCTATGTTAATTTGAATATGTTATAGTAGTGAAAAATAAATCTTTCTGTCCAAACCATATGACATAGGTCTATATTGCTTACCTTAAGGAAAGAGAGGGAGAGAGAGAGAGAGAGAGAGAGAGAGAGGAGGAGAGAGGAAGAGAGAGGAGAGAGAGAATCAAATGAAATGAAATGAAATCAAATCAAAATTTTTATTTCCAGATGGTACATTGAGTAAGCAATAAATTTGCTTGTTTTTATCAAGCCATCTATCTAACAAAAACAAATAAACAAAGAACCCCCAACGCCCCCCCCCCCCCACATACCACACCCCCCAAAAAAAACCCAAAACAAAAACACAACAAAAATCCACTTAAACAAAAAACAACAGAGATGAAGCAGCAAACAAACAAGCAAGGTAACCAAGAAAACCCCATCCAAAAAATATTTAGCTACAACATTGTGACAACTTATAATGACAAAATAAACTGCAAAGGAACAAAGAAAATACAATGATAATAACAACAATAATGATAGTGATAATAATAGTGATGATGATAATGAATAACTGGCTGCCTAGCACTAGCCTTTAGGAGAGTGAAGCTAGCTTTGCCTGCTGGCTGTGCAGCTGGGGGGCCACTCCTGGGTTCCATTCCATTTGAGATTTTCCCCCTGGAGTCGACATCAGTGCTGACTCCACTCTCCCCACAAAGTCCTCCAGATGAGACTATAAACAGAGGCTGTGTGCCAAGGCATGTAAAACATTCTTGCACACACTCACATTAAAACCTGTTCTGTTTTTCCGTGTGCCGCCATTGTGTGCCGCCATTGTGTGCCGGTGGCGGATGACAAAATTTACAAAAATACATACTACTGGGCATGGATGTTTAAAAAAAAAAAGCACAAGAGGGCTTATTCCATTATCCGCAAACTAACTAACTAACTAACTAACTAACTAACTAACTAACTAACTAACTAACACTAAACTAACTAATAACTAACCTAACTAACTAATATAAATTGCTGATTTGTTTTCTTATCGGGAACAAAGATCAATCAGGGGCAGATGACTGGATCACTTGATTGCTTCATCCAAGATTTTACTTTTATTTCAATTTAATGTATACTTATCCTTATTTTATTATGTGCTTTTTTATATTTTAATTTTTACATTCAGTTTCTATCTGTATGCATTTTTGCACGCGCGCGCGCGTGAGTGGTGGGTGTGCGTGTGTGTTGTGTGTGTGTGTGTGTGGTGTGTGTGTGTGTGTGTGTGTGTGTGTGTGTGTGTGTGTGTGTGCGGGGTGTGTGTGTGTGTGTGTGTGTGTGTGTGTGTGGCGTGTGCGTGTGTTGCTGTGTGTGTGTGTGTGTGTGTGGTGTGTGTGTGTGGTGCGTGTGTGTGTGTGTGTGTGTGTGTGTGTGTGTGTGTGTGTGTGTGTGTGTGTGTGTGTGTGTGTGTGTCTGTGTCGCCTCTGGTGTGTGAGTGTGTGTGTGTGTGTGTGTGAACCTTGTCCCCTCTGGCACTGATGACAGGGAGTAAATCCCCCTTGGAGTAAATGAAGAAGACTTCAATTGCCATCCAACGTTTCTGTTCGATTTGTGAGTTTCGCACAAATAACAACAATTTGTCAATTAATACCCTCCGTTTTGATGGAATGAAAAAAAGAGAAAGATATTGCACAAAATGAGATAGTGGTGATATTGGTGACAAATTTCATTACATTTTTCTTTGTCCAATGTTTAAGGAAACTCGTTCAAAATGTTTACCAAAATAATACGCTTAACATCCAAATACTTTGAAGTATGAACAATAGGGAAACAAATACACTTGATAGGGAAACAAATACACTTGCATGCAGGGAAAAGAAAAAAAAAATGAGTAGGCGCTGCACATGTGGCGACGCGCTCTCCCCGGGAAGAGCAGCCCGAATTTCATGCAGAGAAATCTGCCTTGACATAAAGTGGTACAAAAAAAAAAAAAAACCCCAAACAAAACAATTCTTTTCTTCACTAAAATAAGAAGTCTCTGCTCAATGTTATTAAAATGGTTGATTTTATCAGAAATAACATGTAAACTTTGTTCAAAGAGTTTGACATAATTATGTAAACAGACAATTTTCTTTGGGTTCTGTAGTAATCGTTCAAATATTCAGTTACATAGTGCATGTATGTCGTTCAGTTATGATTTTGTTTATTGATGTTTGTAAAATCCTCCATATCCCTAAAGGGATAACAGGAAATACAGAACTTGTCAAACTGTCTGTGTTTCCTTTTATGGATCGCGTTTATTCTTTTATCTTAAGATACTAAAAATAAATACCCATGTGATTTTTACATCCAGTCCCCGTGTGCACACCACCCTGTAAATTTTGTCATCAGCAGCAATGCAATGGCACAAATGGCCTACTCTTCAAAAAGGGGATCAGGGTTAAGGATTTTTTTTGGGGGGGGGGGGGGTACAAAATGTTCTGTATGCGTTGGCACATAGGAATATGATATGGGGTTTGTAGTCTTCTCCGAAGGGCTGGCGGGGAGTGGAGTCGGTACTGATGGCATATGTAGAGAATACATCCCAATAGCACTGACGTCAGGGAATAAATCCCAATGGCGCTGACGATAGGGAATAAATCCCCTCTGGCACTGACGTCAGGTAATAAACCCCAAGCAGTGACGTCAGGGCAATAAATCCCCCTCTTGCACTGACGTCACATGTAGTAGGAAATAAATCATATCTGGCGCTGACATCAGAAATAAATCCCTCTGTCATTGACGTCAGGGAATATATCCCCTCTAATACTGACGTCAGGAATACACCCCTGACACTGACGTCAGGGAATAACCCCTGGAAATAACGTCAGTCATAAATCCCCGCTGGTACTGATGTATGTGTGTGTGTGTGTGTGTGGTGTGTGTGTGTGTGTGTGTGTGTGTGTGTGTGTGTGTATTATTTGTTATTGATTGGTTGTGTCTTGTATAGGTCTAAACAAGGGCTTTGATTTGTTTTTGCAAGATATAGCCTATATAAATTCCATGTATTATCATTATTATTGTTATTGTTATGATGATGATGATGATGATGATGATGATGATGATGTCAGGGTAATAAATCCCCGGACACTGACGTCAGGGAATAACCCCCCTCTGTCACTTACGTCAGGAATAAATCCCTCTGGTACTGACAACAGGGTAATAAATGCCCCTCTGGCACTGACATCACCCATAGGGAATAAATTCCATATGGTGCTGACATCAGAAATAAATCCCTCTGGCACTGACGTCAGGGAATAAATCTCATCTGTGGCTGAAATCACGGAATAAATCCCTCAGGCACTGACGTAGGTTGTAAGGAATAAATCCCCCTTAGCACTGACGATAGCGAATAAATCCCCTTTAGCACTGACGTGAGGGAATAACAACAACAACAATAATAATAACAACAACAATGATGTATAATATAATAATAATAATAATAATGATAATAATAAATAATAACAACAATTTTTAAAAAAAATCGAAGTTATATAGCGCTATATCTTGCAAAAAACAAATCTAAGCGCTTACATTCAACCTATACAACACACAAGCAATCAATAACGATAAATAGTCTTAGCAAATTCAAATGTACACACACTCGCGCGCATACACGCACATACACACACGCACACGTGCGTGCACTCACTTATAAAGGTTATATACTTTGGCAGGGTAAATGGAGATTTCATATATTTAAGGCAGGGACAGATAGATGGAAACAATAGGCGAAAATCTTAGGGTTGAAATAAGTGTGTCTTGAGGTTGGATTTAAAAATGTTATAAGTAGGCTTTTGCAGGAGGGAGAGGGGGAGGTCATTCCAGATCGATGGACCAGAAATAGAGAAAGAGCGGTGGCCAACGGTAGATAGGTTGAATCTAGGTATTCTGAAGGACAGAGTAGGCCTATCTGCGGCCCAGCGAAGGAACGAGGAGTGTACAAGTGGAGACATTCACAGAGGTAGGAGGGTGCAGTTTTGTGGAGACATTTGTAACAGAGGGTCCTGATCTTGTAGTTTACTCTGTGTGGTACGGCAGCCAGTGGAGAGATTGCAAGAGAGGGGTAATGTGCTCAGATTTTTTTTTTCTGAGGACCAGCCGAGCTGCAGAGTTTTGTATACGTTGGAGGGAGTGGATAGATGATGCTGGCAGACCAGCCAAAAGAGAATTGCAATAGTCCAGACGTGAAATAATAAGAG
>CM060346.1:6564628-6569628 GCA_030674155.1 Stramonita haemastoma
GTCTCTGTCTCTTTCTCTGTATCTCTTTTTCTATCTCTGTCTCTTTCTCTGTTTCTTTACTGTCTCTGTCTCTGTCTGTCTCTGTCTCTGTCTCTGACTCTCTCTCTCTGGCTATCTCTCTGGCTTTCTCTATGTATGTCTTTGTCTCTGTCTCTGTCTGTCTGTCTGTCTTTCTCTCTTTCTGTCTGTTTGTCTCCGTCTGTCTGTCTGGCTGTCTCTCCTCCTCCACCCCCCCCCCCCCCTCTCTCCCTCTCTCTCTCAGGACAGGCTACCAAGTACAACTCGTTTATCATTTTCAAAAGTGATTTTACACACACACACACACACACACACACACACACACACACACACACCACACACACACACACACACACACATTCACACACACACACACATACCCCCCCCCCCCACACACACACATACCCCCCCCCCACTCCACTTTCTTTCTCTATCTCTGTCTCTCTCTCACTCTAAACACACACACACACACACACACACACACACACACACACACACACACACACACACACACACACACACACGTACTTACCTCCCCCCGCCACACACACACACACACACACACACACACCACACACAAACACACACACGCACGCATACACACACACCACTACACACACACTCTCTCTCTATGTCTCTCTCTGTGTCTGTCTTTCTGTCTGTGTCTGTTTGTCACACACACACACACAACACACACACACACACACACACACACACACACACACACACACACACACACACACACACACACACACACATACATACATACATACATACATACATACACACACACACACACACACACACACCACACACACACACACACACACACACACACACACACACTGAAGTTTCTAATAAATTAATGTTCAGGTCCACGTATATCTAAAAAGGACACGATCTTGTTAGTAATGCTATACAAGGTGACACAAGCAAGCACGAGCTAGGAATTTCCATTTCTCTCCGTTTATAATTATAGTCTATTCAAATCTGTTGCACTTTTTTTTTGCACCAGTTTTTTTCTGACGATAAATCATTTTTACGCCATCACTCATTTTGCTACGTCATGAGAGCCTGTTTAGCAAGTCATACTACACGAGCATACGTCAACGTGCACGCTTTAAAATTCGATTGATTACAAGTTTGATAGATTATACCTAGGATTTTTCAAAGCAGTTTTATTCTAAAAGAAAATCTGTCACGCCACTTAGACCTCGTTTAAATACTTCGGTGAAAATCTGAATGAAAGATATGTTAATTAATTTCACTTTTTCCTTTTTTTTCATGTTTGTTCTTTGGCTAGGGGCCGGCAGAGCTCAGTGGTCAGAGTAGGCTACTCGCTTTCCCCAAGCTGAGGTTAAGTCGGCATCGAGAGTGGTTACCCAAATGGATGGGTGACCGTTTGCAAGCCTTGGCTTCAGTACAGTCTCCCAGTTCACCCAGCTATAAATGGGTACCTGCCCTCTTTAGGGTCAGGGAAGGCAAAGCAGCGAGGGAGAGGAGATGGGCACCGCCCTCAATATGCTGGCCTCTAGAAAAGCTGAGGTCTCTGATGCCTGGCTCTCCTATGACCATGTAGGTTATGGACACCTTTACCTTTTACCTTTTTACCTTTACCTCTTTGGCTAAAGTTTGAGCTCTGAGGTTCACCAATGGTGAGATTTTTTTTAAGCGACTGGTTTTTACCCTTCCACTATTTAGGTAGCCATATTATATTCCGATCTCGGGAATGTATGCTGGTAATGTTCGTGTTTCTGTAATCCACCAAATCTTGACTTGATAGGTGACGGGATCTTTAACGTGCGTATTTGATCTTCTGCATGTGTATAATCATCTCTCTCTCTCTCTCTCTCTCTCTCTCTCTCTCTCTCTCTCTCTCTCTCTCTCTCTCTCTCTCTCTCTCTCTCTCTCTCTCTCTTCTCTCTCTTTTCCCTTTCTCCCCACTCTTCCCTCCATCTCCTCCACCCCCCCCCCCTCTCTCTCTCTCTCTCTCTCTCTCTCTCTCTCTCTCTCTCTCTCTCTCTCTCTCTCTCTCTCTCTCTCTCTCTCTCTCTTTTTAAATATAGAGATATGATTTTTAATTTTTTGTGTGTGTTTTAGGGTTTTTATGTGTGTTTTTTTTTTAATATGTGTTTTTTTTTTATGCCTTCTTTGCTTGTTTTTACCCCTCACACACACACACACACACACAAACACACACACACACACACAAAACACACACACACACACACACAACACACACACACACAAACAAACACACACAGACACACACACACACACACACACACACACACACACACACACACACACACACACACACACACACTACACACACACACGCACACACACGGGTACAAAAACACACACACTGGTACACACACACGCGGGTACACACACACACACACACACACACACACACACACACACACACACACACACACACACACACACACACACGGGTACACACACACACACACACACACACACACACACACACACACACACACACACACACACACACACACACATGAATGTGTATCATAACAAAATGATGAAGATGATCATTCATCCCTCAGATATAGGCACCAGCATCCTGGCGGGAAACCTGGGTCGACACGTTCATCGTCTCTTCTGGGAGCATCCAAGGAGAAGGCTTGCCAGGAATCTTCGTCATGGTCGAGGGATGCCCAGCAGCATGGAGAAGAGGCACAACCAGTGGTACGGAGATCCTGCAGGGTTTGCTGGATTTCGTCAGCCATGGTCATCCCATCATCGCCAGTGGAATTCATTCTCCCATCCATATGGCTGGTGACTTTGTTAATTTTATCCACGGAAAAATGTGTTGAATTTCACTATATTTCATGAAGACTGCTTATGACAATATTGTAATTTTTCAATGGAACTGTAGATCTCTCCTTAGAAATTTGCTTCATCTTGAAGCTCATATATCTCATCATAATTATTCAGTTCTTGCACTACAGTCTCTTAATGTAGTTGCTAACAAGTTTCCCAAATTTAACAATTTGTATTATCCACCATTGTTCACTTGTAGCAGTGCAACCAAAAGAGTTCAAACAGCAGTGTACATTAGAGCAGATTTAAGTTACTCTCCTCTGTCTCTACCCCTGTTTCAACATCTACAGATGAGTTTTTTGCAACAGCAGTCACTGTCAAAGTAAACAAGCAAACTGATTTAAATGTAGTATCTGTTTATTATCCTAAGGGTCCAAAAGCAGAGAATGCTGTCTGGATTAGACATATTGATCTGATAAGTAAAAAATGGATAGTTCTTGGAGATTTTAATGCACATGCTCCATTTTGGGAACCGAATTGTTGCAATGTGACCTGTAACAGATTAATAGAAAATATCATTGATTCAAAACTGATTCTCCTAAATGATGGTAGTATAGCAAGATTACCTGACATTGCAAGCCATAAACCATCATCAATTGATTTATCTTTAGTATCGCCTGAAATAGGAGTTAATGCAGTCTGGCATACCTATGATGATACATTAGGAAGTGACCATTTTCCTATAATACTACAGTTAAAAGAAACTATGGTTGAAAAAGAAGCCAAGACTGACGATATCATCCCTAAATTTGTTTATAATTGTGCTAATTGGGATCTATATCAGTCCATATTATCAAATATAAACTGTTCATATCTTATAGATGAAAGTATTGATTCGTCATATAACAAATTTTGCAAAGCTATTTTACAGGCAGCAGAAAAATCTATTCCCAAATGCAAAATGAGGCAAGACTGGAAGTACTGTGGGAATGTGTGGTGGAATAATGAATGTGAGGAAGCAGTCTGCCTTAAAAGATTAGCTTTTAAAAAATGGTTGCGAGACAGATCGGAAGTAAACTTCATTAATATGAACCAAGCTAAAAATCATAGTAACAGAGTTGTGGCTCTAGCCAAGAAAACTTATTTTTCAAATTTTTGTAGGGATGAAATATCTGAATCTAATGATTTACACAAAGTATGGAAAAAAGTTTAAAAAATGAAAAATGGAAACATTTTGCCTGTCTTTCCAATAAAACTCCATAATAATGAAATGCCTTCCCCCTTAGATAAAGCTGAAGCCTTTGTGAAAACTTTTTCAGATAACAACACTCTATCAAATCTGAATCAAACTGACAGAGGCTTTAGAGAGACAGAAGAAAGAAAAGATGAATATAAAGATCCGGTTTCCAAACAAGATTACTTTTTGAATTCTTCTACTACTTTTAAAGAATTTAACGAAGCTTTAGAATCATTTCTCTACAAATTACAGTGCTGTGGGCATTGATGGCATTTCATACCAATTGTTACAGCACTTGCCTTTAAAATGGAAGGAATAAAAATTATTACTACATTCATTTTACCAAAAATGTTGGTTAAATGGGACTCTCCCTACCCTCTGGAAGAGGTCAATTGTAATACTGGTTCCCAAAAAGGGCAAACCTAGATCATGTATTAACAATTATAGACCAATAGCATTAACTTCACAAGTAGGAAAAGTTTTAGAAAAAATTGTGCAAAGACACCTTTTGTATTTCTGTGAAAAGGAAAATATCATTCCAGTGAATCAGGCTGGGTTCAGAAAAGGTTGTTGTACGACAGAACATCTAGTGAAGCTTACAAGTCATATCAAATACCAGTTTGCACACAGAAAAAGCACACTTGCCACTTTCTTTGACATTAGTAAAGCTTATGATAGTGTATGGCATGCTAGACTATTATACAAACTGAAACTGATTGGAGTTAATGGTGAAATGTTTCAATATTTTAAGAGTTTTCTATCGGAAAGATCGATGTGTGCAAGAGTAGGTTCAGTGTATTCTTCTTTCAAAAGTATTGATATTGGTATTCCTCAGGAGTCGATAATAGCTCCTATATTGTTTTCGATTCTTATTCATGACCTCCCAAAAGTTTTGTCAAACAATATAAATCTTGCACAATATGCTGATGATATTGCAATTTGGATGAATACA
>CM060346.1:6577128-6579628 GCA_030674155.1 Stramonita haemastoma
TTCTTTCTGTCTGTCTGTCTGTCTGTTTGTCTATCTCTCCCCGTTTTATCCACACACACACAAAAAAAAAAAAAAAGAAAGGAAAAGAAAGGAAGAAAAGAAAGAAAGACAAGAAAAGAAAGAAAAGGAAAGGAAAAAAGACAGAAAAGAAAAGATAGAAAAGAAAGAAAGAAAAGAAAGGCAGAAAGAAAGTTAAAAAAAAGAAAGAAAAGAAAAGAAGGAAGAACAAAAGAGAAAAGAAAGAAAGAGAGGAAGAAAGACAAGAAAAGAAAGACAAGAAAAGAAAGAACATCTTCTTATTTCAGTTGCGAACTTTTTGTAGGGGAGAAAGAAAAAAAAACCGCTGAAAACCCCCCCCCAAACCCCCTAACACCTACAAAGAAAAAACCAACAACAAAACGGTTAACAAAGGAAAATACAACACCACTGAAAGGAAAAGGAGAAAGAAATTTTTTTGTTTGCTGGCTTTTACAAGATTCAACGCTATATAAATTCCATACGTTATTATCATTAAAGCCAAAAATCTCTGGAAGATTAAAAAAAAAAAAAACTGGAACAAAATTCTAAAACAGGAACCAAATAACCAACAACAACAAACTTTCGTTGCTAGTTTTGTCTCTGAAAGTAAGTTTGGCGGGTCTTTGGTATTCTCTGTTGGACAAATGGCAAAGTATATGTCAAAGATGGCAGCAACACGACTGTGCGCCATTTTCTTCATGATGATTCTGTGCCTACAGAGAGGTGAGTTTTCCGCTTGACTGCTTCCTTATTTGTCCATCTATCTGGTCGTGTGGTTGTGGGTGTGGTGTGGTGTGTTGTGGTGTGTGTGTGTTGTGTGGTGTGGTGTGATGTGTGTGTGTGTGTGGTGTGTGTGTGTGGTGTGGTGTGGTGTGGTTGGGTGTGGTGTGGTGTGGTGTGGTGTGTTGTGTGGTGGTGTGATGTTGGGTGTGTGTGTGTGTTATGTTGTGTGGTGTGGTGTGTGTGTAGTCTAGTGTTTGTGGTGTGTGGGTGGTAGGTAGTGTAGTGTAGTGTTTGCGTGGTAGTGTAGGTGAGTCTAGTGTGTTAGCGGCGCTGTACTTGTGGCGACATGATTTTCTCTGTTGGAGCAGGGAGCAGCCTGACTTTCAGGTAATGAAATCTGCTGTGACTGAAAGGGTAATAAATACTACAATAATACAATACAATACAATACAATACAATACAATACAATACAATACAATACAATACAATACAATACAATACAATACAATTACAATGCAATACAATGTAATGCAATACAATGTAATGCAATACAATATAATGCAATACAATATAATGCAATACAATATATGCAATACAATACAATAAATGCAGTGCAATACAATGCAATACAATGCAACACAGTGTAATCAGCTGGATTTCTTGCACTGAAACTTTCATATTTGCTGCACATGGGACTTCAGAGTAGTATTCTCATTCGAAAGACTAGCACCCAGACCACCACTCATGTCATGGCCAGTAGATAAAGGAGAAAGTCCACTTTCTGATAAGATTTATTCTAATTTATTTTATTTATTCTTTTATATCGAGGATAATGGAATAAGCACTCATTTTCTTTTTTACAATCAGTCCCCGTGTGTATGCAGTTTTGTAAATCTTGTCATCTGTTCCCACCGGCACACGATGGCCTACTCTTACAAAAAGCGGAAGAGGATTTAACGTGTGCTTAAGATGTTCTGCGTGAGTTCGCACACGGGGCCTCGGTTTATAGTCTCACCCGAAAGACCTTTGGGGAGAGTGGAGTCAGCACTGATGTTTACTCCAGGGGAAATATCTCCTCGAACGGGAATCGAACCCGGGTCGTCAAATTGCTAGCGCAATGTTCTGACCACTAGGCTATCCCGTACCCGTAAGATTTGAACCCTGAGTCCCTCAGTTTCTAATTGTTGGTTGGGTGATATTTTTGTGGTGGTGGTAGTGGTAGTTATAGTGGTGGTGGTAGTAGAGGTAGTAATGTTAGTTTTTGAGGGGAGGTGTAGTCTTACTGTAGTTGTTGTTGTTGTCGTTGTCGTTATTCTTGTTGTTGATCCTGTTGCGGTTGTAAGCAATACAGGGTTGTGATGGTGATAATGTTGTAGTTTTATATAGGGTTGTGATGGTGATAATGTTGTAGTTTTATATAGGGTTGTGATGGTGATAATGTTGTAGTTTTATATAGGGTTGTGATGGTGATAATGTTGTAGTTTTATATAGGGTTGTGATGGTGATAATGTTGTAGTTTTATATAGGTTGTGATGGTGATAATGTTGTAGTTTTATATAGGGTTGTCATGGTGTTATGTTGTAAGCAATACAGTGTTGAGCTGGTGATAATGTTGTAGTTTTTGGTGCTATAATTGTTTGTTGTAAATATTGTTGTGCTTTCTGCCTGCTGTCTGTCTGTCTGTCTGTCTGTCTGTCTGTTGTCCATCTGTCTGTCTGTCTGCCTGTGTGTGTGTGTGTGTGTGTGTGTGTGTTGTGTG
>CM060346.1:6582128-6587128 GCA_030674155.1 Stramonita haemastoma
AAAAAGCACACGAGTGCTTATTCCATTATCTTCGATATAAAAGAATAAATAAATAAATGTGCAAATTCAAAACTTGCTAGTTGTGGGATGAATGAGTAATTCAGAGTAAGCCACATTCTTGGTGAAAACCTTCAGAGTGTTAAGCTGGGGAACGTACACCTACAATAACAACAACAACAACGAAACACAGTTTTCAGTCCCCACAACCCCGACAACAACACTAACGATAATACTAAGTCATATCAAACTCCATCTTCTAACACAATCAGTTTTCAATTTCCACACCACCACCACCACCACCACCACGACAACAACAACAACAACAACAAGAACGATAACAGTAACAGTAACAAAAACATTAACACATCAACTAAATTCTGTAACACCATCGCTTTTCAGTATTTACAAAAACGCGGAAACCCATGAAACCAGATCCTTCTTTTCATTTTATTTCATTCCTTTGTTTCGAAGATAATGGAATAAGCACGCATGTGCTTTATTTTTACATCCAGTTCCCGTGTGTATGCAGTTTTGTCAGTTTTGTCATCCGTCCCATCGGCACACAATAGCCTACTCTTCCGAAAAGCGGAGCAGGATTTAACGTGTGCGCAAGATGCTCCGCGTGCGTTCGCAAACGGTACCTCGGTTTACAGTCTCATCCACAGGATTTTTAGGGGGAGTGGAGTCAGCACTGATGTTAACTCCAGGGGAAAAAATGCTCTTGAACGAGATTCGAATCCGGATTAGCAGATCACAAGCGCATCACTCTAACCACCAGGCTATTCTGTCCCCTTTAAACACGATCTGTTTTCAGTATTCACAATAACACTATAATAGCACTACAATAATACTAACAATAACACTAACAATAACACTAGCAATACCACTAGCAATGACACTAAACATATCAAACTTCAACACGATCAGTTTTCTATATCCACAACTCTAACAATAACACTAATAATAACAGTAACAATAACACAACAATAACACTAAACATATCAAAATTTAACACGATCAGTTTTCTATATTCGCAATAACAGCAACAATAACACTAATAATAACAGTAACAATAACACTAAACATATCAAAATTTAACACGATCAGTTTTATATATTCAAAATAACACTAACAATAACACTAATAATTACAGTAACAATAACACAATAACACTAAACACATCGAAATTTAACACGATCAGTTTTCTATTTTCACAAAAACACTGACAATAACTTCGACAATAACACTAGACATATCAAACTTTAACTATCAGTTTTCTATATTCACAATAACACCAACACTAACAATAAACACTAACAATAACATTAGACATATCAAAATTTAACACGATCAGTTTTCTATTTTCACAAGAACACTAACAATAATACTAACAAGAGCACTAACAAATACACTAACAATAGCACTAAACATATCAAACTTTAACACGATTAGTTTTCTATATTCACAATAACACTACTCACTCACTCACTCAGTCCCATGTCCCAAAGGACGTAGGGGGGACATGAGAGAAGACGCAACGGAGATCTTTTTCCATGCTTCACGATCCTGTGTGGCTAGTAGGAGGTGTTGCAGGGGTTGGGCAGTCCAGTCTTTGATGTTGTCAACCCATGATTTCTTTTGGCGGCCTCTTCTTCTCTTGCCCTCGACTGTTCCTTGCAAGATGGTTTTTGCTAGGGTGTTGTGTCTTGTGGTGTGACCAAACCACATCAGCTTTCTCCTCTTTATGGTGGAGAGCAAAGGCTCTTGGGGGCCCACACGCTTTTTGATTTCTTCTTTCACATAGTTATTGGTCCACAATAACACTAACAATCACACTAAACATATCAAACTCAATCCTATTACACCACCACCACCACCTCCACCACCACCACCACCACCACCACCAACGACAACACACTAACAATAACACACTTAAACACATCAACTAATTTAATCTTTTCTTGTTTTCAAACACAATTCGGTTTTCATTTTCTGCAATTGTGGGAGCAGCAAAACACACGGGGACTAGATGTAAAAAATAAAAAGCACACACACACAAAATCATTTTTAAAAACGCGAATCAGTTTTCAGTTTGTAAAACCATCACAGCAGCAAATTTTGACTGCTACGAATTTTTCAAATTTACAACCAAAAAAATTACAGAACACACGGGGACTGGATGTAAAAACAAAAACAAAGCACACAAGTGCTTATTCCATCATCCTAAAACTAAAAGTATAAAATACACAAATAAATTGAATAAATAAATAAATTAATAAAGGTAAAAAGATAAAGGTATCCCATAACCTATGAGGTCTTAGAGGAGCGAGGCATCAGAGACCTCAGCTTCTCTAGGGGGCCAGCATGTTGAGAGCGGCACCCATCTCCTCTCCCTCGGTGCTTTACCTTCCCTGACCCTTAAGAGGGCAGGTACCCATTGACAGCTGGGTGGACTGGGGGACTGCACTGAAGGCAAGGCGTGCAAACATTCAGTCACCCATCCAACTGATAATAACGCTGGATGCTGCTTGCTTGTAACTTTTTACTTGGGGAAAGCGATTGCTCAGACCACTTAGCTATCCCGCCCCCAAAATATATAAATAAATAAACAAACAAACAAATAAATGGATAAATAAAAATAAATAAGTAAGTAAACAAATAAACAAAATCCCTTTTTTCTCAAACACCAAATTCTTTTTCAGTTTCTGGAACGGTCGGTGCAGCAAATTTTGACTACTACCTAGGCCAACTAATGAACAACAACCCACCACCACCACCACCACTACCAACACTATCCCCCACCCCTCCACCCACCCCTCCACCCACCCCTCCACCCACCCATGCACCCTCCTCCACCCCCTTACCTCTCCCTCCCCCTCCCCCATCCTCCTCCTCTCCCCTCTCCTCTCCCTTTCCTGATTTCAATCAATTCTTTCCAGACCCTGCTATGCTTCCCACCAATCCTTCTTCTTCTTTCTCTGGTGTTGACGCGCAAAGCGGATCCGAAAACGGATCTCTGGCTGCATCTATGGCAGGATCTGTTTCAGGGTCTGTTCCAGGATCTGTTCCAGGATCTTCTTTAAACGATTTAGGATCTGGATCTGGGACTGGGTTTGTGGATAGTTCTCTCCCTTTGTGGGACTCTTCAGGTTCGTCGCTATTGTCTTTGCATTCTCCTTCTAATTCTTCTTCCTCTTCTTCTTCTTCGGTGCATTCTCCTTCTTCTCAAGGGTCTTCTAACCCTTCTTCTTTCAACGATATTCTCGCTCTCTTAGACCCAACTTCGACATATTCTTCGTCGTCATCGTCGTCGTCGTTGTCGTCGCTGTACCCCCCCCAGTCGTCAAACATGGTATCTCAAGCAGGTCTGGATCCTTTCATGAGTGGGCCTGCTACCCCTGTTCCACTTCTTCCAGGAGTTACAGCCCCTGCCGGGTTTATTAATAGCATTCTGGATATCATGAATACTCATAGTGGACCCGCGGTGGCACCGCTGTTTTCAAATTTTAGCCACGCTGGAAATTCGCTGCCTTCTTCTTCTTCCTCGTCTTCTGCTTCCTCTGTAAGCAATTATACCAGTTATCAGGTCTTCAGTTTCAACAACGCCACCACTTCTAACACCACTTCTCTTCCTCTTCTTCCTCCTCTTTCTACTCCTCCTCCTTCTACAAACTCGTACTCACCGTGGGGAAATCTATTAGGAGGAATCTCCCGCTCTCCTTCTCCTTCTCCTTCCCCATTCTCTGGAACGGGCGCCTACCCTCCTAACCTAAGCCCCTTACTGACCTCTGGAGGAGGTTTGGGCATGGGTCCTCTCTCCCACCACCCTTCCCAACCCTTCCTCCATGCCCCCACCACCCCTGTCCCCCCTCCCTCCACCCCTCACCCCATGTCGCCACTGCTAGACGCCGCCCCTTTCCGAAACCTGGTCAAGCAACAAGCGGAGCAGATGGGCGAGGTGGCTTTCTACATGCAGCACGGCTGTGTCGACCCCCACCCCCAGCCCCTCCCTTCCTGTTCCGCTCCCATCGCCGCCACCACCTGTGCTGCCGCTGGGAATCTCCACGGCGCCGCAGAAGGGGCTGGCGGAGCAGCAGGCAGCATGATGTTAGGAAGCATGCTGGGTATGTTGAACCCTGGCTTGCTGAAAACGCTGGAGCACTGCCTGTCACCTAAGATGCTGACGAAGATGATGATGCAAGGAATGGGAGGATTAGGGTTAGGAGGAGGAGGAGGAGGAGGAAGCCTCAACCCTATGATGATGATGGCGCTGAGCGGTGGTATGGGGGGTGGGGGTGGGGGTGGGGGTGGGGGCGCCTCAGCCCTCATGCCTTTACTCATGACCACGCTGATGAATCAACAGCGAAACGCCCAACCCAACCCCTCCTCCTCCCCCCTCTCCAACCCCTCTCCTCTGGTGGGCGACGCCAGAGGGCCGCTCAACGCAGCAGGCCCCCTCACGGCAGCACTGGGCAGCAGCAGCAACATCCTCGGAGGAGGAGGAGGAGGAGGAGGAGGAACAAGACCCCTCCCCCACTCGCAATCTCCCGCCACCCTTCTGAGCCAAGCAGCAGCACTCCCTCACGGCGCCGCCAAGCTGAATCACAACACGGCCTCTCAAGGCCCTGGAGGAGGAGGAGGCCTTGGAGGCCTTGCAGGCCTTGCAGGCCTCGGAGGCCTTGGAGGCCTTGGAATGCTAGGTTTTGGAGGGTCCTCTGCTCAAGGTCATTTCCCCACTTCTTCTTCTGCTATTCTCTCGGGTATGGCGGGGTCATCACTACCTAAGGGCGCGGCAGCGCCGGGGATGGGAGGAGCAGGAGGAGCAGGAGGAGCAGGAGGACTGTTGGGTAGTGGTGGTGGTGGTGGTGGTGGTAGAGCGAGCTCTGGTGCCGTGGACTGCTCTGCTGTGATGCCTCTTATGATGAATCAGGTGAGTGAGGGAGTGAGTGACAGGGAGGGAGGGAGGGAGTGTGGGTGGGAGTGAGTGAGGGAGGGAGTGA
>CM060346.1:6604628-6608039 GCA_030674155.1 Stramonita haemastoma
TGTGTGTGTGTGGTGTGTGTGTGTTTGGTGTGTGTGGTGTGTGTGTGTGTGTGTGTGTGTGTGTGGTGAGAGAGAGAGGAGAGGGGGGGAGGAGAGAGAAGTGAGAAAAAAAACCTAATGGATAACCCTGTGATAAATTTTCTCCTGTTAGGGAGGAAAACAGAGAAAGTTAGAAAAATTACTAAATGATCCTGTGTTAATTTTTTCTACAGAGAAATGTAAATGGGAAAAATTACTGAATAATCCGTGTGACAATTATTTTCCTGTGAGAGAGAGGGGGGGGGCAGAGGAGAGAGAGGGGGGGGGGGGAGGAGAAGAGAGGGGGGGAGAGAGAGAGAGGAGGAGGGGAGGGAGAGTGGGAGAGGGGGAGAGGGAGAGAGGAGAGGGAGAGAGGGGGGGGGGGGGGGGGAGGAAGGAGAGAGAAATGTGGGATAGAAAAGTTACTGAAAATCTGGGTGGCAATTTTTTTCTTGTGATGGGTGAAAAGAGAAAAATGGTAGATAGAAAAATTACTAAAATAATTCCTGGTTAATTTTTCCCCTGTTAGGAGGAAAAAAAGGAATATTGAACACAACATTTCTGAAAAATCCTGTGTAGAAAATTGTTTTCCTGTTAGGGGAAAAGGAGAAATGTTAGATAGAAAAATTACGGGAAAATCCTGTGTGGCAATTGTTTTTTGTTTGGATGGGGGAAAAGAGGAAATTTTATATATATATATATATATTATTATATTTATATATATATATTATATATATATATATATATATAAATTTTTGTATATATATATATATAAATTTACGGGAATCTTTCTGTGGTAATTTTTTTTTCTGTTTTGGGGGAAAAAAACCAATGGTTACAAAGAAAAAATTTGAAAAGACTGTCTGTCCTTTGTATTCCTTTGATGGGAGGAAAACAGAGAGAAATGTTTTTTTCCCTTTTGTGAGAGAAATTTTTATGTAATTATAGAAAATTTGTTTATTGCCCTGTTAATATTTTTTGGGAGGGGAGGGGGGGGGAGGGAGAGGGAAAAAATGTCTTTATAAAGAAAATATTGATTATTCTAATGTGACATTTTTTTTGGGGTGGTGGTGGGTTGGTGGTGGGAGAAGACAAAAATTTTTATATAGAAAAATTCTGTATTTTCCTCTTTGGCGGGTTTTTTTTGGGTGGTGTTGGGGGGGGGGGGGGGGGGGGGGGGGGGGGGGGGAAAAAAGGGAATGATATATATTTTTGTTTAAAATATTATATATATTTATATATAATTATTATTTATTAAAATATACATTATATAGAACACTCTGATTATTCCTGTGTGTGAGTTGTTTTCCTAGGGAGAAAAAAAAAAAAAAATGTTATAAATTATAGAAAATTTGTGAATGTTTCCTGTGTGTCAATTTTTTTCCTCTCGGGGAAAAAGAGATTTTGTATACAGAAAATTCTGAATGTTCCTGAATAACAAACAATTCAATAGTTTTTTTTTAGGGGGGGGGTGGGGAAAAAAAATGTTATATAAGCTAGGGTCTAGAAACATAGACAATTCTGAATGTTCCTAGTTCCACAATTTTTGGGGGAGAGGGGGAAAGAAAAAGCGATATATCAAAAATTCTGAATTTTTCCTGTGGTCCAATTTTTTTTTTTTGGGGGGGGGGGGGGTGGGGAAGAGAGATAATATATATAAAGAAAATTCTGAATTTTTCCTGTTTGGCAATTTTTTATTTTTTTAAGAGGAAAACAGACAAATGTTAAAATAGAAAATTATGATTTTTCCTGTGTCAAAATTTTTTTTTGGGGGGAAGGGGGGGGGGTGAGAAAACAGTAATAAAATTACTGTGATTTGTATGCTTTCGTGTCTCCCCTATCTCGTTTGTCTGTTGTTGTCCGTTTGTCTGTTTGCTGTCTGTTGTCGGCTGTCTGTCTGTCTGTTGTCTGTCTGTCTTCTCTCTCTCTCTCTCTCTCTCTCCTCTCTCTCTCTCTCTCTTCTTTCTCCTCTCTCTCTCTCTTGTGGATCGATTTTTCTCTGTCTCCCCTTTGTCTCCCTCTTTTGTCTGTCTCTCCCTCTCTTTCTTCCGTTTTTTTCGGGGGGTCAATCTCTCTGTCTTTGTATCTCTGTCTTTCTCTCTGTCTCTGTCTCCCCCTTTCCCCTATTCACACAGACTACACTTACACACACAAAACACCACAACCCCACACACACCTCACACCACACCCCACACACACACAACAACCACCCACACACACACACACACCACCACACCCCACACATCTCTCTCTCTCTCCCCTCTCTCTCTCTCCCTCTCTCTCTCTCTCTCTCTCTTTTTTCCTCTCTTTTTTCTCTCTCTGGGGGGGTGGGGGGGGGGGGGGGGGGGGGGGGAAAAATTGTTTTTTTTTTGGTTTGTCTCCCCTTTTTTTTAAATATTATGGGGTTTGCAGGACTTTTTGTTGTTTGTTTGGGGGGGGGGGGGGGGGGGGAGAAGGTTCATTAAAAAAATTTGAAATTCCGGGTTTTTTATTTTTTTAAAAAAAAAATTTTTTTAAAAAAAATTATTCCTGGTTAAAAAAATTTTTTTTTACTTTTTCGGCCCCCCCTTTTTTCTTTCTTCTCCCCACCGGCCCCCCCCCCCCCCCTCCCCCGGGGTTTTTTTCCCCCTTTTTCCTTTTTCTTCTCTTTTTTTCTCTTTTCTTTCCCTTTTTTCGATTTTTCCTTTTTTTTTTCTCCCCTTTTCCCCCCCCCTTTTTTCCCCCCTTTCCCGTTTCAAAAGCTTTTACCTTTTTTCCTTTTTCTTTCCCCTTTTCCCCTATTCCCCATACATTAAAAAAAACACCCAAAAAAAACCCCCCCCCCCCCCCCCCCCCCAAAAAAAAACCCCCCCCAAAAAAAAAACCCCCAAATCCCCTTCTCTCTCCCCCCCCCTCTCCCCCCCCCCCCCTTTTTCCCCTTTTTCCCCCGGGGGGTTTAAAAAAAGGGCCGCCCCTTTTTTAAAAATTTTTTAAAAATTTTTACTTTTTTTTTTTTTTTTGGGGGGGGGAAAAAAAAAAAAAAGGGGGGGGGGGGGGGGGGGGGGGGGGGGGGGGGGGGGGGGGGTTTTTTTTTAAATTTTTTTGGTTTTTTTTGTTTTTTTTTTTTTTTGGGAAAGGGGGGGGGATTTGGAGGGTTGGGTTTTCATTTTTTTTTTTTTTTTGGGGTTTTTTTTTTTTTTAAAAAAAAAAAAAAATTTCCCCTTAATTTAAAGGGGGGGGCCCCCCCGGGGGGGGGGGTTTTTTTTTTAAAAAAATTTAAAAAAAGGGGGGGGGGGGGGGGTTGGGGGGGGGGGTTTTTTTTTTTTTTGTTGGGGGGGGGGGGGGGGGGGGGGGGGTTGGTTTTGGGGTGTGGGGGGTTTTTTTTTTTTTTTTTTAAAATTTTTTTTTTTGGGG
>CM060346.1:6615639-6618139 GCA_030674155.1 Stramonita haemastoma
ACAGATCAACTAATATTCCAAACCACTGTTCATTCCATTGTCCAAAACTTCAGATCATTTTATGGTCCAAAACCATCATCATTCATTGTCAAAAGGACAATCATTTCATTGTCCAAAACCACAGATCATTTATTGTTCAAAACTACAAGATCATTCCATTGTCTCAATACAAAACGGGACGGGACGGGATGTCTCAACGGTCAGAGTGCTCGCTTTCCCCAATCTAAGGTTAAGCAGCATTAAGCGTGGTTACCAAGTGGATGGTGACCGTTCGCGCGCATTGGCTTCAGTACAGTCCCCCAGTTCACCCAACTGTCAATGGGTACCTGCCCTCTTTAGGATCAGGGAAGGTAAAGCAGCGAGGGAGAGGAGATGGGCGCCACCGCCCTCAACATGCTGGCCCTACGACCATATAAGTTATGGGACACCTTTACCTTTTTTTTTCACCTTTACCTCAAAACGAAATATCATTCAATGTGTTCATTCATGGCAGAAACAAAGAGAAGGGATAGAAAAGAGGGAATTGCTTGCACAGAATTTCCAGAAGGTGGGGGGTGCTATTTATAATGAAAGCCCCCCCTCCCCCCTCCCTCCCTCCCCCCCCCCCCCCCCCCCCCCCCCCCCCATCCCCACATAGGAATTTAACTCTGATACTCTCTCTTTAAAAAAAAATCTTTTTGTTTTTGTTTTTGGTAAAATACTTAGTTAGAAATTTCAGGCTCATCACCAAACTTTTTGCGTATGCCACTGTCTCCCCTACCTCCCGCTCCCCCCCCCCCCCCCCAAAAAAAAAAAAAAAAAAAAAAGAAAAGAAAAAAAGAAATGTAGCCGCATTCGCCCTCCGACTTCTTTGGGAATGAAGTTGTCAGAGACTTAGGAAGTGAACAGTACTGACCTTGGCAAAATTGCGTGACGTTGTTGACGTCAATGTCAATTTTCGTCTCCAAGTTTGACATCATTTCCCGTAGTCTTTGCTGAGTGTCTTCCAGTGACGTCAGTCTCTCTTCTAGTTCATCCAGTTCCGCGGCCTCCGACACCACACCTGTATTATATTATATTATATTATATTATATTATATTATATTATATTATATTATATTATATTATATTATATTATATTATATTATATTATATTTATGTTATGTTATGTTATGTTATGTTATGTTATGTTATGTTATGTTATGTTATGTTATGTTATGTTATGTTATGTTATGTTACGTTACGTTATATTACATCATATTATCATTTGATTTCATTTCATCTCATTTCATTTGATTTGATTTTATATGATATTTATGATATGATACATTATATATTATATTTATTATGTTATGTTATACAAAAAAATAATGGTTAATTTTTGGTTAAAAAATATAAATATCGGATTTTTTTCTTTACATACATGATACTCTGTCTGTCTGTCTGTCTGTCTGTCTGTCTGTCTGTCTGCTGCTGCTGTCTGTCTGTCTTCTGTCTCTCTCTCTCTCTCTCTCTCTCTCTCTCTCTTCTCTCTGTTTGTGTGTCTTTCTGTCTCTTTGTTTCCCTCTGTCTGTGTCTGTATCTCTGTCTGTCTCCCCCCCTCTCTCTCTGTCTATCTGTCTGTCTGCCTCTCTCTCTCTCCCTCCCTCCCTCCTCCCCCCCCCTCTCTCTGTGGGTCTCTGTTGCTCTCTCTCTCTCTCTCTCTCTCTCTCTCTCTCTCTCTCTCTCTCTCTCTCTCTCCTCTCCTCTCTCCCTCTCTCTCTCTATCTCCCTCTCCCACCCTCTCTCTCTCTCCCCCTTTCTCTGTAAATACTTACCACAGCAGACAAGTCCCACCAGAAGTAAAATCACGTTATAGACTTTTGCCATCTTTTTCTGTTTCTTCTCCTTCTTCTTCCTCCTTGTCCTTGAACCCAGGAAACAAAGCCTTGCAGATCCTCAACGAGAACCCCAAAATACACCTCCGACTTTTCTGATCAACACAAAACTGATATTTGTTTTCCTCTCCTTCAATGAAATCAAAATCTCAATCCCAAAAAACTTCGGCTGGGTCTGATAAGTCTCTACAACTACAGTGAAAATTCCCTAGAAATGTTTTTCGCTGACTGCGTGTATGCCTCAGTGCTTTCTACAACTAGCCTACTACAACTGCTGCTGCTGCTTCTGTGGCTACTGATGCTTGCGACATGAGGGTAATGATGGCTATTATGTCTTTACGACAAGTGGGTGATGTTCGCTATTATGTCTTTACCGGAGAGAATTTGAAGCCCGAATGACCTTAGAAAGCATTCACTGTTAATTTCAGGGAGGGAATTTGCTTTGCTCTGTGTGTCTGGGATCCTCTGGCGCTGTCGGTTTTTGTTTTTGTTTTTGAGAAGAGTCTCAGTCACCACTTAACTTTTGAAGTGCTTTTTTTTTTCTTTTCTTTTCTTTCTTTTCTTTTTTTTTTTTTGAGGCTGGGGTGGGAGGTGGGAGGTAATTTTTGCTTCTTGGCTATAGCCGAGGTTCCACTCCTGAGGAAA
>CM060346.1:6625639-6638139 GCA_030674155.1 Stramonita haemastoma
AGGCTATCCGCCAGGGAAGGTAAAGCAGCGGGGGAGAGAGAAGATGGGCGCCACCTCAATATGCTGGTCCCTGAAGAAGCTGAGGTCTCGGATGCCTCGCTCCTATACTACGACCACATAGGTTATGGGAACACTTTTCATTTTATTTATTTTAAACAACTTTATGTTACAGCAGATTTCTCAGCGTAAAATTTGGGCTGCTCTCCCCCGGGAGAGCGTGTCGCCACAAGTGCAGCGCTTACACATTTTTTTCCCTCTCTGCAATTGTATTTGTTTTCCTATCAGAGTGGCTTTTTTTTTTCTACGGAATTTTTCCAGGGACAACCCTCTTGTTGCCGTGGGCTCTTTTACGTGCGCTAAAAAATGATGCGTAACACACGGGACCTCGGTTTATCGTCTCATCCGGAAGACTAGCACCCAGACCACCACTCATGATCTAATGGATGGGGGGAAAGTTTTGCCCTTTTTGCTTTTTTGTTTTCCTTTTTACCTTTACCATAAAAAGCAAACGGCCAACGAAGCTTACAGGGCAAACAATACCTTTTCTTTGACTACATCATAAATGCAGTATAACTTGAACCGAGCATAACGCCACCTTCTCATGTGCACCGGCTTCCCCATGTCGGGATGCGGCTACCTTCACGGTGGGCCCCAAAAAACACAAAAATCCCCCCCCCCCCCCCCCCCCAGAATCGGTCGCATTACATACGCAAACTGTCACCTTGAGTGAACTTCCCAGCTGTAGCGGAAGAAGGAAAAAGAAATGTACACACGTGACCAGCCGCCATGGCGCAGTGGTTAGCACCTTGGGTTGCGGACTGGAAGGTCGCGGGTTCAAATCCCATAAGAGTCATAGTATAGGGATTTTGTTCGGACTCCGGCTGGCTCCTACCCAGAGTGAGTGTGCTGTGGGCCATGGGCTTATTGGGGAGAGTAGAGCCACACAGTCGAATTTCATCCACTTTACGGATGCAAGTTTGAGAGCACTGCTCATATGATCTGACTAATATGACGGGACAGCCTAGTGCCTAGTAGTGGTCAGAACATTGCGCTGGCAATTTGACGACCCGAGTTCGATTCCCGTTCGAGGGGATTTTTCTCCTGGAGTTAACATCAGTGCTGACTCCACTCTCCCCAAAAGTCTTTGGGATGAGACTGTAAACCGAAGCCCCGTGTGCGAACGCACGCAGAACATCTTGCGCACACGTTAAATCCTGTTCCGCTTTTCGTATGAGTAGGCCATTGTGTGCCGGTGGGAACAGATGACATTATTTACACAACCACATACACACGGGGACTGGATGAAAAAAACCCCACATGAATGCTTATCCCATTATCTTCGATATAAAAGAATAAAATAAAATAAATTAAATAAATAAAAACTAACACTTTAGGAGTCTTGTATCTTTCGGGCCGGGTTGACGCCGGGATATATTATGACAGTAAGCGTAGAGAACAACCCTGTCAAGTAGTCTCAAAGCGGATGCACTTCCCAGCAGCATCATTACATCATCCTCATCACTATCGATCATCATGCAACATAAAATTTGCCTCTGATTCGGTGGCCTCCGTTGCTCTGGTCTCATGGTGGACCTCAGATTCGGTTTCCCCCTACACTTCTGTGCCTGTGGTGAGTCTGTGTCAAAGCCTTTGGGCTTGGAGGTTCGCGGGGGGACAGTCGTTGGATGGCCGTTGTGGTGGTCGCCACCTCAGGTGGGTGACTCACTCAGTCTGGTTCCGCGACTGAGCTAATAATGTCGTTAGTAGGGGGTTTAGTGGGTGGTGTCCTGCGCACATTTATTTTATTTTTAAAAATATTTTATACCACTTTATGTCACAGCAGATTTCTCTGCGTGAAATTCGGGCTGCTCTCCCCGGGGAGAGCGCGTCGCCACAAGTGCAGCACCTACCCATTATTTTTTTCCCCCCAGGGATGGTGTCTAAACACGACACTGTGTGCATGCTATTTTTTTTTGTTTGTTTTTGAAAATAATTTTGTCATCCGCTCCTACCGGCACACGATGGTCTGCTCTTCCGAAAGGCGGAACGGGATTTTAACGTGTGCGCAAGATGTTCTGCGTGCGTTCGCACACGGGACCTCGGTTTATAGTCTCATCCGAATGAGCTCAGAACAGCAGAACGTTAGCTCAGAACAGGCACCACCGAACACCACCAAAGTGACCCAGCAGAAGTGCAGGGCCCCTCTGGCTGGTGGCCCTACAGCGGCCTGATATTGAGTTCCCTGTAGACTGCCGATCCCGAGGATGAGACACAACGAATCAGGGTATATGGCTGTGGCGGGGAGATTGAAACGAGCGGTGTGGGAACAGCAGGGATGGGAGCGTCACAGATGATGAGAGAGCAAAGGAAAAAAGGAAGTGACTATTTCTTATTTGGCACAAATGTTACATGGTGTGCTTCTTGGGAAGCTGCACACCACATCCACACACACACATTATTCTCTTAGAATACTTCCTGGGGCAGTGGCGCCCATCTTCTCTCCTCGCTGCTTCACCTTCCCTGACCTAGAAGAGGGCAGATGCCCATTGACAGCCGGGTGAACTGGGGGTCTGTACTGAAGCCATGGCAGCGCAAGCATACGTACGGTCAGTCACCCATCCACTTTGGTAACCAAGCTGGATGCTGCTTAACCTTAGCTTGGGAAAAAGCGAGTGCTCTGACCACTGAGCTATCTCGTCCCCAGGTTTAAGACATATGAGTACAATTTTAACATCAACAACAACCTATAGAATTCCATTCAGGCTAACAAACATACATGCATACAATTTCAACATAAACAACAACAAGAACAATACAAATAGCCAGATTTTATTATGCAGAGATAAAACAGAAGTTTTGTAAATGCAAAGTTTTCATGAGTCACCGGGCTTGAGCTTGAGTGTTTCTGTTCCAAGCTAACAAATAAAACGAAAAAAGGAAAGAAATATCAACTTTGAAATGCAATTCAAAATCGCAGGCACCAGATCTTTTTTTGAAAATGAGCATTTTTAATATAAATAAAAATACATAATAAAAAATACAAAACAACAAAACGCCGGACAAAACACCTCCTCCGCCCCCGCCCCCCCCCTCAAAAAGCAAAAAAGAAAAAAATATAACCCCAAACCCTCTGTCAAAATAAAGGAATTTGAACAGGTTCTTGGAGCGTGTGTGTGTGTGTGTGTGTTGTGTGTGTGTGTGTGTGTGTGTGTGTGTGTGTGTGTGTGTGTGTGTGTGTGTGTTACCAGTCACAAAATTGACATTACTATAATTTGCATTTATCAACCTATATCTATACACACACACACACATACACCCCCCCTCTCTCTTTCCCTCTCTCACACACAGACACATCTTTTTCTATCTTCCACTTTCACATGTATTATCCTAGTCTTATCATTAGATAGCAATGCTTTAGTTCTGTTATTGAATTGAAGTTGTATTTTTGTCATTTAGATGAAGACAGGGCTTCCTTTTTTTAAAATTTAGTTTCTTTTGGTTTTTTTGGGGGGTGGAGTTGTTGGGTGTTTTTTTGTTTTTTTTTGTTTTTTTTTTTTTTTTTTGGGGGGGGGGGGGGGCTTTTTTTCTCTCTCTTGTGCCTTCCTTGTTTGTTCCCTCCCCCATATATATATATATATATATATATATATATTATATAATATATAGTTGATAAAAACCCACAGTTCTGCTGTGGTATATATATATATATATATATATATATATATATATATATAGATAGGGGTATATATATAGGGGTATATATATATAGGGGTATATATATAGGGGTATATATATATATATGTGTGTGTGTGTGTGTGTGTGTGTGTGTGTGTGTGTGTGCGAGTGTGTGTGTGTGTGTGTGTGTGTGTGTGTGTGTGTGTGTGTGTGTGTGTGTGTGTGTGTGTGTTACTCCTTTTGGACTTTAAATTTTTTTTTTTTATTCATATTCTTGAACACGATTTGAAAATTTCTATGTTTGTGTATTTTCTGGGGCGTTACATCTTCGTGTTATTGATTCTCTTTAAATGTGTTTGCTTGATGTTGTGTTTGTTGTTTACTTTTTGTTATTTTTTCTGTATGATGCTGTATTCAGGTAAAAAAGATTTGTAAAAAGTCATGATGTATGAACGTACACATCATTTTTTTTGGTTTAGATTGTTCTCTTCTCTGCGGTCTCCTCTCTAGCCTACTTTTTCGTCTTTTTTATTCCTCTTCTCTCGATCTTAATACTTTTAATTCACTTAATTATAGTCAGTGCATCTGTCTTGACATTAATATTTGGGTCAGTTGTGGATTATGTGTTTATTGAATACATATCTATCTCTTTTGTATGAATAATTACCAATGTATTCAGATGGAGATTATGCGTTTGTTGAATTCATACCTATCTTTCTTCTTCTTTCTCATGACCGGGATGGTCGTGGAGGAGACATGAGAGACGATTCTGCAGCCAGCCGTCGCCATCCAGCCCTGTCCTCCGCCTTCCGAATGAGTGTTGGACTGTCCAGGTGGGTCCAGTCCTTGATGTTATCCATCCAGCTTTTGGTTTGTCTGCCTCGGCGTCTGCCACCTTCTAGCGTTCCTTGTAGGACTGTCTTGGGGAGGGTGTTGTGGCGTGTGACATGGCCGAACCATGCCAGCTTCCTTTTCTTGACAGTGGCTAGTAGGGGTTCCTAAGGACCAGCCATCAGTGCGACTTGACTTCGCACATAGGTGTTTGTTTTCCTATCCTTCCAGGAAATTCCAAGCAGTCGCCCGAAGCATTTTGTCTCGAACGTCTGGATCCGCTTGGTGGTTTCAGCGGTCATTGTCCAACTTTCGCAGCCGTATAGCAGAGCAAGATGGAGATGACCAGGGATCTTAATAATTTGACTTTTGTTTTGAAGCTGATGTTGTCGCTTCTCCATATTTTGTTCAGTTTTGCCATAGCTGGTGTTGCCATGGCTATCACTTATTTTTAAATCATAGGTTGAACTGTTGTTGGTGGTGATGGTAGGGGGTGGGTGCTATTTTTCTTAATTGAATTTTTTTTTAAAATCTATATCATTCCCTAATTAGGGCAAGGGCTGGATGAATAAAAGTATTTAAACTAACATGTACTCTGTAACCCTTGAAAAATATAGATGAATTATTTATTAATTCATTTACTCATTTATTCATTCATTCATTCCTCCATCCCTTCCTTCCTTCCTTCCTTCCTTCCGTGTGTGTGTGTGTGTGTGTGTGTGTGTGTGTGTGTGTGTGTGTGTGTGTGTGTGTGTGTGGTGTGTGTGTGTGTGTCAATCAATCAATCAAATTTTTATTTCCAGATGGTACATTGAGTAAGCAGCAATCTGTTTTTTTTCCATCAAGCCATCTATCTAAAGAAAAGAAAAGAAAAAAATCAAAACAATAGCAAAAATCAAATCCAAAACAAAACAAAAAGCCAACAAAAAACAAAGCAGAAAATCCCTAGCAAACAATAAAGCCAACAAAAGAAAGAAAAGGGGAAAAAGCAAACAAACAAATAAAACAACAACAACAAACATTTCACCAACGTTAATTTGCTAACATGATTTCAACAACTTTAAAATAAACTATGCCTATAAATAATACAAGCAACTACTGCAACAACAACCAAAAGAGAAAAAAATAAAAATAAAAAAGTAAAAAAATAAATAAAATAAATAAATAAATAAATAAAAATAAAAATAATATTTTAAAAATCTACTCAAAAGCTATACACACATATGCACATACACCCACACACCCACACACACAGTTTGCGCTCATCCACTCAGCTCATCCACTCAGCTCGTATACTGGTAGGTACATGCACACATTTAAAGTCTTTTTAAAAATCATATAGTGTCCAATAAAATATTTCAATCTGAGAATTCTGATAGAGAAGCATCTCCAACACCAAAAAGACTTGTACCATAACTTCATAGATTTCAAAAAGGCCTTTGACAGGGTATGGCATGACGGCCTCTGGCAAGTACTCAGGCACTTCAACATTGACAGCTGCCTAATTGAAGTCATCAAGGCTCTGTACGAGAACGCAAGAAGTGCAGTCTTCATAAACAATCACGTGGGCGAGTTCTTCAAGACCACGGTTGGGGTTCGCCAGGGCTGCCTTCTCTCACCTGTACTTTTCAACCTCTTCCTCGAAAACATCATGACAGAGACACTGCAAAACCACCACACTTCCATCTCCATTGGTGGAAGACCCCTTTGCAACCTCAGATTTGCAGATGACATTGACCTCATGGGCAGCAGCAAACAAGAACTGCAAATCCTCACAGACAATTTAACAGATCGAGCGAGCGCATACGGCATGGAGGTCAGTACAGAGAAATCAAAGATCATGGTCAACAGCGCGAGTAATGACATCACGGAAATAAAGATGAATGGAGAAATACTAGAAGAGGTGAGCCAATTCAAATACTTAGGCTCCATCCTAACAAAAGATGGCACATCAAACAATGAAGTGAAAGCTCGCATTGCAACAGCAACATCTGCTCTAGTCAGACTCCAGAGGATTATCAGAAGCAACAACATCAGCTTCTGCACCAAATACCACCTTTACAAATCCCTCGTGATATCTATCCTCCTATATGGCTGTGAATCATGGACTCTGACAGCAGAGTTAGAGAGGAGAATCCAAGCATTCGAGAACAAGTGCCACAGAAGACTCCTCAAAATATCATACAAAGAACACAAGACCAATAACTATGTGAAAGAAGAAATCAAAAAGCGTGTGGGCCCCCAAGAGCCTTTGCTCTCCACCATAAAGAGGAGAAAGCTGATGTGGTTTGGTCACACCACAAGACACAACACCCTAGCAAAAACCATCCTGCAAGGAACAGTCGAGGGCAAGAGAAGAAGAGGCCGCCAAAAGAAATCGTGGGTTGACAACATCAAAGACTGGACCGCCCAACCCCTGCAACATCTCCTACTAGCCACACAGGATCGTGAAGCATGGAAAAAGATCGCTGTTGCGTCTTCTCTCATGTCCCCCCTACGTCCTTTGGGACATGGGACTGAGTGAGAGTGAGTGATAGTGTCCAAACACACACACACACACACACACACACACACACACACACACACACACACACACACACACACACACTCTCACAAAACAGCTTATATCAATTACAATGTAACCAAAAAACATTATTTAAGACTAAATAATAATAATAATAATAATAATAATAATAATAATAACAATAAAATAAATAAAAAATAAATACAAAAAAAAAAAAAAAAAAAAAAAGTAAAATAAAAAAATTCTATAAGCAATTTATGTCAGATTACAATATCTCTATACTTCAATTCATACTTTATATTTTTAAAAGAAGATAAGGAAAAAACAACAAACACATCAATACCTTATAATAATACCCATCATCACTGAGAGGAAATAACATATACGCTAACAAACATACAATCAAACAAAGGAAAAACAAAAACAAACAAACAAATAAAAAACACATAAAAACACACCAAAAAACAAACAATCAAACCAAAACATCAAAAAACCAATCCACACGGATTATATATTAGAAGGAAGAAAAGAAAAAACAACTAAAGCAATAATACCATACAATTATACCCATCACCACTGAGTGGAATAACATAACAAACATATGGGCATGCACACATTTAAAATTGTTTTTAAAAAAAAAATCATATGGTATCAAACAGCTTATATCAGTTACAATGTCACCAACCATTATTAAGACTTTAAAAAAAAAAAAAAAATCCATGAAATGTCAATAAGCAACTTATGTCAGATTACATTATCTCCACACTTCAATTCATACTTATATGTTATGAGGAAGAAAAGAAAAAACAAAACAAAACAAAATAAACAAAAAAACAAAACGAAAAACAAACGCAACAATACATATGATAATACCAATCTCCACTGAGAGGAAATAACATATACACTAACAAACATTCAAACTAACAAAAAAACTAACAAACAAACAAAGCAACAGAGAACCAAACAAACATAATAAACGAAAAAAAAAACACCCAGACAAGACAAAACTAAAGCAAAAAACAAACAAAAAACAAGCAAACAAACAAACACCCCCCCCCCCCAAAAAAAAACAACAACCCACACACACACACACAAAACCCCAAACACTCAAAAAAGAAAAAATTTGGAGGGGGGGTGGGAACGGGTGGGGAGGGGGTATCAAGGAGGAAGGGGGAAAACACAAACAGCAAACAGAAGAATTAAAATAGTGATTTATGATTATATTCATAAATAAAAAACCCTACACACATGAACAAAAAACAAACACATTCAAACAAACAAACAAAAAACAAACAAAACAAAAAAACCATACACAACAACAACCAGAACAAAAAAGTAAGGCTTTTCCACATATCAAAATAATATAAATATAATAGTGCTAATAGTCCCATTAGTATAATTAATAAAATAATATTAAAAAAAAATATTTATCCTGAAACTATTAAACTGGGCAAGTGAAAGAAAAAAAAATGCATAAAAAAATAAGTGTGTGTGTGTGTGTGTGTGTGTGTGTGTGTGTGTGCGCGCGTGTGTAGACTGCTGACTACAATGTTTAGTAAAAAAAACAACAACCCAAAACCCAAAACAAACAAAATCAACAACAACAAAACAACAACAAACAAAAAGTCTCCCCCCAAAAAAACCCCCAACAAACAAACCCACACACAAAATAACCAAATTAGATTCAAAGAAAGTTTAAATCTATTTTACAATTTGACCAGCAAAAGCACTACACATAAATAACACAAAAATGGTGATGAGATTCAGAGATAGTTTAAAATATTACAACATAAATAACACAAAAATGGTGATGAGATCCAGAGATAGTTTAAAATATTACAATCACAGATCAGAAAAAAAACGGCTTCAAAAGGCCACAGGGGTATAAAATATACTTGTAAATGCAATTGACACTTTTAAATTCTGAAAAGTGTCTTGCTGTAAGGTACCACAGCAGGTGGAGTTTCAATCAATGCCGGGATCTCTGATGAAGGCTCACCCAGGAGCCGAAACTCAGTCAGGTCAGGCCAAAGGCATGGTACTTAGGCCTACTAAAAAATGCCTACAGTGCTGCCATGGAAAGATTTCCCCTAGAATTTATTAATCATTAATTTTTTTCGGAATCTTTGAAAAGTCATTTTCAAAATGATTGAGATGTTGTAAGTGGTTACCTGCACTTGTTTTTCCTCAATAACAAATTAAAAAAAAAAAAAACACTATCAAATTCTCTCTCTCTCTCTAGCTCCCTCTCTATCTCTGTCTCTCTATGTGTGAAATACAACCCATTGTATTATAAGGTGCAGAAATTTGGGGGTTGGATGCAGCTGTAACACACAGTGAATCAGTGCACCTCTTTGCTTTAAAGCAGTTTCTAGGCTTAGATAGACGTTCACCAAATGACCTTGTGCATAGTGAAACTAAAAGATACCCTCTCTCTGTTAATGCTGCTGTAAGATGTGTTAGATACTGGATTAAGATTTTGCATAGGGGTGAGAACAGACAACCTTTTAGATCTTATAAGATGCTTTTTGATCTAGATGCCAAAGGGAAAAATAACTGGGCTACACAAATACGTACCTGTTTATGTGAACTCAGTTTTGGATTTGTTTGGTTAAATCAAGGTGTTGGAAATTGTAGAGAATTTATAAACATTTTCAGGCAACGATTGATTGATTGATTGACTACCGATGGCAGCAATGGAGTCATCACATACAAACCAGTGAAAGATATCAAATGTACAGACAATTCATAAGTACACATGATGTCAAACCTTATCTAAAGCTTGATGTGGACATTCATCTGAAAAGAATTATGTCAAAGTTTAGACTTGGTGTATCAGATTTACATGTTCATAAGTTCAGATATAGAGAACGTGATGTTGATGACCCCAGGTTACTATGTCCATTATGTAAGCAAGCACCTGAGGATGAAGTACATTTTGTGTTATGCTGTCCTGTATTAGAGGATGTTAGGCAAAACTACATCCCTGTAAAATATATGTAACAGAGTGCAGATATTTGATCTGCCGCGACTGTGCACAACTTCTCGGCAACGACAGCACGGTCAGACAGTGGGAATGTGGCATCTAGAGAGAGGCTGCATAAATACTACATTTTACCGCTACGGGCAAAGTGCATGCAGAGGACGGCTTTCGACCACCCCCCAACGATACAGAACGTCGCACAATTCACAGGTGTGGCTCTAAACGTTACACCCACGACGCTGCGATTGGCAGTTCCGACCGCAAGGGAAGTAATCTAATTGCCCTGCCACACTTGTAAATTGATGATATTTCCAATACTCAAACGTTTGACGTGGGGGTGCAACACAACCCATTAAGTGCTGGAGTCACAGATTAAAAGCTAGATTAAAAGAAAATGATCGTGCACATATCTACATCTGGAGAGCTGCTGACTAGAAAATGACTACAAAAAGGTATCAATTAAATTAAAGTCTACACAAGCAGACCAATAAAGACACAACACCCAAGTCTAATCGTTACATCAACATCCATAGTACTACGTCATACTTCTGACTTACGTCATTGCACAATTTTCTCAAACCTGAGATAGTCAAAGAACACGACTCATCAACACATCAAACACCCCCCCCCCCCCCCCCCCAGTACTACGTCATACTGCTGCTTTACATTATTACACAATTACGTCATATATCAAAACATCATAACAAAGAAAACAAGCCATCGACTTTTTTTTCTATAATTTATGCTAGGTCTATAAAGATCCGTTTTTTTTTTAAGCTTTTACGGGCAAATCTATTTTGTCCCCAAAAGGAATCCAATCAGGTTTATTCCCACAAGTTGGAATCTGGCTACCTTGGAGCTCTAGCCGAGGAACCCCAAAAATAAATCAGTTCTATGAAGGTAGACTCCAGTTTATTTGACATACTGTTCTAATAATACCCATAATTATCAGCATCATCTTTATCATTATGATCATAATCCTCCTCCTCCTCCTTCTTTTCCCTCCTCCTCCTCCTCCTTCTTCTTCTTCCCCTTCTTCTTCTTGTGTGTGTGTGTGTGTGTGTGTGTGTGTGTGTGTGTGTGTGTGTGTGTGTGTGTGTGTGTGTGTGTGTGTGTGAAGTCAAGTCAAGTCAAAATTTTATTTTCAGATGGTACATTGAGTAAGCATCGATTTGCTTTTTTTCATCAAGCCATCTATCTAAGGAAAAAAACACAAAAAAACAGATCAAGAATTTTTTTTTTAAAAAGCAGAGAAAAACATTTCACCAACATTAATTTACCAACATGATTTCAACAACATCAAAAATGCAATAAGCCTATAGAAAATATAAGCAACAACACTAACAATGAAAACTGAAAAAATAAACAAAAAAACACACAAAAAACACTCAAAAGTCTCTCTCTCTCTCTCTCCCCCCCCCCCTCTCTCTCTCTCCCTCTCTTTCACACACACACACACACACACACACACACACACACACACACACACACACACACACACACACACACACACACAAAAGAGTTACAATGTTACTAATACCATTATTTAAGACTTAAAGAAAAGAATCAATGAAAAGTCAATAAGCAATTTATGTCAGATTACAGTATCTGCATACTTCAGTTCATACATTATATATTAGAAGGAAGAAAAGAAAAAAAAAAAAACTCAACAATACCATATGATAATGCCCATCTCCACTGAGAGGAAACATAAGCACTAACAAGTATACAAACAAATAAACAAAAAACAAGCAAACAAACGAAGACAATAAAAAACCAAAAGACAAAATAAACAAAGGCAGTAAAGGGGAGGGGGGTGGGAAGGATGGGGAGGGGGTATCAAGGAGGAAGGGGAAGAATACAAACAGCAAAAGAATACAACAGTGTGTGTGTGTGTGCATGTGCGCGCGTGTTTGTGTGTGTATACATCATAATAACAAATAGAACTACTAAACAACATAAAAAGTTCATGATAATGCAAAATCGATTAAAATACAACAAAAAATTCAATAACTATAACTATAACAGATACCCTATGGGACTTGACAGTAAACCATTAGAAATATCAAACATCATGACTACATCATTGAGAACTTATTCAATTGAAGTTTTTGAAATGAGAGGCAAATAGGGTTTTAAATTCTGGCAATCAAATATAACATGAGAATTCGACATATACTCTCGGTATAAGCATTTAACATTCTTGCTGAATTTGGTGATAAACGCATTTAATCTTATTATGAAGAATAATGCCTTGAGTTGTCTGTCTCTGACAACATCTGTATGAATCTTTCGATGGATAATATCGAGGGTTACCTGCCAGCAGCGGCTATCGCGGTTCGTCGCAGTTTCGAGAAAATGGCGTTTGAAAGTTTCACATCGCTGTGAGCTTTGTGCCTTTAATGTATCCTTTAGCCAGTGACAATTATTTTGTCACATATATTCGCCTTTCATATCTGAAGTTTCCATGGCAACAAGTATTGTTTT
>CM060346.1:6645639-6673139 GCA_030674155.1 Stramonita haemastoma
GAGAGAGAAGAGAGAGAGAGAGGTTTTTATCATAATGGTGTACCATACTTTTGGCTAGGTTATCTAACCTATAAGTGGCTGGTGCCTAGTCACACAAACAAGACAGTGTGGATGACTGAAAGTCACCGTCACCTGTACGGCATCGTTGGCTTAAGTTATAAATACTGTTTACAAAAATCTTATACAAAAATGGTGAAATGGTAACTGATTAAAACAATATTGCAATGCAATTCTAATCGTACTTCGTATCAGTAGCATCGTACTACTTCGCACCAGTAGCATCGCCATTTGAATGAAGTCCGCTACGGTGCTCACGCAAAAAAAGGCTACCCAGTTACACTTCTTCAGTTTAAAGATTTCGAAGTTTTATTCGTTTTTTTTACGATTTTATGACAAACAGAGCATCTAATTTTAAAAATTAATAGTATCAATTCACGATAAAAGAATAGATACGGTAAAAGAAAGGTGTACAAAGTTAATGTTAGGGCCTATGAAGTTCTTTTGCGCTAGGGGGGCAGTGGAAAAGTGTAACACCGCCCGCGCAGTGTGCGTCAGACACTGGACACAGACACTGGACACACGAGCTGTCAGGGTTACTGGGTGTGGCTACTGGGTGTGGGGGCGACTTATCTATGGTAAACCAAAAGTGTCAAAATCGTCCTGTTCCAGGAGTGTTGCGTAACTTAATCGATCACTGTGTCTCCCAGGGGGCACAGATTCATTGTTTCCCACGCGAATATTGTTCACTATGATAGTAGGTATATGTATGCAACGTGGCTTCCCATCACTGTCCAGGTCAGTTAAAAAAAATAATAGCTGCTCAGCTAACACACGAGCTGTCAGGGTTACTGGGTGTGGCTACTGGGTGTGGGGGCCTGACTTATCTATGGTAAACCAAAAGTGTCAAAATCGTCTTGTTCCAGGAGTGTTGCGTAACTTAATCGATCACTGTGTCTCCCAGGGGGCACAGATTCATTGTTTCCCACGCGAATATTGTTCACTATGATAGTAGGTATATGTATGCAACGTGGCTTCCCATCACTGTCCAGGTCAGTTAAAAAAATAATAGCTGCTCAGCTAAATAGACAGCAAAGAAGGAAAGTATAGCAGCATCGCCAGATGCTGGACTCTGACCCCTGACCGCGGCGCGGTGCCCTAGATAGGCCTAGCCTAGCGGTGGGATAGAATTTCGGGTTACGGAGTGCAGTGCCAGCCGCCAACTAAAGAGTCAGATTTTCCCCGTTTTGAGCAGCCTGCCGGAAGGCAACCCTCGAATATATTCAAACACACTCTTCCCATGTAAACTCCAATTTGAAAACGGACTTTTTTGCTGATATAACTCCATGAGTTTATTCAAGGATGCCTGTTCTAATAATCTGTAACTCTCTCCTAAGGATAAAGACACACGCAAAGCTGTGGATCTACTGTCATTAGTTGCACCTTTTTCTGCAGATCTATCAGCCCACTCATTTGAATATAGTCCTATATGTGAAGGAGTCCAACAGACGGTGACATTTAGACCTCTTAGGTTAATAAGGTTTATCATACACTTGATACCTAAAATGAGTAGAAACTTTCTTATAATTGGAAGATTTCAAACATATAGTAACTGCACATATCTTCTTTTACCCATAACTTCTTAAAACTGGAGATTATTGCAGTTCAGTTTTCATTCAATGTCTCTCCGCTAAAGTGGAGGCCATTCCTCTTCTGGCACAGCAGGCTCGTCATGTTGCGTTTCAGTGGCTTAAACAGTACTGCACACACAAAACCACCCCAATCCAATTCCAAGTTTGTATGTAGATAAAAAGTTTTATTTTTCTGTTTCTGTTGTTTAACAAAAACAAATCCAAGAATGTATGTATATAAAAGATTTGTTTCCAGCTGTTTAAACAGTTCTGCAAATAAAAAACCCACAAAAAGCCCGCCATCAATTCCAAGTAGGTATGTAGATTAAAAAAGTTTACTTTTCTGTTCGCGTTGTTTGACAAAAAGAATTCCAAGCATGTATGTAGATAAAAAGTTTTTTTTTTTTTTTTTTTAAAGAAACGGGCGAAATGCATGAGAAAAAACCATAAATAAGTGGATCGGTGGTCTAAAGGTAACCGCCTATCTATCTATCTATCTATCTATCTATCTATCTATCTATCTATCTATCTATCTATCTATCTATCTACTATCTATCTATCTATCCATCCATCCATCATCCACCTACCTCTACCTACTACTACTATCACTACAATCCATCCATCCATCCATCCATCATCCATCCATCCATCCATCCATCCATCCATCCATCCATCCATCCATCCATCCATCATCCATCCATCCACCATCCATCCATCCATCCATCCATCCATCCATCCATCCATCCATCCATCCATCCATCCATCCATCCATCCATCCATCCATCCATCCATCCATCCATCCATCCATCCATCATCTATCATCTATCTATCTATCTATCTATCTATCTATCTATCTATCTATCTATCTATCTATCTATCTATCTATCTATCTATCTATCCCTTACTCTGGTGACTGTGGGGGCACCCCTGAAGACTTGACAACCAGTTCCCACCATTCCTCTCTCTGTTCTGCCTTTCTCAAAATTGAGTTGAGTTCTAGGCCTGTCCATTCACTGATGTTGTCCTCCCATCTCTTCCTTGGTCTGCCTCTTTTTCTTCCTCCTTGGACAGTGCCTTGCAGTATTGTTTTTTGCGAGTCCTTTTGATCTTGTGACATGCCCGTACCATTTAAGTTTACGCTTCTTTACGATTGATAGTAGATTTTCGTAGGGACAAATGGTTTGCTGGATTCTGTTACGCACGTCTTTAAAAAAATGTATCGAGGATAGTGGAATAAGCACTCATGTGTTTTTTGTTTTACATCCAGTCCCCGTGTGTATGCAGTTTTATAAATCTTACCTGTTTCCACCGTACTGGCACACAATTGCCTACTCTTATGAAAAGCGGAACCGGATTTAACATGTGCGCAAGATGTTCTGCGTGCGTTCACACACAGGGCCTCGGTTTATTGTCTCATCCAAAGGACTTTTGGGGAGAGAGGAGTCAGCATTGATGTTAGCCCCAGGGGAAAAATCCCCTCGAACGGGAATCGAATCCGGGTCGTCAAATTGCGAGCGCAATGTTCTGACCACTAGGCTATCCCGTCTTCGTTGCTTATGTGGTCTCTGTAGGAGATGCCAAGGAGTCTCTGGAAGCATCTCATCTCTATCACCTGTACTCTTCTCTCCAAATCTGCAGTCAGGGTCCACGATTCACAGGCATACAGGAATATGGATATGACAAAAGAGCGCATTAGTCTGATCTTGGAGTTGAGTGAGATATTTTTATCTTTCCAGATGGTGTTGAGTTTTGACAGTGCTGTTATTGTCTGTGCAATCCTGCATACTACCTCTGGCTTGGACCCCTTGTCTGATACAACGGCTCCCAAGCACTAAGCTTTGAACTGTTTCCAGCTTCTGGTCATTGACCCTGATATCAGTGCTGATGCCCTTGGCATTATTGGTCATCAGTTTGGTCTTCTCTGCACTGATTTCCATGCCGTATTTTTTCGAGGCCTTGTTCAGGTGTTTCTGTTAGGCTCGCAAGCTCTTGTTCTGATCCTGCTAGTCTGTCAATGTCATCTTGATGTTTTTTTAAAAAACAAACACACACACCAAGAAACAAATTAACAAAGAAACCTAAAAAAAACATAACAGCCATAGAATTCAACTGACGTGGATGACGTGTTGACATAGTTGGTGTTTAAAAAAACAACCAAACAAAGAAGCCAATCAACAAACACACCAGCAACCAAACAAACAAACACATGAACAAACAAACAAGCACACCAACAAAGAAACAAACAAACACACAGCACATCAACAAACAAAAAGCAATATAATTCCACTGACATGGATGACGTGTTGACATAACTGGTGTTTAAAAAAACAACAACAAACAAACAAACAAAGCAACCAACCAACAAATCAGCAACAGAACTCAACAGACGTGGAGGATGTGTTGTCAGGCCTGGTGTTTGAGAAGAAAGAAAGAAAGAAAGAAAGAAAAAAGAAAGAAAGAAAGAAAGGAAGAAAGAAAGAAAGCAAGAAAGAAAGAAAGCAAGAAGAAAGCAAGAAAAGAAAGAAAGCAAGCAAGCAAGAAAGAAAGAAAGCAAGCAAGCAAGCAAGCAAGAAAGCAAGCAAGAAAGCAAGCAAGCAAGCAAGCAAGAAAGCAAGCAAGAAAGCAAGAAAGAAAGAAAGCAAGCAACCAACAAACAAATCAGCAACAGAACTCAACAGACGTGGAGGGTGCGTTGACAGGTCTGGTGTTTGAGAAGAAAGAAAGAAAGCAAGAAAGAAAGAAAGAAAGAAAGAAAGAAAGAAAGAAAGAAAGAAAGAAAGGAAGAAAGGAAGAAAAGAAAGCAAGAAAGAAAGAAAGAAAGAAAGGAAGAAAGGAAGAAAAGAAAGCAAGAAAGAAAGAAAGAAAGAAAGAAAGAAAGCAAGCAAGCAAGCAAGCAAGCAAGCAAGCAAGCAAGAAAGAAAGAAAGAAAGAAAGCAAGAAAGAAAGAAAGAAAGAAAGCAAGCATCCAACAAACAAATCAGCAACAGAACTCAACAGACGTGGAGGGTGCGTTGACTGGACTGGTGTTTGACAACAAAGAAAGCAAGAAAGAAAGAAAGAAAGCAAGAAAGAAAGAAAGAAAGAAAGAAAGCAACCAACAAACAAATGAGCAACAGAACTCAACAGACGTGGAGGGTGCGTTGACAGGTCTGGTCGAAGGGGAGTCACCACTGCGGTTGACTGATCGCCGTTGAAAGAGATCTTTGAGACTGGTACCGCTGCAGACACACAAACAAAATAAGCAGTGACAGCGTCAACGATGACAACAGCATTAACAACGTCAACGACCACATCAACAACTACAATGACAAGAACACCACCAACATTAACAGCGACAACAACAGCATTAACAACAACAACAGCAACAACAACATCATCAACAATGATATCAACATTATCTACATGAACAACAACATCAACAACATCAAAAACAACAATAAAAACACACAAAAACATCAACAACAACATCATCAACAACATCATCAACAACATAAAATAATCAACAATATCAGCAACATCAACAACATCAGCATCAACAACAACATCAGCAACAACAATAACAACATCAGCAAAACAACCGACAACAACAACAGCATCAGGCCCATGCCAAAAACTGTGTCAGTTATCCATGTCAGCTAAATTGCCCAAGGCTTTTATTTCCAGGGCGGGATAGCTCAATGGTCAGAGCACTCGCTTTCCCCCAAGCCAAGGTTAAGCAGCACTGAGCGTGGTTACCAAGTGGATGGGTGACCAACTGTTTGCGCGCCTTGGCTTCAGCGCAGTCCCCCAGTTCACGCAGCTGTCAATGGGTACCTTCCCTCTTCAGGGTCAGGGAAGGTAAAGCAGCAGCGAGGGAGAGAAGATGGGCGCCGCCCTCAATATGCTAGGCCTTAGAGAAGCTGAGGTCTCCGATGTCTTGCTCCCCTACGACCACATGGGTTATGGCACACCTTTACCTTCACCTATGTTGTAAATTCAATATTGCGTTGAGATTGCGCCTTCCAGCCATGACAAAGCTCCTACAACTCTCCTTTAAAGGAGAGATATATAAACAAAAGCCTCTGAAGTCGGAGTATGGCTGCTTATATGACCAGGTACTTTTGAAAAAAAAACCACCGTAAGTTATTATACACACAAAATTTCTCATTCAGCGCCGTAATCCTTTTTTAATCTCACTGTAGATTCCCAGTGTGGAAGTGAGTGAGTCAGAGTACTGCACATTCTGGGTGATTAGCCCCCTAGAGTGTTAAGCTGGGGAACGCACAACATCAACAACAACAACGCCAAAAACAACAACAACAACAGCAAACAACATCGATAACAACAAAAACTACAACAATGACAACAACAGCAACAACAACAACAGCAGCAAAAACACAACAAAACACAACAAAACAACAACATACGAAAACAACACTAACAACAACAGCATCAACAACATAAATAACATCAACAACCACCACCACCACCACAACATCAACAACAACAAACAAAAACAAAAAAACAACAACACCAACAACAATACAAAAACAACAACAAAAGCAACAACAAAACGAGAAGAAATATCCTGAAACGTTATCAGACCAGATTTGATGGTCTGTCTGTGTGTCCGTCTGTGTGTCTATCTGTTATTGTCAGTTTGACTCTTTGTGTGTCTCTGTGTCTTTCTGTGTGTCTATCTGTCTCTGTGTGTCAAGTCAAGTCAAGTGAAAATTTTATTTTCAGATGGTACATTGAGCAAGCATCGATTTGCTTTTTTTCATCAAGCCATCTATCTAAGAAAAAAAACAAAAACAAAACATCAAAAAATAAAAATAAAAAAATTTAAAAAATTTAAAAAGCAGAGAAAAACATTTCACCAACACTAATTAACCAACATCATTTCAACAGCCTCAAAAATACAATATGCCTATAGAAAACACAAGCAACAACAATAACAATGAAAACTGAACCCCCCCCCCCCCCAGAAAAAAACACAAAAAACACTCAAAAGTCACACACTCTCTCTCTGCTCTCTCTGTCTCTCTCTCTCTGTCTCTCTCTCTCTCTCTCTCTCTCTCCACACACACACACACACACACACACACACACACACACACACACACACACACACACACACACACTCACACAGAGTTACAATGTTACTAATACCATTATTTAAGACTTAAAGAAAAGAATCAATGAAAAGTCGATAAGCAATTTGTGTCAGATTACAGTATCTGCATACTTCAGTTCATACATTATGTATTAAAAGGAAGAAAAGAAAAAACAACAAACTCAACAATACCATATGATAATACCCATCATCACTGAGAGGAAACATAAGCACTAACAAGTATACAAACAAATAAACAAAAAACAAGCAAACAAACAAAGACAACAAAAAACCAAAAGACAAAATAAACAAAAGCAGTAAAGGGGAGGGGGGTGGGAAGGATGGGGAGGGGGTATCAAGGAGGAAGGGGAGAATGCAAACAGCAAATGGAAGAAGTAGAGTAATGATTTATGATTATATTAAATAAAAAAAATAAATAAAAAACCTACACATACAAACAAAAACAAAAAAACCCCGTAAATAAAACAAAAAATCAAACAAAAGAAAAAAGAAAGGGAAAAAAAGAAAAAAAAAAGAAAAAGAAAAAAAGACAGACCGTGTCTGTCTGTGTGTCTATATGTTTGTCAGTTAGTCTCTCTGTGTGTCTGTGTGTCTTTCTGTCTTTGTCTGTGTGTCTGCCTGTGTGTCTATCTGTTTCTGTAACTTTGTCTCTCTGTGTGTCTTTCTGTCTCTGTCTGTGTGTCTCTCTGTGTGTCTGTTTCTGTCTGTGTGTCTGCCTGTCTGTCTCTGTTTCTGTCTGTGTGTCTGTCTGTCTCTTTCTGTGTCTCTCTGTGTGTCTGTCTATCTGTTTCTGTCTGTTTGTGTGTGTGTGTGTGTGTGTGTGTGTGTGTGTGTGTGTGTGTGTGTGTGTGTGTGTGTGTGTGTGTGTGTGTCTGTCTGTCTGTCTGTCTGTGTCTCTCTGTGTGTCTGTCTATCTGTTTCTGTCTGTTTGTGTGTCTCTGTGTGTGTCTGTGTGTGTCTGTCTATCTGTCTGTGTCTCTCTGTGTGTCTATCTGTTTCTGTCTGTGTGTCTCTTTGTGTGTCTGCCTGTCTGTCTCTGTCTCTGTGTGTGTCTGTGTGTTTGCCTGTCTGTCTGTCTGTCTCTTTCTGTGTCTCTCTGTGTGTTTGTCTGTCTGTCTTTTAAAATTTGTTTTATATTCTTTTATATCGAGGATAATGGGATAAGCACTCTTGTGCTTTTTTACATCCAGTCCCCGTGTGTATGCAGTTTTGTAAATGTCATCTGTTCCCACCGGCACACAATGGCCTACTCTTACGAAAAGCGGAACAAGATTTAACGTGTGCGCAAGATGTTCTGCATGCGTTCACACACAGGGCCTCGGTTTATAGTCTCATCCAATCCAATGATGTTGCTTAGAGCCCCGCCGACCGCACAGGCCATATCGGGGCTGTAACCTCGTCATGTTTTAAAACGCGTATTAAAAGTGTGCGACTATGTACAGTTTAAAACGGGGTATAAAAACAACTAGACTGTCCTTGCTTGTATCGACGTCCCGGTCGACCATAAGGGTCAGCCCAGGACGGCCACCGCGTCGTGGGAAAACCCACATCGATCACACATAAAATGAGATAAAACCAAAACCAGATTCCTTAAAACAACCTTGTCCTCACAGACCAACCATACCACTTTCACTCATACTTATCAGACGGAAAAAGCCTGATTCTCTCAGGAAGTTAAAAATGGTGTCTGGTGGAACATCCCGAAAGACGATCTTTAGGGGGTCTGCGGTAAAATGCTTGTGCCTAATATCCTGAACATCCCGACACTCCAGGAGCAGATGCTTGATGGTTACCCGCACGTCACAAGTCACGCACCATGGGGTTTCCTCGCCTTTCAGCAAGTGCACGTGAGTGACATGAGAATGACCCATGTGTATCCTGGTGAGCACTGTCGCCTCCCTTCGGTTTTTGACACCCAGAGAGAAAACCTCTTCCAGGTTGGGACGGATCCGAAAAAGTTTGTAGTCCATCTGAGCGCTCCACTCCTCCTGCCAGAGAGAGTGCGCGTATTGCTCGCTCCTAGGTTTCAGATCCGTGAACGGCACCATGGACCCAGCAACCTCCTGCTCCGTGGCGTGCCTGGCGAGTCGGTCAACCGTTTCGTTGCCCCGAAATGCCCGCTTGCCCCGGGACCCACACCAAAACCACGTCACACCCGTCCCGTCTCAAGGAAGTATGCAGCTCGTAGAACTCCTGAAGTTTAGGGTGGTTTACATTCCTTAAAGCGATAGCCTCCAGAGCAGAGAGCGAGTCCGCACAGACCAAGAAGTCTTTCTTTCCCGATCGCCGGATCAGTTGCAGGGACAAGACGAGAGCGCCCAGTTCGGCCGTGTACACCGAGGCATCTGAAGGCAGGTGCTCCGAAAGCGCTGACTCAATGGCGGGACAATAGGCGGCGCGGGCCAGCCCCTCCTCCGACTTGGACCCGTCCATAAAAACCCTGGTGTGGGACGGATACGACGCACAGAGCTCTCGAAAGAAGGCCCCGTACGCTGTGGAGCTGGTGACGTCTTTCCTGTGAGCGGCAAGATCGAAACAGACAGCCGGTGTTTCCACCATCCACATAGGCATCTCAGGGAACTTGGGAAGGTCGCAGATGACACCCAAATCGATACCCGCCTCCTGGAGATGGGGAAGGATCCGAATGCCCAGAGTCGGGGTGGCAGAGGGCGATTTCTCAAACTAGGCCTGAAACCGGGGGTTGAGAACACAATCGTAAGCCGGGTTGTTATACTCCGAAAAGAACTTCATGTAATAATTGAGAGTCAGTTTCAGACGGCGGTTTGCCAGAGAGGGCTCTCCTGCTTCCGCGTACAGACTGTACACCGGCGTCGTTCGGAACGCTCTGAGACAGATCCGGAGCCCCTGGTGGTGGATAGGGTCCAGAGCTTTCAAGTAGGAAGGCCTCGCCGAGCTGTAGACCCGACACCCGTGGTCCAGTTTGGAGCGCACCAGCGCCCTGTAAACGTGCAGCAGTGTTATCCTGTCCGCTCCCCAGTCAGTATGGGTGATCACCCGCAGGAGGTTCAGGGCTCTCTGACAAGACGTTTTCAGATGTTGGATATGGGTCCTGAAATTCAGCTTCCGGTCGAAAACAATGCCCAAGATTTTGGCCTACGCCACCACCGGGATGGTGGATTTTCCCAAACGGATGACGGGGTCCGGGAAGTGCTCTCTGGACTTGTTCGTGAAGTGAATGCACTTCGTTTTGGTGACTGAAAACTTGAACCAATTGTCCTGCGCCCATTCCTGAACCTTGTTCACGCAGAGTTGTATCTGCCTCTGAACCCCTGCAAACGTACTGCCCGTAACGTACAAAGCAAAATCGTCCACAAACAGTGAACACTACACCCCCTGATGGACCGACCTGACGATGTCGTTGATCTTGACGCGGAAGAGAGCCGGGGAAAGGATGCTCCCCTGTGGGACCCCCATCTCCTGCTCGAAGATCTTCGACAGCTGGAGCCCACCCTCACCTGTAGTCCAGTACTGGTACGATTTAAAAAACGGAAGATAGGAACTAATTGCAACAGTTACTTTTTCTCTGTAAATGTTTAGAGTTTATAGTGATAAACAAAGAGTCAAATGAGGATAATAAATGATATATGTTATCATGAGGATAGAAAATAAGCACTCGTGTGCTTTTTGACGTCCAGTCCCCGCCTTTATCTCGGATTTTTGCCTTTGTGCCTGCTGATGGCACCATGGTGTGTGGTCCTGTGTTTGAAAGCTGAATTTGTGTGTTTCTCCTTCGTTTTACTAAGAAAGTTTGCTACCTGTGTGTTTGGGTTTTCACGGACAATCAAATGGTCAGAATAGTTTTCTTTGGTATTGTTTACTTTTTGAGATATTTCAATTCAAAGTTTTCATTTTCTTGTTGATATTTTTCCGAAGTTTATTTACAAACGATTTGTGTTTAGGCTACATAACTGTACTGGTCTTTGTGACCCAATGTACCCTGACCCAATGTACCCTGACCTAACGGCTGCATGAAAATTTGCACGTGATTCACGAACCCAAACAACCTCCACCGCCATTACAGTGTTTGTCATAGCAACATAATGGCGATGACAGCTGCAGACAGGAGAGCAGTTCTTTTACGTGCTGCTCTTTACCACGGGTGCAGGTCACTACCGCGAGCGTCACGACCGCGTGTAACACTATCACGAGAGCAACACTACCGCGAGTAACACTACCGCGTGTAACACTTCCGCGTGTGTAACACTATCGCGTGTGTAAAACTACCACGAGTAACACTACCGCGTGTAACACTTCCGCGTGTGTAACACTATCGCGTGTGTAAAACTACCGCGAGTAACACTACCACGTTTAACACTTCCGCGTGTGTAACAATATCGGGCGTGTACGGCTACCGCGAGTAACACTACCGCGTGTAACACTACCGCATGTAACACTTCTGCGTGTGTAACACTAACGCAAGATGAGAGATGAGATAGGAGGAGGGAGAGAGAGTATGTGTGTGTGTGTGTGTGTGTGTGTGTGTGTGTTATAAGGTGAACATGTGCAAACTTTCTTTTTATCTTGTGAGTTTGTGTTCTAATCTTGGTTAGCACGACAAGCATTGAGTTAGTGTTCAGGGAGAGATGGAGGTAATACAGTCTCATTACTCTAATAACAAGATCCTCTACAACTGGTATCTTTACTGTCAAGACCGTGTAAATAAAACAACGGTCAACTGGTGCTGCGAACAGGACAAATGTAAAGGGAGAATCAGCACTCCGCTTGACTACCGCAGTAGTGCTATCTCCAATGTAAAGAATGACCACAACCACCCTGCTAACCCAGCAGAAGTCCAGAAGCAGAATAATATTGCTGAAATGAAAGAAAGAGCCGTTGCCACAGATGCACCACCTCGAAGATTAATTGGAGAAATAATGGCAAATTTGACTGAAGAGACTGACCAATTTGCCTCAGAGATTAGCACTCGGGCACACAATTAAGAGAAAATGGAAAAGAGATGATGCCTTTCCCCCTCTTCCACTAAATTTGGAAGACAACGAAATTCCGGAACAATTCAGAGAAGTTCTACTGGCATCATTGGCATTTTTGACACCAGAGAAGATCCCAGGGCATTTCGAGAAACTGCAGGAAGACATGAGTGAAAGAGACATGGACCCACACATGGGTGAACTCTATGACCACTTTGAGGACAATTATGTTGGAAGACTCCCCCGTGGGAGAAGACGGGAAGTAAATCCCACAAGAGCCCCTCCACGTTTTGCTCTCGAGTTTTGGTCAGTTCGCGACAGGAACCAAGTCGATCTCCGTGTACAAATAATAAACTGGAGGGGTGGCACAGAGGCTTGCAATCCATGTTTGACGGCCCGAATCCATCCATCTGGAAATTCATCCCCGGAATCCAAAAGAAACAAAGTCTGCAGCACGGTGTAAAAATTCAAATGGAAGGTCACCCTGGCGCAACGTCAAAGAAACATTTCTCGGCCATCAACAAACGACTCCAGACGCTCATCCAGTCGTATGAACGGGCTGAAGACAACGAGGACGAGGATGACGATGAAAATGACAGGGTTCCTTTCTTAAGGTCAGTGACCAGATACACTGAATTCAATGTGTGTTGAACCAATTGTGACACTTGACACCTGCTTTTAGTGTGGCCATTCCTTTTAGATGTTTTGTTTGGTGAACTGCTTGTGTATGGATGGGATCTCAATGCTATTTTGAGAGAGAGAGAGAGAGAGAGAGAGAGAGAGAGAGAGAGAGAGAGAGAGAGAGAGAGAGAGAGAGGACTATGGGCTCAGTTTTTTTTTCTGTAATTCAGTATGTTTTGTAAATTAAAAATCCTCAAAAATTCTATGCATTTGTGTGTGTGTGTGTGTGTGTGTGTGTGTGTGTGTGTGTGTGTGTGTGTGTGTGTGTGTGTGTGTGTGCGTGCATGCATGTGTGTCCACCTGTCTGTCTCTGTCTCTTTGTCTGTCTGTCTCTCTCTCTCTCTGCCTCTCTGTCGGTCTGTCTGTTTGTCTTTCTCTGTCTGTCTGTCTGTCTGTCTCTCTTTCTTTCTCTCTCTCTCTCATTCCTTGTGTCAGTCTGCCTCTTTTTCTCTCTTTCTCTGTCTGTTGGTCTGTCTGTCTGTCTCTCTTTCTCTGTCTCTCTTTCTCAAAATAACATTACAAATCATATTCGTACTGACAGTACTGCAGAATGACAGAAAACTCACAATATTGGTACACGCAGACGCGGTACTTGCGTTAGTGTTACACACGCAGAACTGTTACACGCGGTAGTGCTACTCGCAATAGTCTTACACACGCGATAATGTTACACACGCGGAAGTGTTGCACGCGGTAGTGTTACTCGTAGTAGTTTCACACTCGCGATTAATGTTGCACACGGTAGTGTTACACACAATAAGGACACTCGCAGTAGTGTCGCACAACCCTTTACCACAGTCAATACAAACTTGATGTGGCCACAGAACAACACATCGCAAACTTTGGCCTCTGTCAACGCAAAATGAGAAGGGGGACACGGGCAGGCAGAGGCTATCACCTATGGTGCGCTTCCCTCCCTTCTCTCTCCCCCTTCACCTCAAATGCTGCTTCTACATCTGCTGTAACCAGTGACAACAACATTTTTCCAGGAAATCTTCCAGCTGCTCCAGACACCTTCAATCTTTCGCCATCTACACTTCATGTCACCTCCTCTGGCAAGTCAAGTCCCAACACTCCAGATCTTTTCCATAGAACCTGCCATCAGACTTTGATAAATCAACCTGTTTCTGATAAAGTCAACGCCGATCACATCACTCCATATGACAATTCAGTTTTATATGATATGGTTCCTTCAGGTTCTGGTTCCTCATTGGTGTACGATTCTGCCGATGATGTATTTGATTGTAGTGTATGTTATGATGTGTGTGATGCTACAAATCTCCTTACTGATCCAGTTCTTTAACCATCTGTTACACCTGACTCACCATCCAAACCCTTTTCTGTTTTTCCACAATCCACATCTCTACCATCATCTTCATCCTCTTCCTCTGAGTGTCACCCTAATTCACCACTGTCATCGTCAACCTCTCTTCCTTCTTCAGATTTCCTCTATATGTATCTGTTTAACGTGCAGTCTGTATGCCCAGATGGAAAAGCTGATTTCATTTCTGATTTTATTTCTGAAAAAACCTAGATCTTACCTTCTTTTTTTTTCTTTTTTTTACAGAAACTTGGCTAAAACCACTGGGCCACGAGCCACAAATAAAACAGCTTACACCACCCAGCTACAAAACTCTTTCTCTCCCTCGACCCTCCCGTGGAGGTGGCATTGCCATCATCTACAAGGACAACCAGCTCTTTTTTTTTCTGCCATTCCCTTCCTTTCTTTCACAATTCCTTTGAAGTCTGAGAACTCCACCTCAACCTACCTGGCCACTCTATCACTTTCTGCTGCCTTTACCACCCACCCTCCTAGCCGCAAGAATAATTTGACAACTTCAGTTTTCCATCAAGAATTCCAGTCACTCTTGGACCCCTACAGCCTCTCTTCCACAAAGCTTATCATTCTTGGTGATTTCAACTTTCATTTCGACAACCTATCTTCTCCTGATGTCAAACGTCTTTCTCTGTCAAACCACTCTCTCACCTAACTGGTAAACGATGCAACTCACAGATCAGGTCATATTTTAGACTGGCTAATTACTGATGTTTGGCACAATCAGGTAACATCTCTATCTGTTACAGATGAAATGCAATCTGATCATTCTGCCATCCTCTTCTTCCTCAGCATTACAAAACTTACCAGAAAGAAAAAATTGTCATCCATTGTAACCCTAAAGCCATAAACATTCAAACATTCTCTTCACAAGCTGCTGACCACCTTTCAAAAACCTCAGACCAGACTGACCTCTCTGACCATTACAACACTGTTCTTAGTCAACTGCTTGACAAAACATACACCTCCCACTGACCGTCTCCTGCCAAACAGGCCCCCTGCGCCATGGTACACCCATGACATATTGATGGCAAAACGTAAATGCAGGCAATTGGAGCGGCAGTGGCGGAAAACTGAAACCAAAATTAATAGGCAGCTTCTTCGCAAACAAGTAAACAAAGTCAAAACCCTAATTCATTCTGCAAAGACAAGTTACTATTCTTCTGAAGTTCTCAATGCAACGTCCATGAAATCTCTTTTCTCCCTCACCTCAGACCTTCTAGAATCTGTCAAAGCAAGTCCTCTGCCTTCCATTGAAAACCCCTCTGAGCTTCCATCTATCTTTTCTTCGTTCTTTTCTGACAAGGTCTGCGACATACGTTCACAACTGGATCAGACGCCTTTTCAGCCTGCACCTCCTGATCTCCAGTTCACTGGCACCTCTCTACTCTCCTTCCATCCTGCAAGTGAGAAAGACATCATGACTATTTTAAAAGAAATGACAATAAAGTCATGCGATCTCGATCCCATACCTGCTCCTCTTCTCTCCCAATGCCTTCCACAACTTGTGCAACTTGTGCCTGCTATCACCAAAATAGTGAACTCATCCCTTCTTTCAGGAAATTTTCCATCAGCTCTCAAAACTGCAATAGTTAGACCTCTTCTCAAAAAGCATAACCTTGATCCAAACATTCTAAAGAATTATAGACCTGTTTCTAACCTGCCCTTTGTCTCCAAAGTAATTGAGAAAGTTGTTAAGAAACAGCTCAACAACTGCCTTCATTCTAATAGTGTCCTTCCTCCTTTTCAGTCTGCTTATCATGCTGATCACAGCACGGAAACCAGCCTAGTCCACACCTCAAATACACTTCTGCTTGCTTCTGATGCAGGAAGAATCTCACTTCTCATCTTTCTTGACTTATCTGCAGCCTTTGACACTATAGACCATTCTATTCTTCTCTCCGACTTAAAAAAACATTTGGTATTAATGGTGCAGCCCTCACGTGGTTTCGGTTGTACCTTAGGGGCCGATTCCAGGCAGTTAGCATATACAAAATTCAATCAAAACCTATCAAACTTGAATGTGGAGTCCCACAGGGTTTAGTTCTAGGGCCCGTTCTGTTCACTCACTACACTGCTCCTCTTTCATCTATAATAAACCATAATAACATCAACCATCATTTTTATGCCGATGATTCTCAAATTCAAAGTAGTGCAACTCCTGAAAATCTGCCTTCCCTCTTGACAAATATGTCCAACTGTCTTCAAGGTATTCAAAACTGGATGATTCAAAACAAGTTACAGCTGAATGCCGATAAAACTGAAGCCATGCTCCTAGGGACAAAACATAAACTCTCCTCCATCACTACAACTTCAATACATTTTGGTGGTACCTCAGTTCCTCTGTGAAATATCTAGGTGTTGTTACTGACAACACACTCGCTATGCAAAAAATCATCACCCAGACCTGTCAGTCCTGCAACTATCAGTTGCGGAGTATTAGTGCAATTCACAAGTATCTGTCTACTGACACATCTTCCAAGCTTGTCACCTCTCTTATTCTTTCTCGACTGGACAACTGTAATTCACTGTTGGCTGGTTTACCAGCATCATCTATCCACTCCCTTCGATGTATTCAAAACTCTGCAGCTTGACTTGTCCTAAAAAAAGAAAAAATCTGAGCACATTTCTCCACTCTTGCAATCTCTTCATTGGTTACCTGCCGCACAAAGAGTAAAGTACAAGATCAATACCCTCTGTTACAAATGTCTACACAAGACTGCACCTTCTTATCTCTGTGACTGTCTTCACTTATACACACCTTCTCGTTCCCTCCGTTCTGCTGCAGATACCATGTACTTAAAAATACCAAGGTTCAAACACTCCAATGTCAGCCGTCGTTCTTTCGGTATTTCTGGTCCATCTGTCTGGAATGTCCTCCCTCTTTCCCTTTGTCAAAATCTCTCATTTGACACGGTCAAATGCAAACTAAAGACACATTTATTTACAACCTAGGTTCTTCTTAAATCATAGCACAGTACCTCACATCTGTTCCTTCTCTTAACAGTCTCCTCCATCCCCATCACCTTGCCGTGTTGTGTGTGTGTGTGTGTGTGTGTGTGTGTGTGTGTGTGTGTGTGTGTGTGTGGTGTGTGTGTGTGTGTGTGTGTTGTGTGTAGACATGTAATTTGTTGATTTTTATGTAAATGGTTGTATGCACACGACTAATTTTGAATGCAAGCGCTTTGATTTGTGTACTCCACAGATTCAGCGCTATATAAACCCCATATATTATTATTATTATTAAATCTAGATAAAAAACAACTCCTTTAACTAAGCAACAACAACAACAGTAATGATCCAAATACCAAGAACAAGAAACTATACCTGGTACCAAACAACAGACAAAAAATAAGGACAACAAGACTATAATAAGGTAATAAAAAATGCACTCATTCAAAAAAACCCAAACCAAAACAAAACAAAAATGAAGAAAAGAAATAATCAAGAGAGAGAGAGAGAGAGAGAGAGAGAGAGAGAGAGAGAGAGAGAGAGAGAGAGAGAGAGAGAGAGAGAGAGATCTGAGCAGGGCTTAGTGTATAGGACTTAAAGCCAAGTTGACGTAGGTTCCCTTTACTAAGTGCGATGTGTTCAGTTTTGTTTTTATAAATTTATCTACATTTTATTTTACTGATTTAATTGCTCATTATTAAAGTGTTGTGCGTACATTTTACCAATCAATATTTTTCTTTTTGTATCACATGTTGTAATTAATTGTGCATTGGCATGTGACTGTGTGTGTGTGTGTGTGTGTGTGTGTGCGCGCGCGCGTGCGTAGGTGCGTATATGTGTGTGCTCTGTTGTGCGTGTGCGTGCTTGTGTGTGTGTGTGTGTGTGTGTGTGTGTGTGTGTGTGTGTGTGTGTGTGTGTGTGTGTGTTCTTAAAGATTGAATTTTATGACTTTCTGTGCATGTGATAAGTATTTCTATTTATCCTTTTTATGAATATATGGCTTGTGACCACGTGAATTACTCTCTGATAAAAGTGCTGGTATTAGTGTAGGTATGGGAATTGTCCTGTAATGTGTGAGAGATGAGGGTTGCATACTGCGCAGTGTTGTTCTTCTGTGATGTTGTTCCTACTTACTTCTTGATGTAACCCACGTGAATTTATCTATTTTTGAGATAATAAAATGTTTGAATTAAAAAATTGAATTGATAAATCCCATGACGAATGGAGAAGTCTGTATGAATCATACAGTCTGTTGCAACTAATTAACACCTCGACAAGAAAAGTGTCATCGTCTGAAACATTAATTGAACACCTGTACCTATATTTGGGCTCGGTGACCACATTCCATTTTGTTTAACTTGGTGAAAAAAGGATTCTAAAATTCCCATTTGCAGGCACAAATACATTGCTTTCGGAGGTTACAATTCGTTTGATACAAATTTCTTTTTGATTTATGTATGGCTAATTTTTCAGAGGTTTACCAGTATATTGACCCTAAAGAAGCTCTTGATGTAAGGTACCAAAACTTTCTCTCTGTTTATACGAAACATGCACCACTGAAAACGAAACGTGTCAAATTTAAAGAAAAGCTGCCATGGCTTTCTGATGGAATTAAAACAGCCATAGCAAAAATGTCTTCCAACTGAAAACAACAGGAAAGGATGACACCTTCAAAAAACAATGGAATAAGGTCACATTATTAAAAAGTGTAGCAAAAAGGAAATATTTTAGGGAGCTCATTTCATCAAAAAAGATGTCAAATCACTTTGGAAAGCCATAAACCAGTTATCTGGTAAACCTTTAATCTCTGTGGCCCCTTTACAGAATAACTTATCAGTTGAAGAAAGGAATAAACATTTCTGTATTGTAGGAGAAAAATATATTCTTGCTGATTATACTAAATGTAATAATTTACTTCTGTTGTAGGACTTTTGCAATTCAAAAAATTATATATCAGTCAATGCTGAAATTTGGATTCACTGGTGTTCATGATGTGTAGAAGGAGCTGTGTTCATCAAAACAGTCAAAATCGCAGGGCTTGGATGACTATGATGGCAAAAATGAAAAAAATTCTGCATCAATAGTTTCTGAACACATTGCTTATATTTATAACCTTTGTATAGAAAAAGCAAGCTTTCCTCAAGCATTTAAAGATGCCAAAGAACTACCACTTTATAAATTTGGTGATCCAAATGATCCCACAAACTATACAGCAATCCCAATCCTGTCAACGTTATCTAAGCCACTCGAAAAACACCTTAAAACCACCTCCTATCCCATTTTACTACTTATAACTTGTTTCACGCAAATCAAAGTGGATTTAGAAAAAAATCACTCATGCCATTCTTTATTCACAAATCTTACAGAACAGTGGCATGAAAATATCGATAATGATATGTTTACTGGAACCATGTTTGTTGATTTTGCTAAGGCTTTCAAAACAATTGATCATGCTCCCTTATCAGGGAAATTACACATGTATGGCTTACATCCAGAATCAGTTGAACCTATATCCTCTTTCCTTAGAAATAGAAGATAAGTAGTATACCAGGACCATCTAGCATCCACCTTTATGCAAATTAGTTATGGAGTTCCACAGGGATCAGTCCTAGATACCATTCTCTTTTCAGTTTTTGTAAACAATTAGCCTCTTAGTGTATCAAATAAGTGTAATGACACCACAATTCATAACAAAGCTAAAGATGCCACTGTTGTATGCACTGAATTACAAAAAGACATTAATAAACTTATTAAATGGTCTGAAATCGATCATACAGCTCTCCACCCTGAAAAGTCGAAATTCATGCTAGTTACAAGGCAAAAAAGACAAACTATAAAAATTCAACTACCATATATTAAAGTCTATAGCAAAAGTTAAGATGATGTAGATTCACATAAATTGCTTGGTCAAAATATTGATAATCATTTATCTTGGTGAAGTCATGCTTCAATTTTGTCTAAGAAGCTGGCCCCAAAATTTTTCAGCTGAACAGAATAAAGCATTTGCTAGATCAATAAACTGAAAAGTTATTTTTTCATGCTTACATACAAGCAGATACAGATTATGCCTCTACATTTTGGGACTCAGCTGGTAAAAATTGTCTTATGCGACTAGAGAGTGTGTTGGGACTTAGCTAGTAAAAATTGCCTTAAGTGACTAGAGAATTTGTATAGACGATTATTAAAAATAATACTCATTAAGTCAAGATCTTTGCAAGATATAAATTGTAAAGGACTTGACATTTTTCCTTTCCAATTACGATGTCGCTTTAACAAAAGTGTTTTCATGTACAAAATTATAAATAATCTTGCTCCAAAATATCTTTCTGAAAGATTTTTTATGAGAACTATTCGGGGTAAAAGTACTATTTGTATTCCCTGTCCAAGACCTGATCTTTTTTAAGTCATCCCTCATTTATTCAGGCAGCAAAGAATGGGATGAAATTCCAGGTAAAATAAAACAGAAATGTAGCCTGTCTTCATTCAAGAAGTTAAAGTCTGTCCTGAGCCTAAGGCTCATCAGGCCGGTGCTTATCCCGGTTTCTGTGGCGTTAAGCGACTGAGAGTCATAGACTCCCCCTGGACAGGACGCCAGTCTATCGCAGGGTTAACCCCCAACACAAGGTTGGTACCCCTTTTACACCTGAGTGGGGTGAGAAAATAGCCGTAAAGTGCCTTTTCCAAGGGCACAACGCCATAGCCGAAAGCTGGGATCGAACCCGCAACCTTTAGATTACGAGTCCAACACCCTAACCACTAGACTGCAGCGGCAGCTTCATTCAAGAAAGCTTATCATAAATATTCTTTTGAAATGTTCTGAATGAAATGTGATCTTGTCTATTCGTATATACCATAGCATAAACTTATATATTTATTTTGTTCATTTCCTGGGTTTTTTTCCACTGTCTGGCTTTTACTGTGCTGTGTGTGTGTGTGTGTGTGTGTGTGTGTGTGTGTGTGTGTGTGTGTGTGTGTGTGTGTGTGTGTGTGTGTGTGTGTGTGGCTCCATGCCCCAAGAGGGGTCAAAGGTGAATTAAATCTTGAATCTTGTGAATTATCTTGTACTTCTATTTCTTTGCTATTATAATGATTGAAAAGTTGAGTTCCAATGGAGAATTATTTGACTGCGATCTAGATCTATAAGGTCTTGCATTATTTGTTTATTAATTTGTGTATTCATGTTATTGTATGTGTTTGTGCGCGCATGCGTGTGTGTGTGTGTGTGTGTGTGTGTGTGTGTGTGTGGTGTGGTGTGGTGTGGTGTGGTGTGGTGTGGTGTGGTGTGGTGTGGTGTGGTGTGGTGTGGTGTGTGTGTGTGTGCACATACGTGTGTGCATTGAAATTCTAATCATCTTGAACCTTTTTTTATTTTTTAATCCTTATGTATGTTATTACATGGTGTATGGGATGCGTTTTCTTCTGTCAAAATAGAATGATTTGGATTTGTGATAAGAAAGTTGTCTCAGATGGTATGTTTATTCCCATAGGCGTTCATATAAATTGTATTCATGTGTTTCACAGGTACTGGTGTGTGTGTGTGAGTTGGTGTGTGTGTGTGTGTGTGTGTGTGTGTGTGTGTGTGTGTGTGTGTGTGTGTGTGTGTGTGTGTGTGTGTTCAACAATCTTATTCTCTTGAACTGTGTTTTTTGCTTTTTGTCATTAAAATTGTGTAGGGTTATGTTTCATTCTGTTAACGTAAAATAATTTGAATTTGTTATCTAGAGAGTCATGTTGGATAAGACTATTTGTAGTGGTATTCACTTTAAAAAGTGTATATTGTGATTACTATCATTACAATCGCGGAAGTAAAATCTGTCATTTCCATTTTTGTCTCTCATTTTAAATTAGTTAGGCTGAATGCTTGGTTTGGTTGCGGAAATGCATGGTTGTGCTAATACGGATGGCAATAAAGTGAATGTATCCATATATAGGTGGAAAATTTGATGTGTATGGATATGCAATTACTCAATTTGTATTGACTAATTGGTTATTATAGAGTTGGCTGGTAATATGGGTAGTTGGCTACATGAATAGGTGATAAAATTTATTATTTGCTTGATTATATGTTACATTTCTCTATGTTTGTTTGCCCTTGTTTTTGTTGTGTTTTGCTTTATTTTCATGAGGGTTTGGTGTAAAGAAGCCTCTGGCTTATCCATATACCCTCAACTAAATATTCGAGTTGGAGAATATTCGAGTTCGAGTTCGAGTTTGAGTTTGAGTTCTCTTCTCTCTCTCTCTCTCTGTGCATGCATGTGAGTGGTGTGTGTGTGTGTGTACATGTGCGCATGCGTGCGTGTATGTTTCCATGTGTGTTGTGTGTGTGTGTGTGTGTGTGTGTGTGTGTGTGTGTGTGTGTGTGTGTGTGTGTATGGCTCTGTACATGATGATAGAAAAAATACAATCTCAGTCAAGAGAGCGATTGTAAAGCGAGTATTTCCTGTCCACTTTAGGACAATAACCACGTAAGGACATAACATATATTGACCTTGTGTAAGGTCATGTATTATCAGTCCTCTGCTGTCGTTATTGATTTTTCAGTGTGTATTTGTTGCTCGTCTAAGGCATTCGGCCCCTCTGCTTTATCCCAGCTCTATTTTAAACCATTGACGCCGGGGGCAACAGCAAAGTGAGAGGCTGCATGATCAGTGGCTTTCTTTCCCACTCATGGAATTCCACTTTACAGTTTAGTCTTTAGATGACTCTCTGACTAGGAGGCTTGACTTGCACAGTCCTTATTACATGCTGCTGCAGCCCTGGGGGCTAGTTGGCCTTTGGAGAACATCTCCAACGCTGACTGCCCTTATGCCCTCTTGGCCAAGAGAATGTGGGTGTGCTGTGGGCAAGGCATCTTGATTTTATTCATCAAATTTCTGCCCCAATTTCCAAAACAGCAGCTGCCTCTTCTGTTGTTAGGAGGTCATTGTAAAACAAGACGGATACACACAATTATAATATCAACAACAGTTGTTTTTTTATTAGTTCATTTGTTTTGCTTGTTTGTTTTTATAAAAGAACAGAATTAACTTGTGTGTGTGTGTGTGTGTGTGTGTGTGTGTGTGTGTGTGTGTGTGTGTGTGTGTGTGTGTGTGTGTGTGTGTGCGCGGTGTGTGTATGTGTGTGTGTGTTTTGTTTCTTTAATTTAACGTCTTTTGACATTAAATGATATTAGACAAAATAACGTGTGTGTGTGTGTGTGTGTGTGTGTGTGTGTGTGTGTGTGTGTGTGTGTGTGTGTGTGTGTGTGTGTGAGCATGTGTGTGTGTTTGATTTGATTTATTCTTTTATATCGAGGATAATGGGATGGGCACTCTTGTGCTTTTTTTACATCCAGTCCCCATGTGTATGCAGTTTTGTAAATGTCATCTGTTCCCACCGGCACACAATGGCACACGTGTGTGCGTGCGTGCGTATATGCGTGCCTGCAAGCGCATATGTATGTGTGTGTGTGTGTTGTGTGTTTGTGTTGTGTTGTGTTGTGTTGTGTTGTGTTGTGTTGTGTTGTGTTGTGTTGTGTTGTGTTGTGTTGTGTTGTGTTGTGTTGTGTTGTGTTGTGTTGTGTGTGTGTGTTGTGTGTGTGTGTGTGTGTGTGTCGTTAACTATTATAACACTACAGCTAGGAAACTATACAATGTTCTGACATTTAAAATGTTTTAACATGTCGAAAATACAACACAAAATCCAATGCAACTTTAACAAGAACGTCAAAAACAAAAGAAGAGAATACAGAAAATGACCATGAGTGTGTGATGTTGAGTGTGTTTGGTGTGTGTGTGTGTGTGTGTGTGTTGTGTGTGTGTGTGTGTGTGTGTGTGTGGTGTGTGTGTGTGGTTGTGTGTGTGTGTGGTGTGGGTGGGTGGTGGGTGGGTGTGTGTGTGTGTGTGTGTGTGTGTGTGTGTTGTGTGTGTGTGTGTGTGGTGTGTGGATGTGTGAGTGTTTGTTTTGTTAATTTTTCTGGTGTCCTTATGATGCTGGGGAGGGAGATGGGGGGTGGAGGGAGAGGGGAGTAGCTGTTCAGTGTTGGTATAAAAAGCAATCGCATTTTCGAGTGACATGTAGAACAGCTTCGGGCAAATGAACGCCTTCAACCTTGATAGTGACAAGAAATCCCACATTAGGACGCTAAACCTGTCCTAAAACCCAGACGCTTTTGTGAACAGGCTCCTGTCAGCACACAGCAGCACAGCGCAGCAGCTGTTGCCTTTTTCGTTCAATATTCGTTTCCCTTTTTTTTTTTTGCCATTGTGGACTGCTAATGTAAGATTGATGAGATAATGCACACTAGTTTTTTTTTTCTTGATAGAAGCAACGACAGAGAGAGAGAGAGAGAGAGAGAGAGAGAGAGAGAGAGAGAGAGAGAGAGAGAGGGGAGGGGAGAGAGGTAGAGAGAGAGAGAGAGGGGGGGGAGGTAGAGAGAGAGAGAGAGAGAGAGAGAGAGAGAGAGAGAGAGAGAGAGAGAGAGGAGAGAGAGAGAGAGAGAGAGAGACAGACAGACAGAGACAGACAGACAGACAGACAGACAGACAGACAGACAGACAGACACAGAGACAGAGAGAGAGTGAGAAAGAGAGAGCAAGAGAAAGAGAGAAAGCAAGAGAAATAGAGAGAGATCTAGTCAGACAGATCTAGTCAGACAGAGACAGAGATAGAGACAGAGAGAGCAGGTATGGAGGGAGGGAGGGAGGGAGGGAGGGAGGGAGGAGAGAGAGAGAGAGAGAGGAGAGAGAGAGAGAGAGAGAGATGAGAGAGGAGGAGAGAGAGAGAGAGAGAGAGAGAGAGAGAGAGAGAGAACATTGAAATAGAGAGAGGGAGACAGACAGACAGAAAGACAGAGAGAGACAGACAGGACAGAGACAGAGAGAGAAAGAGAGACAGAGAGACACAGAGAGATAACATGAGAGGAAGAGAAAGAGAGAGATGAGCGAGAGAGAAAGATAGACAGAGACAGAGATAGAGACAGAAACAGAGAGGAAGAGAGAGATTTATTCTTTTCTTTTATATCAAGGATAATGGAATAAGCACTCTTGTGCTTTTTTTCATCCAGTCCCATGTGTATGCAGTTCTGTAAATGTCATCTGTTCCCACCGGCACACGCTGGCTACTCTTACGAAAAGCGGAACAGGATTTAACGTGTGCGCAAGGTGTTCTGCGTGCGTTCGCACACGGGGCCTCGGTTTATAGTCTCATCTGAAGGACTTTTGGGGAGATTGGAGTCAGTACTGATGTTAACTCCAGGAGAAAAATCTCCTCGAGACTGGCGAGAGAGAGACTGAGAACCAGAGAGAGAGAGACATAGAAGGCGACGAGAGAGACAGACAGGACAGGCAAAGGCAGAGACAGAGAGAGACATAGACAGAGCGACAGAGAGAGAGAGACAGAGAGAGCAGCTTTGGAGAGAGAGAGAGGAGAGAGAGAGAGAGAGAAGAGAGAGAGGAGAGAGAGGAGAGAGACGGAGAGAGGAGACGAGAGAGACAGAGGAGAGAGAGAGAGAGAGAAAGAGAGAGGAGAGAGGAGAGAAGAGAAGAGAGGAGAGAGAGAGAAGAGGAGGAGAGAGGGGAGAGAAGACGAGAGAGAAGAAAAGAGCGAGAGGAAGGAGAGAGAGAAAGAAGAGCAAAAGAGAGAGAGGACAACAAAAGGAAGACAGAGCGAACTACAGAAGAGAGAGAGAACAGAGGAAACTCAAAACTCGAAATTTTAATGAGGGTAATTGGATAAGCCAGAGGCTTCTTTACACCAGGCCCTCATGGGCAAAAATGAAACAAATATGAATAAATCAATGATAATAAACAAATAAATGTAAGATAGCAAAAAACAAGCAATCATTCATATTGTCATCTAATTACTGATAATCAGGAAATCATTGAAAAATGACATAAGTTAATAAATCAAATAAATAAGCAAAACCAGTCAAACATGAAAAACTCCCCTCCCATAAACAGTTCATCTCCAAAAGTCAAGACATAACACCCTTCCAAGAGAGAGAGAAAGAGAGAGAGAGAGAGAGAGAGAGAGAGAGAGAGAGAGAGAGAGAGAGAGAGAGAGAGAGAGAGAGAGAGAGAGAGAGAGAGAGAGAGATTGAGAGAGAGAGAGACTGAGACAGGGACAGAGACAGAGAGAGACAGAGACAGAGAAACAGAGAGACAGGCAGACATAGAAAGAGAGACAGAAACAAACAGAGATAGAAAGGGAGTTGGAGAGACCAGAGAGAGGGAATGAGAGAGAGCGAAAGAAAGATAAGAGAGACAGAGAGAGATTGAGAGACGGTGAGAGAGACAGAGAGACAGACAGAGAAAGACGAGATAGAGACTAGTAAGACAGAGATAGAGACTAGTAATTTTAACTTTTGTCACAAATACTTCACATAATCACAGGCCACAGGTTGAGAGCAGCATTCGAGTCGCCTCACATACAGGATATTCTGTCTCTCCCTCTCCCCATTCTCCCCTCAACCCCTCCTTCTCCCTCCCTCCCCTCCATGCACTCTACCCTTTCCCCCTTTCTCTCCCAGTCCTGGCTCAATCTTTTGTCACAGTTCCTATTCAGTTCAACAATTGTCTGGTAGGCACACATACAACTATGTCATTGTGTGTGTGTGTGTGTGTGTGTGTTGTTGTTGTTGTAGTTTAATTTAAAGTCTATTCACACTTGGTGATATTAGACTAAACAAACAAAGAACAAAACAAAAAACAAACAAATAAAACCCTACCATAAAATATTTACAGAAGACTTGGAAATAATCCTAGCAACATCAAAAATCAACGGTTTTCACGAAACTACATTCAATGGTTCCCTTGCAATTTCAATGCCATTTTCTTTATAAACTGAATTTAGAACTGAACATTGAAAAATAAGATGTTCACAAGATAGTGGTTCAGAACAGGAGCAAGTTACATTTCGAGAATATTTGGTTTCCAGGAATTTAATGGCACTTATAAATGATGTTAGAAATATGTCTTGGATAGCCTAGTATTTCAAATTTCACATGGAAGTTAAACTTATGTACATGATTTTCCAATAATGAATTAATTTTACGACAATCATTTTTTAAGTTATGAACTGGGCAATCTCTTTTTGAACCTTTTTTTGCAAGATTATCTGCTATTTCATTCCAGTATATTCCGCAGTGTGAAGGAATCCAGCAAAAATTTATTCCTATACCTTTTGTCATGATACAATGTATCAAATATTTTATTTCAAATAATACATCTGTCCTTACTTTTGAGCTCCAATCTTGTAAGCTATACAGTACAGACTTCGAGTCAACACAAAAAGCGATGTGAGAAAATGCAAAATTACTATTATTTATAGTAATCAGACCCATAAGTATGGCATAGAGCTCGGCGCTGAATATGGAGAAACCCTTCCCTAAACAGAATGATTTTTCTATCTTCAGAGCAGGAACAACGAAACCTGATCCTGCACTTAAGTCATAAACAGAACCATCTGTAAACACTTTTAGATGATTTTGATAATTTGTTTCAAGATGTTGTTTTACATCAGAAGTCAACATATTAATATTGTCATCTTTTTTGAGCATGGTATAATCAATATCAATTTAGCCTCTTCATGCTCCCACTGTGGTATCTTAGGAACTATTGGGACAATGGGTATTGATGAAATGTCAATATTACACTCTGACAGTAAATCGTCTATGTAATTATGAATTGGGCAAAGTGGTGAAATATGTTGAGCCCTCTTAGGATAATCCTTGACTGAGTCAATGAGTACTTCTGTTTTTAATGAATTTGATGCTGAAAGACTTCTTGTAACAAACTTAGCTACAGCTAATGACGATGATTGATAAAGAAAGTAAATTGACTTCTCTGTATGTATTCAGT
>CM060346.1:6678139-6718139 GCA_030674155.1 Stramonita haemastoma
TCTTTCTTTTTTCTTTCTTACTTTCCTTATTTTCATTCATGTTTTCTGTTCTTTCTTTCTTTCGTTTCTTTCTTTTTTCTCTCTTCCTTTAACCGTCTTTCTTTTTTTTCTTTCTTTCTTTCTTTCTTTCTTTATGTCATTCTTTCCTTCTTATTTCCTTCCTCCCATTCTTCCTTCCTTCCTCTCTTCCTTCCTTCATCCTTCCTTTCTTCATCCTTCCTTTCTTTCTATCTTTCCTTTTTTCACATTTTACGTTTTTCTTCTCGTTTTGTTGTTCTCTGTAAAAATAAACTCACAGTAAAATCTCTAACAATCATTCTTTCACTGTAAATCTCTGTCCACTCTTTCTTTTACTGTAAAATCTTCGACACTCATTCCTTCACTGTAAAATCTCATTCTTTCACTGTAAAATCTCTAGCACTCAATCTTTCACTGTAAAATCTCGACTCTTTCACTGTAAAATCTCTGACTCTTTCACTGTAAAATCTCTAGCACTCAATCTTTCAATGTAAAATCTCTGACTCTTTCACTGTAAAATCTCTAGCACTCAATCTTTCAATGTAAAATCTCTGACTCTTTCACTGTAAAATCTCTAGCACTCAATCTTTCACTGTAAAATCTCTGACTCCTTCACTGTAAATCTCTAGCACTCAATCTTTCACTGTAAAATCTCTGACTCTTTCACTGTAAAATCTCTGACTCTTTCACTGTAAAATCTCTAGCACTCAATCTTTCACTGTAAAATCTCTGACTCTTTCACTGTAAAATCTCTAGCACTCAATCTTTCACTGTAAATCTCTGACTCTTTCACTGTAAATCTCTGACTCTTTCACTGTAAAATCTCTGGCACTCATTCTTTCACTGTAAATTCTCCAACACTCCTTTTTTCCCTCTAATATCTCTAACACCCCCAAGCCCTTTGCATCACTATAAACTCTCCAACACTCATTCTGTCACTGTAAAAATCTCCAGCACTCATTCTTTCACTGTAAAAATCTACGGCACTCATTCCGTTACTGTAAAAATCTCTAGCAACTCATATTGTTACTGTAAAAATCTCCAGGGGGGGTAGATGGATAGCCTAGTGGTCAGAACATTGCGCTGGCAATTTGACAACCCGGGTTCGAGTCTGGTGGAGATTTTTCTCCTGGAGTTAACATCAGTGCTGACTCCACTCTCCCAAAAGTCCTTCGGATGAGACTTTAAACCAAGGCCCGTGTGCGAACGCACGCAGAACATCTTGCGCACACGTTAAATCCTGTTTCGCTTTTCGTAAGAGTAGGCCATCATGTGCCAGTGGGAACAGATGACATTTACAAAACTGCATACACACGGGGACTGGATGTAAAAAAGCACAAGAGTGCTTATTATATTATCCTCGATATAAAAGAATCAATCAATCAATCAATCTAGCACTCATTCTTTCTCTGTAAAATCTCTGGCCCTCATGAGTTCACTGTAAAATCTCTTTCACTGTAAAATCTTTTGCCCTCAATCTGTCACACTACAACTCACTGGGGCAGTGGTCTTTGACGTCACACTCAGCACATTCAGTGGACATGGTCGTGACTTGCGTAGTGGTAGTGGCTGCTGACGTGGTTACCTCTGAAAAACATTTTTTTTTAATCGCTAACGTCAGACTGAGTTGACATGGGTCTTACTGACATAATTAATGATGTGGACGTTACTGACATAGCTATTCTGCCCCCCAAAAGGTCATTTACGTCAGACTGAGTTACGAAACAGATGACTAAATAATTAAAAATAAATTAACAACTTAACAGGTTTCATTATTTTGAATCGCAGCACTGAGAAGTGGTGTCCCCCCTTGAGATAACAAAGTAAACAAGTAAATGAATAAATTCATAAAGAAATAAACAAGCACTCGATCAATAATAAATAAACAAATAAAACAATCAACAAAAATCAATCAAGCAACAAACAAACAAATAAATAAACAAATTCACAAAGAAATAAACAATAAATTAATCAATAAACAAATAAATAAACAATGATTAATCAACCAAAAAACAAATAAATAAACAAACAAAATAAAAAAAACAACTGTCTATACCTTCCAAATAACATCGCTAGGAAGTGGTGTTCCCTGAAATAAATAAAGTTTTCACCATTCAAATAAAACGCTGCTAAGCAGTATCCCCTAAAATAAATAAATGATAAACAAAACACACACTTTTTTAAAAACTAAAAAAAAAGCATCACTGTTCCAATTAAACCTCTGCAAAGTACAAATCCTCACAGACAATTTAACAGATCGAGCAAGCGCATACGGCATGGAGGTCAGTACAGAGAAATCAAAGATCATGGTCAACAGCGCGAGTAATGACATCACGGAAATAAAGATGAATGGAGAAACACTAGAAGAGGTGAGCCAATTCAAATACTTAAGCTCCATCCTAACAAAAGATGGCACATCAAACAATGAAGTGAAAGCTCGCATTGCAACAGCAACATATGCTCTAGTCAGACTCGAGAAGATCATCAGAAGCAACAACATCAGCTTCTGCACCAAATACCACCTTTACAAATCCCTCGTGATATCTACCCTCCTATATGGCTGTGAATCATGGACTCTGACAGCAGAGTTAGAGAGGAGAATCCAAGCATTCGAGAACAAGTGCCACAGAAGACTCCTCAAAATATCATACAAAGAACACAAGACCAATAACTATGTGAAAGAAGAAATCAAAAAGCGTGTGGGCCCCCAAGAGCCTTTGCTCTCCACCATAAAGAGGAGAAAGCTGATGTGGTTTGGTCACACCACAAGACACAACACCCTAGCAAAAACCATCCTGCAAGGAACAGTCGAGGGCAAGAGAAGAAGAGGCCGCCAAAAGAAATCATGGGTTGACAACATCAAAGACTGGACTGCCCAACCCCTGCAACACCTCCTACTAGCCACACAGGATCGTGAAGCATGGAAAAAGATCTCTGTTGCGTCTTCTCTCATGTCCCCCCTACGTCCTTTGGGACATGGGACTGAGTGAGTGAGTGAGTGAAAGTACTAATCCCTGAAAAAAGCAACAACACAAGTGAACAAATATACAAAAAACTATATTAAAAAAAATCACTTTTCAAATCACATCGCTGCAAAGTCGAATCCCAGGGAGGCACCAGACCACACTTTAACTGTCCTCCTAAGTTGAATAAATAAATAAACAATACATAATTAAAAGAAATAATTCAATAACACCATCAGGAATGAAGTATTCCCTTAAATAGATAAATAAGTTAATAAATGAAGACTAAAAAAAATTCTTTTTTTTACATCACACAGTCGCAAAAAAGTATCCCCTGAAATAAACATATCAATCAATCAATCAATGAATAAAGACTAAAAATATTTCATTATTCACATCACACAGCCGCCAAGGAGTGTCCCCTGAAAGGAATAAATAAATACATAAATAAATAAAGTTTGCACTATTCAAATCACATCCCTGCAAAGTGGTGTCCCCTGAAAAAATTCAATAAACAAATAAATGAATTAAAAAAAAACTTTAAAAGGGCCTCGCCATTTCAATAACACTGCCACAAAGTGGTGTCCTCTGAAAAAAAAGAAAACAAAACAAACAAAAAATACAGAAACAAAACTTTAAAAAAAACAACTAAATTTCAACATTCAAATCACATGGCAGCAACGGAGACACCAGACGACACACCAGACGACACACCAGACGGCACTTGAACTGTCCTCCTACCTAAAATAGATAAATAGATAAATCAATTAGATTAAAATAAATTTTCACCATTCAAATCCCAGCACAGCGAAGTGGTGTCTCATAAAAAACCATATATACCCCCCAATTTTTAAAAAAAATCACAATTCAAATCACATTGCAGCAAAGTGGTATCCCCTGAACGAACTAAATAAATGATGAATAAATAAATACACAAATAGATAACACATAAGGAAAACAACTTTTTTTTTTTAAACCATTAAAATAAAACAAAAAAACCCACTAATAAACAAAAGCTTAAAAAACCCACAAAATTTCACCATTTAAAATTACACCGCTGCAAAGTGGAATCTCAGGAGACACCAGACCACACTTGAACTCTACTCCTAAGTAAAATAAATTATAATAAATAGATAAATTAATCAATTTTAAATAAATTTTCACCATTCAAATCACAGCGCTGGGAAGTGGTGTCCCATTAAAAAATAAACGAAACCAAATAAACAACGAAAAATTTTTTTTTCACCATTCAAATCACATCGCTGTGAAGTGGTTTCTTCTGGAGGCACCACACCACACTTGAACTGGCCCCCTACAGGGGCAATGGAAGACTCCACTTTAAAGACCACCGTGCTCGCGATCACGTTGTCAAAGAAAACCTTATCAAGCTTGAAACAGTTGGGAGGCTGCTGCCGCTGCCACTCACAGGTCAACACCGCAACTGTCAGAGACACAGACAGATACAGACACAGGTGAGAGACAGAGAGAGGCAGAGGTGAGAGACAGAGACAGAGGTGAGAGACAAAGGTAGAGACAGACACATGTGAGAGACAGAAAATAGACAATGACGGTGGTGAGAGATTGAGACAAAAAATGAGGGAAGTGATAGACACACAATGACACAAATATATTTTTTATCTTTTTTTTTTTTAAAGTATTCATTGATTGGTTGATTACTTATTCATTTATTGTTAGTATTATTTCTTCTTATTTGCTTATTTATTTATCTCATATTCTATTTCTTTTCTTCTTTTCTGTCTTTAACTATTTATTTATTTGTTTATCAATTGATGATTGATTGATTGACGATTAACTGATATACCTATATATTCATTTTTGTATTCATTCATTTATTCATTTATTTATCATATATTTATCTAATCATTTATTTATCCATTACTTCTTGTTTTATTTCTTTTTTTCATTTCGAGGATAATGGAATAGCACACATACAGTTTTTGTGTTTTTTTTACATCAGTCCCCATGTGCATGCTTGAGATTATACACTCAAGCAGGCTTCTTCTCCATCTGAAAGAACACAACTAATATGTGTGCCAAAGAAACGAGCAGGGAGGTATGGACACACTATGACACTACAATAACAGAATCAGACTGTTCAGTTTGCTTTGTATGTGAATGAACAACCCCTCTACTGTAAACGGCTAAAACCAAACAGGAAAAAAAAAATCAAAATAGCAGAAACAAAAAGAAAAACAGCCCAACACCTAGCCAAAACTAAGCAGTGCCCTAAAAGAAAATTTTAAAAGAAATGGACACTAGGCTACATAAACATATAAATGGTCCTAAGTTCACTCTACATAATTATCACTATTATGACTGTGTAGCTAGTAGAAGAGGTGACTTGGGCTATCCTAGTGCAAGAGCAAGGCATGTAGCTGTAGTGTGTGTGTGTGTGTGTGTGTGTGTGTGTGTGTGTGTGTGTGTGTGTGTGTGTGTGTGTGTGTGTGTGTGTACATTCCTTAGAGTTTACTTTGCCCATTTATTCATCCAAGCAGTGGAGTAGCCCCTCCTCCCCCCCCCCCCCCCCCCCCCCCCCTCCTGTGGCTGGCAGGTTTGAAGAATCCTGATGGTGTTGAGTCATACAAGTAGTGGTTACATTGCTGGTGTCATGTGCGAAGGATGAATGTTTAGAAATCTGCCATTCAGCACACAGCATATTGGGAAGTTGAATTTTTTTGTTGTCAATGCATAAATGTGGTATATTATTTTATTGCATGGCATGAAACTAAGCTGTAATAACTGGCAGAATAATTCAATTCTCCCCATTGTGTTTATACTTGTTGTAAATGTTAAAGCAAGCACTTTCTGTTAAGTTTTCATAAAAATGAAATGGCTATACAGAGAAAGACACAAAAGAGATAAAACTGCAGCTAGTGTAATTCACGGCTGACAGTGCAGCACAGTGGTCAGCAGCAGAGGTGTCAGATTACAGCAGGCAGTCAGGCCACTCTGCCAGATGTTTTGGGTCCCCGATAGGGCAGAGGTTAGCAACTAAAGAGCTTGCTTCCTGCAGGCCATGGCTGCGACATAAAGTGGTATAAATAAATAGATAAATGAATTAAAAGAAAGAAAAAAAGAAAAACAGACAGAGAGAAAGACGGAAAAAAGAAGAAAAAAGAAAGAAAAGAAAGAACAAAAGAAATACAGAAATGATTTAAGAGATAAAGAAACAAAGAAATAGATAAATAAATACAAAAATAAACAAATAAATAAGCAAACAAATAAATACATGTATGAATAAATAAAACAGCAGATAAATAAATGAATTAAAAAATGGAAAAAAATTAAATGATTTAATGAATAGATAAATAAATAAATACATACATGAATAAATAGACAATTAAATGAATAAAGATTATTACACAAATGACTGAGCAAATAAATGAACGATACATTTGAATAAATAAATCAATCGATAAACAAGTAAATGAATAAATAAGCAAATGAAGAAACTAACAAATACAAAAATAAACAAAGGAAGAAAGAAAGAAAGATGATTAATAAAAGAAAGAAAGAAGGTAAATCAAATTAATAAATGAAACAAGTTTATCTTGGATCCACAATGTCAAACACAGGAGATGGGGAGGTGGAGATCCGGGCTCGACTTGTAAAAGCCAGCCAGGCCTTCGCCTCACTCAGGAGCACATGGAAGGCAGGGAACATACGCCTGAAGACCAAATTAAGAATTTTCAAATCAAACGTGATTAGCACCCTCCTTTATGGATCAGAGTCATGGTAGATCACCAAAACCATCAGCAACAAACTTGATGTCTTCCAAAACAGATGCTTCAGACGCATTCTACGCATCTTTTGGCCGAATACCATCACCAATGAAGAACTCCACCGAAGAACAGAAACTGAGCCCATCTCCATGCAAGTCAAACAGAGGCGTTGATATGGATAGGACATGTGCTCCGCCAGCAGACTACAGCCATATCCAGAATTGCCCTACAATGGACTCCAGACGGTCGAAGAAAGAGAGGCCGCCCCAAGGAAACTTGGAGGAGAACAGTAGAGAGGGAGATGAAGGAAAAGGGTTGGACATGGGGCTGTCTGGAGCGTGTTTCAGCCGACCGACATCAGTGGCGGGCTCTAGTCAAGGCCTTATGTGCTACCTGAGCACAAAGAGGACTAGATTGATCACAGCTGCTCAAAACAGGAAAAATCCAACTCTTTAGTTGGCGGCTGGCACTGCACTCGGTAACTGAAATTCCATCCCACCACTATCTAGGGCACCGCGCGGTCAGGGGTCAGAGTCTAGCAGTGCTGCTACACTTTCCCTCTTTGCCGTCTATTAGCAACTGAGGGAATTTCTGTTTGATAGGCAATTTTTACCATACGCTGCAGGGTTCCCCTGATTTTTTTTTGGAATTTTTTTTTTACAGTATTCATACTTCAGTGATCAAAACTTGAATATTCGCTTTACCTGTTTGTGGTGACTGTTGTGATGTACAATTTTGTTGATTGTGGATTTTTTTTTATAACTCAGACTGTTCTCTTACGTATGTGCCTTTTGTTTTGTGTGAATCTTCTATTTGATCATGTAGTTTGAACAGTTTGTTTATCTGTATAATGGTTCAAATGCTTTTGTGTTTGCTTGTGCTTTGTTAGTGTTTACTAAGTTCACTTTGTTTGTATTAGTATTTTGTCTGAGCATCAGTCAAGTGCATATATATACGTGCGTAAGTGCATAGTGTGTGTGTGTGTGTGTGTGTTGTGTGTGTGTGTGTGTGTGTGTGTGTGTGTGTGTGTGTGTGTGTGTGTTGTGTGTGCGCGCGCGTGCGCGTGCACGCATGTGAGTTTGTGCAAGTGTGTTAGCGTGCATTGCGTGCACACGCGTATTTTGTGTGTGTGTGTGTGTGTGTGGTGTGTCTGCCTCCGTGTGTGTGTAGGTGTTTGTGTGTGTGTGTGTGTGTGTGTGTGTGTAGTGTGTGTGTGTGTGTGTGTGTGTGTGTGTGTGGTGTGTTGTGAGTGTGTGCGCGCGCGCACACACTCCCTTGTGTGTGTGTACGTGCCCTTGTGTGTGTGTGTGCTTTTGTGTGTTTGTGTCAGTGCCCCTGTATGTGTGTGTGTGCCTTTGTGAGTTTGTGTGCGTGCGTGTGTGTATGTGTGTGTGTGTGTGTGAGAGAGAGAGATGGAGAGAGAGAGAGAGAGAGAGAGAGAGGAGAGAGAGAGAGAGAGAGAGAGAGAGAGAGAGAGAGAGAGAGAGAGGGAGAGAGAGAGAGAGGCATTGAATGCAATTGCCTGACAATCAAGCTGTAGGATGGAGACAGATAGTCATAGGGAAGATGTTCACCAACACAGACTGAACTCTCTGTGTAGAATGTGTGGCGGACGTTCCAAAAAGCGAATGTCTGCTGCACCCATCAGAGACTGTCAGTCTGTACAGTCAGAGCTGCTGCTGTATCATGACATTGACATCTTGTGTGACAGAAGTGACACACATTCAACAACGGTGTGTATTATGTGCTTTTGGAGACTATATCATTTAAAGAGGGCAGGCAGTGCTACATCCATGCACAATGCTAAAACTGACAGTGAATCTGCTGCAGAGCTGTGGACTCCTTTTGATCCCTCTCTTTCTGTCCACGAATGTCGCGTTTGTTCCCATTTTGCATCTGGAGCAAAACCTGGCAGGCCTCTCAGACGGAAGAGAGGCCGACCAAAGCAGACAGCTAGAGTCACTCAGTGTACAGACAGCATCCATGACACAGATCAAATTTGTTTCTCCAGAAAAATCCCATACAGCTGCACATACTCAACGCGCTCCAAAGCGATGCTCAGACATGGCCACATCCACTGCCACCCATAACCAAGGCCTGCGTCCCATACACAAAATCAAATCTCCCCTCACCAAAGAAGAAATAGAGTACCATACAAAACTGACAAAAATATTACTGACTCAATCAGGAGACAAAAAAACAGTTGTCTGCAAGACAAAAGGTCAGCCTCTCATCCTGAAGAAAGTGACCAAGCCACGGAAACCCTCTTTCTTGGCTTCCTCTCCACTCCGAAAGAAAAGGGCCCAAAGAGTGGAAAATGTCAGGCGTGATCTGTCAGGGGGCACAATGGAAGATGCAATAAAGCAGCACAGCAGTGAACTGAAGAAAAAAGCAAATAGACTTAGACAAAAAGTGTTGGAGGGGGCAGGAATAAGAAAACCATCCATCTCTTGTGAAGAGACATCAGCACTGAGGGCACAGTTAGGGACCAGTAGGTTTAGTTTCAGAAAACTACGGAAGTGTCTAAAAAAGAAAGGGGTGGCAATAGCCAGTGAGCATGCAGAGAGGGAGTTTCAAAAAGGCGTTGTCTGTGGAGACATTACAGTTGACCAAAAAACCTCAGCTCTAGTTCTGAGATCCACGGGGAGAAAAGGGAAGTGCCTGTCAATGTTGGCTATGTTGGTCACACTGATCTTCCTCAGTTTGTGTCATCACTACTGGATAAGTACGAAGAAGAAAATCTCCTCACATGGCATGGGGACATGATACCATCTGATGAAATCTGGGTGAAGATTGGTGGTGACTATTGTGGAGACATTTTTAAGTCATGCTGCAAGTAGCCAACACCAAAGCTCCAAACTCAAGGCATAACGCCTGCCTCATAGCAATTGTCAACTGCAAAGACAGTTATGGAAATCTGAAAACTGTTCTCCTACCAAACAAGCAGCAAATTGAAACCTTGAAGAAACTGAAGTGGAAAGGCAAACAGGTATGCATCTTCTTCTTCGGAGACTATGAATACCTGTTAAAGATCTATGGTATTTCAGGAGCCCAGTCTGCCCACCCCTGTCTTTGATGCAAAACATCCAAACAGCAGATGCAGAAAGACCCAGCAGAACAGCCAAGCATTCCAAGCAGAACACTCAAAAACATCAAATGTGACAATAGACACTTTCTACTCCATGGCAAAGACAAGAAAAAAGCCAAAGCATACAACAATGTTATTCACAGGCCTCTCTTTAGCGTAGAACTGACACAGGTTGCTCCTCCATACCTACACATTCTCCTAGGGATTGTCAAGAAACATCACAATTTGTTAGAACAGGAATGCCACGCACTTGACAAACAGATAGCTGCATCACTAGCACAAGAAGAACACCCCCAGCAGGATAACACCACATTTGCCAAGTTTGTCAACAATCTGCATGCTGTGCAGAAAGATGAAAGAGAAAAAAGACGGCATGAAACAAGGCTGACAGAAATGTTAGAACTGGAAAAAGAAAGCAGGCACATGCAGGAGTCACTAGCAGAAGAGAAAAAGGCAGTAGAAAGCAGATCGATGATCTGTATGACAGGATCGAACATAGCAAGATGGAGACAGAACTACTGCCTTTTTTGTCAGGATCTGTGACCTCAAACCTGGTCACAGCACTGAAAACTCACAGGATATCTGTGCAAGCATACCACGGCAGATCGTTTGTGGGCAATCATTGTCATAAGTATCTGCAACCTTCAGTCACAGAAAGCATCTGTCAGAGTGTTGTGCAGAAAACATTCCAGGTCACAGACAACCACAACTTCCATCAGCGTGCAGATGACATTGCAACGAAATTTCAAACACTCAATGATCTCTTTTCAGCTATCCACAAACAAGTGTCACACACTCAGGCAGTCACACAGGCAGACATCCACAGCATACAACAACACATCCAACACTACATGCATTTTTTTCGACAAACTTTCCCCAGCAGCAACATCACCCCTAAGCAGCACATATTAGAGTGTCACTGTGTCGACTTCATCAAGAGATGGGGGTGTGGTTTGGGACTTCTTGGGGAGCAGGGTGGAGAAGAGACACATGCCTTAGTCAATAAACTGAAAACACGTGTGCGAAGCATCCGAGATGAGGAACAACAAATACATGTCCTCATGCGAGAACAACTGATCGTTGTGTCCCCTCGACTGCAGAATGTCCTGTCAGTTTCTGACAAACTTAGTACCAGCAAGTAATAGATTGTGAATATGTATATATGCATATATCTCTGTGCATGTGCGTGTGTGTGTGTGTATGATGGGCCACAGAACCTACCTGTCCATATTCATGTGCTTCCTGGATATGTGTCAGTATCAAGTTTTTTGTTGGTTTCTTCAGGCACATGTGTGCCATGCACATCTTCTTGTACATTTACATGTGTGCGCGCATACTCGTGCGTGCGGGCGCGGGCACGCGCGTGTGTGCATTCGTGTGTGTGTGTGTGTGTGTGTGTGTTGTGTGTGTGTGTGTGTGTGTGTGTGTGTGTGTGTGTGTTATATTTTAGTTTATTTCTCTGTTTTGACGAACATGCACTCATGTGGGGTTTTTTGCATAAAGTACCCATGTGTATGCAGTATTGTTAACTTTGTCTTCCATTATATGTCTGTGTGTGTTGGTGTTGTTGTTTTCTTTGTGTCTGTTTTTTGCTTTGATGTCAAAGTGTAGGCCTATGTGCAATTTGTTTGTTTTCACAACACGGAAGTAGATACGCCTTTGATCACAAACATTTTTTCCAACATGAACAGAAAGAAGATGGAGGTGGTTTCTGTACATTATCAGAAACATCAGTGAAGCAAAAACCGAATCATTTGTGAGCTATCTTTGCCTGATGATGGTGTACAACACTGACAAGACATTTGTTTTTTCTACTGTGTGCTCGGGGGCCATATGAGCTGGACTGGAACTGGTTAGTAAATAAACCTACAGCTGTAGCAAGGAAACCGCAAAAAGCTGATGAAACAGTGGACTGTGTACGTGCTGAATTGCCATGACCATGCAGTAGTGTTTAGAGTGAAGTGAGATACCTAGCCGACACTAATGACTGCCAGACTCTCACCCCACGCTCTTCATCGCCCTGCTTCTTGCGCCGCTGTGGGTGGTAGCCTACTATGGTGTGTTCAGTTATGGCCTCACTGTGCCAACAGCAAAAATGAGTCAGCCAAAAAAACCCAGTTAGTCTGCATGCAGACATGTTCAATTTTTTCTCTATATTTATTGTTTGTATATGATAAAAATGTGTTTTTTTAGAGAGTTAAAAATGACTGATTTTTGTGAAATGTGTTTCTGCCTGTCCCTCTCCTGTTCATCTTCATCTATGTTTTGACTGCTATCATGTCAACCAGTGTGAAAGAAAGTATATGGAGTTTGGTGTCAAAAGAAAGCTTGTTTAAAGCTGATTTTAAAGAAAGCTTTGTTTGTCTTTTTTTGGACGATTCACTGCAAAACGATGTGTGAAAGAAACCATGGTAATTTACAGCTGAACAAGGCTATAGTGGAAGTCGCTAGTGCCGCCTTTCCTTTTGCCCCGTTTATTTATATCCACGCCCTGCCAGCTGCGGGTCATGAACTTTGGGGAACTAAAGAGACTGAAATGAGAAGCCGTGAGATAGATAGATGAATAGATAAATAAATCAACAATACAATAATTCAAAACAAAATAAATGCAGTAAATAAATAAACAAATTGATAAACAAACAAATGAATAAATTAATACATGAATCAAAGATACTTAATGGCATAAACAAACAAATAAATAAATAAGTAGATAAATAAATAAATACTCACAGGAATTACCCGTTACTGGGAAAAACTCAGCAATGAAATTCTTTTGGGTCTTGTTCAAATCGTAGGGGAAGTGACATGTGACCATGTGTTTCCCCTTCTGATTGGCTGAAGCTTCACAGGTGACCAGCTTGTCCACTGCCTGTGTCTCAGTGACCCAGAAAAGCCACAAGGTCAAGGTCACACTAACCAAGGCAGTCTTCGGCGAAACTTCCATTGGTGAGCACCATTACCTAGGAAAGAAAATTAAACAAAAATGATAAAGACTGTGCATGTGGCGGAAGAAACTAAATTATATTGAAAGGAATTGAACTGAATTGAATTGAATTCAAATAAATGGAACTCAGCTGAAATGAACAATATTGAATTGAATTGAATCAAACAAAACGGAGTTGATATGTATGAGGCTGAACTGAATTGTGTTGAATGAAACTGAATTGAATTGGATGAAGCTGAACTGAATTGTATTGAATGAAACTGAACTGAATTGAAATGAATGAAACTGAACTGAATTAAAATGAACTGACCCAAATTAAAAGAAATTGAATACAACTTAAGGTAATTAAACTGAATCGAAACAAAATGAACTGAATTCACCTGAATAAAATTGAACTAGTTTGAAGGAAATTGAAGATGCAAAGTATAAGAACCTAAACAATGGGAACGAATGCAAAGAAGATGATGATAATGGAGAAGAAGAAGGCAAAGAAGAAGAAGAAGAGGAGAGCAGAAGAGAAGAGAGAAGAAGAAGAAGAAGAAGAAGAAGATTGCAAGGAAGAAGAAGAACTGCGAAGAATTGCAAAGAAGAAAAAGAAGAAGAAGAAGAAGAAGAAGAATACAAGAAGTAGACGATAAATGCGAAGAAGAGGAATTGTGAAGAAAAATTACGAAGAAGAAGAAGAAAAAAAGAAGAAGAAGAAGAAATGGAATTTATATAGTGCCCTATCTTGCAGAAACAAATCAAAGTTCTTGAAAGTTAAAAGGATACATAACTTACCAACATCTATACACGCAAACAAGCAAAGCCTTATAAATTTACGGGATACCTTTAAGTGCTTGTATGCTGTAAACACACATGCACATGAGCGTACACATATACACATTTATGTACACACACAACACATGTACATACATACATACAACACACAAACATACACACGAACACACACACACACGAGCTGTGCGCGTGCACACATGCGCCGCACACACACACACATGCGCGCACACACATACACAAGATACAAACATACATGCATGCATACACACATATAATATGTACATATATAAAAATATATATACATACAGATTTATACATGTATATACTATAATTATACACACACACACACACACCACAACAACAACACACATTATATATATATATATATATATATATATATATATATATATATATATATATATATATACACACAAATACATATACACACATACATACACTCACACATGCACGCACGCACGCAGGAACATGCACACACACACACACACACACACACACACACACACACACACACACACACACACACACACACACGTACACACACACACACACACAGGTTTTCAAGATTTCATTCCTTTAAATCCTATAGAACGGTTTTTCGTTCTGCAGAGTTATTCCTTACCATCTCAATCCCAGCGCATGGAATATCGGTCTCCACTAACAAATACCCTTCAGTCCCACAGCAAGGAATTTTCTGGTCTTGGCAGCAAGTGCTCTGATCTTCCTGTTAGTTGCTTATCAATCTTGACCTGTCAACCACTAGGGGGTCTTTGTTTATGACTGGAATTCCCTGCATGGTTGTACCCCATTATGCTTAGTTTTTCGGTTTGTAGATCCGGGAATGCCGGGAATAAACAGACATGAGAAACCTGGGAAGAAAGGGAAGCAATAGCAAGTGTAAATGGGGGAATGAAAGAGTTAACCCTTAAAAAAAAAAATTCTGTATTCTTTTACATCAAGGATAATGGATAAAAGCACTAGTATGCTTTTTTTTTTTTTACATCTAGTCCCCATGTGTATACAGTTTTGTAAATATTGTCATCTGTTCCCACCGGCATACAATGGCCTACTGTTATGAAAAACGGAACAGGATTAAACGTGCTTAAGATGTTCTGCGAACGCACATGGGGGGCTTGGTTTATACTCTCTCTCTCTCTCTCTCTCTCTCTCTCTCTCTCTCTCTCTCTCTCTCTCTCTCCTCTCTCTCTCTCTCTCTGTGATTAAGCAGAGTTCGAGGCACTCGAACCAACAGGACACTGCCACATTTCTGTCCGCTCTTATCCACGTTGTATCGCATTTACATTCAACACCAGGGTGTGGGGCGATCAATTCGAAAATAAATAACAATAACTCCAATCGAGCATGGAACAGTTGTCTGTTTATGTGTGGGGAAAGGAGACTAATAGCCATATTAGCCTTGCTCTGCTCTGGCATTCCGGTCTATTTGTAGCAGGTTTTTGTCTGTATTTATTTCGCTTATGAGAAGCAGCAAATTTTAAAGCAGCATGAGAGTTGCCCTGTTGAGGTTGAGAAACTGAATACACGGTGCTATCCTTGGACTGCTCCTCGTTTTACTTTTCTACAGAAATTTAATTCATCAATGTGGAGATGTGGAACTGAACCCAGGACCCAAATGTAAAACTGATGGAGGACAACAGTCTACACTGTCTGGAACTGGAAGTAACTCTCCTCACGAGACAGCGCTGCCAAATCCAGACCTCCTGAGGCAAGGACGCCAACACGGTCACCTGACCCTGCTTCAACAGAACTTATGGATGCATCAGGAAACTGCAGTTAACCTGTGACAGAAGTGTCCAGACATCACAGAGGTCAAAACTGTCTGTTCTAACCTCGAAGGAGAAATTAACAGTATCAAGCAGGGAATGAAAGATTTGAAAACAGAATGAAAGTCTGTGGAAGGAAAATGAAAAGTTAAACATAAGAGCTGAACTGTTGGAGAAGAAAGTGGACGATCTGTAGGGCAGATCCAAAAGAAACAATATCCTCATTCATGGAATCCCTCGAGATGAAAAGGAGTCTTGGCAGGAATGTGAGCATCTTGTGCACGAAACGTTTAGGGAAAAGCTGGAATTCTCTCAGAACATTCCTTTTGACCGAGCGCATCGCCTTAGTGCCAAGCCCAATGCCCCCATCTCTGCCTGCTGTACATTTTTCAAAGACAAGGGAACAATTCTTCAGGCAAAGCCAAAACTGAAAGGGAGCGAGATCTTCATTGGCAAGGACTTTTCTTTTCGGGTAAGAGAAATCCAAAGGAAGCTTGTGCCGCACCTGACCTGAAGACCGCCAGAAGTCAGGACAAAAGGGCATGGCTGGTGTACCTCGTCATAGGGGGCCAGAAGTTTGGCCTGGATGACAGGGATCAACTGGGTCCTCTGAAATAACGATCTGGCGGACCAGAAAATGGGGAAGGTATAAAAAGAACACAGTCACCCAATGTACAAAAGGTTGACGGTACAGTTTCACGTGCTGGGAAATAGAAGGAAAGGATGGTTGAATGTGTGAATTGCGCTGATGTTGAAATGGTAGAGAATGTAAAATCCGTGCATTTGTGTAGTGTGTATCATCTGTGAAAGTATGTGATGTTGAAAAGTTGTGTGTGAATATGTCAGTAAACAATCTAAATATAAATAGGAATCAGTTTGCGACCAAACTAAAGTTTACACCTATTCAAATGAAAAACAAACGGTCATAAGAGCTAAAAATAATGTTTTGCATTATGGTTTATACGAAAGTGATGTACGCACGCAGTGGATTAGTGTATCAGGTGGTTCTAAGAAAGCGAGAGAGAGAGAGAGACAGAGACAGAGAGACAGAGACAGAGAGAGAGTGGGGGCGGAGACATGGCAGTGACAGGAATGACATCTGTCATGGTGTCGAGATGAGGGGGAGGAAGGTGGGACCAGAGAGAGTGGGGAGGGAGGGGAAAATGAACCCAGTGATAGTGACAATGAGAACACAGATGAAAGTGAGGGCAGTGGTGAGAGAAGGGATGAGTATGAGGACGGGGGTGAGAGTGGGGGCAGGGAGGGCGGTGAGGAAAATGAGAATGAAGGTGAAGGAAAAAGGGAGGAGGATGGTACAGGTGGGCGTGCACATGACACTGCACGTGACTGTAGTTATGAATGGGATGATGGAGATGTCAGTACCAGAGATGATGAATCAAGGAACGATAATCCAGCTGACCCAGTTTTGAAGTTTGCAGGGCTGCTGTAAATAAAATGTCATATCTTAATCAGAATATTATTTTGTGGTTTGTTTTCCAAAATGAATGACTCAGATTTTGTACAATTTATCTCTTCTTTTGATTTTGTGTGTCTGGTTGAAACGTTTATGGAAAAGTTTCAGTCAAAATTGTTGAAAGATTTTCAAATATTTGTAAAGCCTGCAATAAAGTTGTCACGGCAGGAAAGACATTCACGGGGAATAATTTGTCTTGCTTGGAAATCTATTGTCGGTTTTGTGCAGGAACTGAAATGTGACAGTAATTATTCTTTGTCGTTTTTGATCGATGAAAACTTTTGGGGGGGTTGCAAAGATGTTCTTATGTGCACTTAATATATACCTCCTGAAAATGCACCCTATTATTGTATGTATGGATACGACAATGGGATTGGCATTTTGGAACAGTGTCTTATGGATATGTTTCTTTTTTTCGGCGATGTTGATGTATTGATATGTGGTGATCTGAATGCCAGGACTGCAGAAATTTTTCCTGAAATTATGGATAATGATGAACTTCAGGTTGGCAAAAACAAGATTCTCATAGTGGTTTTCAAAGAAATTCTGAAGATAAGATATTAAATCTACATGGGAAAAAGTTATTAAGCCTGTGTACTGTTTTTTGGTCTAGGTATTCTTAATGGAGTATGTAACGGCAATCATCATGGTCGTTTCACATACATTTTTGATCTTGGAAATAGTGTTCATGACTACTTTTTGATAACTGTAATTTTTTTTGGCTATTAAGAATAAGTCATCTCTTTCTGTGTTAGAAAGAATTGAATCTGATCTTTCGCCACTTTTAATGTGTATTGACAAACAAAGCAGGTGTAGAACCAGCTCAAAAGATTGAAATATAGTTAGAACTCAGTTTATAACTAACTATTGTTGGAAAAAAGAATATGAACAATTGTTTTGTACTTCTATGAATTCAAATGCAATTGTTTTGTACTTCTATGAATTCAAATAATGTGCAGGGTCGTCTGTGTAGTGCGACGCGCTAATAGATGTTGATGTAAATGAAGCTCTGGATAAATCTAATGACGTTATCGAAGAACAAGCTCATTGTGTGATAAAAAGAATTCCTGTTTCAAAAGTGAATGAGCAAAGAAAATGGTTTGACCATGAATGCAAAACAGTGAAGTGTAAAGTGCAGAGGCTATTGAGAGAATTTAGAAGAAAAAAAAACTCAACAGAATGATGACAAGGTTAGGTATTGTACTGCAAGATGAGAATATAAAAATTTCAATAAAAGGAAAGAAAAAGAATACAACGATTCTTTATATACTGAGATTTTAAATTCTGTAAATGATCAACAGTCATTTTGAGGATCTGTGCATAAAATATACAATAGGAAGTCACAACCTCAGAATGACATTTCTATCTCTGATCAGTTTGAACATTTTAAAAGTATATCAGAAAAATATGAAGAAGAAGATATTGCACAGGATAGTGATCTAATTGAGGAAAGTGATGAGGTGTTGAATAAGCTGATCTCAACAGATGAAGAGTTATTAGCTATAAAAAAAATTGAAAAGCAATAAATCTGCTGGCCCAGATGGTCTTATTGGAGAATTTTTAAGAACTCTAGTGAAGCCACTGTTTAGCTTTTGGTGAAGTTATTTAACTATTTGTTTGATATTGGTGTTTATCCTGAAGGCTGGAAAGAGGCTGGAAAGAGTCTGTTATCTTACCATTACTAGAAAGAAAAAAAAGGGGGAGGGGTGTATATGTATAAAGGAACATCATCATGTAATATTAGTAGTAAACTGTACAGCTTTGTCATTGACAAAAGATTACAAGAATGGATAAATCAAAATACTACTAGAGAACATCAAGGTGGGTTCAAGAAAGGTTATTGTACGTTAGGTCATTATTATGTTTCCTTTGTTAGCTCCAATCCAGAAACAATTCATAAACAATCGAAAATTATATGTAGCATTTGTTGATTTTGGAAAAGCTTTTGATTCTCCAGAAAGTTGTTATGCCCTATTGTGTTATACAATGGAATTACAAGTAAATTGTCATTGTATGAAAAGCATGTACCAAGAAGTGAAGGCAAGAATTAGATTGGGAGCACATTTTTCAGAAGTTTTAAACAGCACCCATGGAGTTAAACAGGGGCATGTTTGTAGTCACAAGATCCGGATATTCAACACCAATGTCAAGGCGGTCCTACTGTATGGCTCAGAAACCTAGCGGGTAACAAAGACCAACACCCACAAACTCCAGACATTCACCAACAGATGTCTTAGAAACATTCCCTTGGTATCAGGTGGCCAGAAGTAGTCTCAAACGAAGAACTATGGGACAGGACCAGACACGCTCCAATCGAGACGGAGATCAAGAAAAGGAAATGGGGATGGATCGGTTATACGCTCCGCAAGCCTGCTTCAGATGTCACCAGGCAGGCCCTTGACTGGAACCCACAAGGGAAGCAGAAAGTAGGTCGACCACAACAGACCTGGCGCAGAAGCACTGAAGCAGAGACGAAGGCAGCCAGAATGACATGGGCCAAGCTGAAGAGGATCTCCCAGAATCGAGTCCGTTGGAGGAGTGTTGTTGTGGCCCTATGTTCCTGCGGGAATCCACAGGCATAAGTCAAGTCATGTTTGTAGTCCAGTATTGTTTTCATTGTTTACTAATGAGCTAGCTCTGAATATCATCCAGAATGGTAAACATGATGTAACATTTGATCTGATTGAATTGTTAATACTGTTATTTGCTGATGATATCATTTTGCTATTGACAACAGTGACTGGCTTACAAAGGTAACTTGTTAACTTGTATATGGCTGCATCTAGGTTAGAGTTAAAAATAAATATAGGCAAAACAAATATAGGTTTTTTTTGTAAGGGTGGGTATTTAGCATGACAAGAAAAATGGACATATGGCAATGTAAAAGTAGAAATAGTGAATGCATAAAAACATCTTGGTCTGTACTTTTCAACTAGACTTAGTTTTGGCTTTGACATGTCAAGACCTAGTAAGCAGAACTAATAAAGCAGTTTTTGCCATTTTTCGTGTACTGTATAAATTGGACTGCTGCAATTGTTCTCTTTTTTGTATTATTTGATACTTAAATACAGCCAATGTTGTATGGGGATCAAATATGAGCTTTTGAAAAAAGCCATACTATGGTTGAAAATGTACACTTATTTAAGTTATTATGCTATGAAACGTTGTTGTTTTTTTAATGTAGACTTCCAAACCCCCAATGACCTTGTGTATGGAGAGCTTGGAAGATTTCCCATGAATATCAACTCTTACTTAAAATGTATCAAATACTGGTTAACATTGACTCGTATGGATGAATGTAGAATACCTTGTAAGTATACAGTGTGTTGTACAATTTAGATAGGAATGGTAAGAAAACTTGGGTTACCAGTGTTCCTCAGTGTTTCAATTTATATGGATTTTCTTTTGTATGGGATTGATAATCAAGGGGTACAATGTATCGCAGCTATTTAAAAAAATCAACCAAAGGCTTATTGATTGCTAATGACAAAATTGGCATGAACATGTGTTTAACAGTGACAGATTTGCTCAATATAGGCTGTTTAAAACATCTTGTTCCAAAGAAAATGTATATTGACATGAAAATTAATCGATATGCAATGTTAAAAGTGCTCTTACTAAATTCAGGTTTGGTGTTTCAGATATTGCTTGACACGGCGACAGATACCAGAGTAAAACTAGAGATGAACTGAAATGCCGTTTATGTCATGACGCAAAAGAAGACAAAATTCATTTTCTGTTTTGTTGTCTAGCCTTACATGATCCTGGAATGCAATTCATTAGACCAAAATATTATAATGATCCTTGAAACTTTTAGGTAAACGTTCTTCTGTCAACAAAATATGAGACGTCTTTAACAAATCTTGCCATGTACTTCACCATGCATTGGAAAGGGTAAACACTCGTTTGTCTTAATATTGGAAATACACACTTATTATTACAGATTTCCAATAACTGTCAATAGCTGGGAAATATATTGTGATTCTTGTAACCCCCCTTCAGAAAGGAGCTATGACGTAAAATCTGAATAAGCTATTTGCATATTTTTTATATTCGCATTTGCATTCTCCCTCTCTCTCCCTCTCTCTCTAACGGACAGTCGGTAGCCCAAGTACCATGCCAGCTGTACCACTGGACTTTCGTGCCCGCTGTGGCTGCTTTGTGGCCACATTCATTTTCTTCATGGCGCGTAGAGCTAGAAGAAAGGCTAAACTACGCTTGCCGACATTGAAGCCCAAAACTCGGCTAGACGGTGTAGTGGTTGGATTGGCCCTCACTGTAATTTTTTTCAGTAATCTTCTGATGCAGTGTGGAGACGTGGAATCCAATCCAGGCCCTCCCAAGCCGGCCCCCACCAAGCAGACCCGTCTGACGAGCACCAGTGACTCCAGGAGGGCGAGTGCAGGCAGGGGTGTGGCAGACGCGGACAGTGACAGGCAGCTGAGGGGTGAGTGTGGATTCGAACCAACAGTCATGGACGTGTTAACAAACATGAACGCTAAATTCGATGACATGCAGCGTGACTTCAGGCGGATGAAAGACTCTATTGACGCACTTCAAAATGACTTCCAGGGTGTAAAGGAAGAACTGGAATACCTCAGACAGTCAAATCATGAACTGACAGAGACAAATAATGAACTCAACAGGAGAGTCACAAATCTGGAAGCAAAAGTGGATGATTTGGAAAGTCGCTCCAAGCGAAACAATATAATCATTCATGGAATCCCAAGGGACAGTACTGAAACACCAGAAATGTGTGAGCATATGTTAAAAGACATGTTTGTGGACAAACTTGACCTGACTGATGACTTTTCTTTTGACAGGGTTCACCGCTTGAGTGCAAAGGGCAATTCACCCATCATTGCCAGGTGTACCTTCTATAAGCAAAAGGTAAAGATCTTAAAAGCTAAATGGAAGTTGAAGGGCACCAACACCTTCATTGGGGAAGACTTTCCCCAGAGGATTCGAACCCTCAGAAAGAAATTAGTGCCTCATCTGAAAGCAGCGAAAGACCAAAAGAAAAAGGCCACAATGGTCTATGACCATCTACTGATTGATGGAAAAAAGTTCTTTCTGAGTGACGATGAGAGCACTATCGTAGAATGGGCATAGGGATACGGCCGGCCTGGAAAGAAACATAGGCATTGTTTTTCTCCGGAGGGTTGGGTGGGTAAAAATACAGGGATAGACAGTGCCAGGGTGACACCGGTCAGAGAGAGCGTGTCAAGCAACACAAATACTGCACGTGCAAATCAAATTCGGAAAACACACACAAATTTTTGTTCAGAGCATACAGGTGTGTTGTCTTCTTGTAAACAAACATATTCCAGTGCAAGTGTACCCTTGTGTGTTGAAGAGAATGTGTCTGAAAGTGAATGTGGTAATAAAGATGGGCGTGGCTGTTGTGATGTTCCAAATACTTGTAATGATAATGTTGATCGCCAAACGAAGACAGTCACTGGTTCTAACTTTAAAAGACACATTTCTTTCCTTCACTGGAATGTCAGTGGTATACTCTCTAAATTGTCTGATCCTGACTTTGTTGACTATGTTTCTTCTTTTGATTTTGTTTGTCTCGTTGAGACTTTTGTTGAAGAGTTTCATTCGGTGTTGTTTTATGATCATGTTGTTTATGTGAAACCAGCACTGAAGTTTACTGAGCGTGGAAGACGATCTGGAGGAGTGATTTGTCTGATAAGAAAAAACCTTGTGAAGTATATCAGAGAGATGGATGTGAATTGTGATAATGTTTTGGTATTCCTTATTGACAAAGCTTTGCTTCAGTTGGAAAATAATGTGTTATATGTATGTGCCTATGTTCCTCCCAACAGTTCACCATACTATACTGTGTATGATATAGATAATGGTATTAATCAAATTGAGGATTGTTTAGCAGAACTTGTCAGTTCATTAGATGAAGTTTCTATTCTGATGTGTGGTGACTTTAATGGAAGAACAGCCGATATTTTTCCTTGTGTCACTGAGGACTTTCAACACTTCTCTGTGTTTAATAAGTGTGACAAGTGAAAGTTAAAAGATGCTCTCAAGATGAAGTGTTAAATTTGTATGGCAAAAGTTTGTTAAACATGTGTGTTGCTTTTGAATTATTTCTTTTGAATGGTGTTTGTTATGGTGACACTAACGGACATTTCACGTACATAAGTGACTCTGGAAACAGTGTAAACGATTATTTTGTTGCATCTCATGATTTGTTTGACTATATAAATTCAGTGTGTACAATTCTTGTGAGGGATAGAATAGAGTCTGATCACATGCCTTTGGAATTTCATATGAATGTAAAAGATGTAAATGTGTACAATAGAGAAGATCGGAATAGCAGAGAATATGTAGAAAAATTTGTTTGGAACACAGAGTTTGCTTCTACTTTTGTTAACTTGATAAATTCAGATGCTGCCCACTTACAGTTATCACAGGCAACAGATATAGTCAGTGTCGATGTGAATAAAGCCATAGAAATGTTTAATGATGTTGTTAAAGGTGCAGCTGAATGTATGAGTCAGCAATTTTATGTTAAAAAGAACAAACCACAAAATAAATGGTTTGACTTAGAGTGTAGAGCTGCCCGGAGAAATGTAAGAAAGTTATTGAGAAAATATAGAAAAACTTTGAATAATGATGATCGTCATACATATTGTTTAGTTAGACGAGAATATAAAAATACGTTGTGTCGAAAAAAAAGATCTTTTCATGACACATTATTTAGACAAATAGTTAGTTCAGTTAAAAATCAGCAAGAGTTCTGGAGGAATGTAAGATTAGTATTAAAGAAAAGAACATATATTCAGAACAGCATCACATTAGATCAGTGGCACAAACATTTCAAGCAAGTACTAGATAAGGAATCTAATGTAGAGGTTGAAGTTGAAGTTGAAGCAAATGGAATGTCATTTGATAATGAAAGTGTGTGTCAATTAGATCAAGATATCACTAAACAAGAAGTAATTTTTGCAATAAGAAAGCTGAAGAATGGTAAAGCAGCAGGGCCAGATGGATTGCTAGGTGAGTTTTTCAGACATTTAGGGGACAGTGCTGTGGATTTTCTTGTAGAGTTGTTTAACGTTATATTTGATAAGGGTATCTATCCAGAGAGCTGGACTGAGTCAGTTATCATTCCACTGTTCAAAAAAGGTAACACAAATGATCCTAATAATTACAGAGGGATTTCTTTATGCAATATAGCAGGAAAACTATACAGCTCAATAATTAATCAAAGATTATCTAAGTGGATTGAAGTAAATAATATTACAGGTGAATATCAAGCAGGCTTCAAAAAAGATTATAGTACAATCGATCATGTATTTACTTTACTGGCTGCTGTTCAAAAACAGTTTGTAAACAATCGTAAACTCTTTGTAGCCTTCATTGACTTTGAAAAGGCGTTTGATTCTATTTCAAGACAATTATTATGGCCTATTCTGAGCAAAAATGGTATTAAAGGAAAGTTTTACAATTGTATAAAAAGTATGTACAACGATGTAAAGGCTAAAATAAGAGATGGGGCTAAGTTTAGTGACTGTATTAAATGTACATTAGGGGTTAAACAAGGTGACGTATGCAGCCCAGTTCTGTTTTCGTTATTTATTAATGAACTAGCACTTGATATTATCAAAAATGGGAGGCATGGTGTTACTTTAGATGTAGTAGAAATATTTGTGATGTTGTTTGCTGATGATATTGTTTTGTTATCTGATACTGTCATCGGCTTACAAACGCAACTGAACAGTTTGCACTCTGCAGCTCAAAGACTTCAGCTAAAAGTAAACATGGATAAAAGTAATATCATTGTATTTCGTAAGGGAGGGTACCTGGCTGCTCGTGAAAGATGGTTTTACGGAAAATCTCAACTAAAAGTTGTAAATGCTTACAAGTATCTAGGTATATATTTTTCTACTAAGCTTAGTTTTACTTTTGCCTGCCAAGATCTTGTGAGCAGAGGTAAACGAGCAGCCATGAATATATTAATGTTTCTGAATAAATTTGATAATACCTCATCAGAGTTATTTTTTAAGTTGTTTGATGCACAGGTGCAGCCAATTGTTCAATATGGTGCAGAAATATGGGCCTTCTATACAGGGCATGAAATTGAAAAACTACATTTATTTGCCATGAAACGTTTCTTACTTGTTAATAGGCGAACACCTAACGATTTAGTTTATGGTGAGCTTGGAAGACATCCATTGTATTTAAATTCTTATGTGAAGTGTATTACATATTGGTTAAAAGTGGCTCAGATGTGTGAAAACAGACTGCCTGCTCAAGCATATAAACTTTTATATAAATTGGATGAGAGAGGAAAGATAACATGGGTGACCAATGTGCGTAAGTGTTTGTGTGAAAATGGTTTTGCATTTGTGTGGCTAAATCAGGGTGTTGGATGTGTTAAGAGTTTTCTGGCCTCCTTTAAACAACGTCTTACAGATTGTAGATGGCAAAATTGGGAGAGCCACATTCAAAACAGCTATAGATTTTCCTTGTATAAACTGTTTAAAACAAATCATTTTATTGAAACATATTTAGGGATGAATATGAATAAGTTTGTAAGATGTGTATTAACCAAGTTTCGATTTGGGGTCACAGATATAATGGTTCATAATCAAAGATACAAGAAAAACGACAAAAATATGACGTGTCCCATGTGTAAATTGAATAGAGAAGATGAAGTACATTTTGTTTTCTGTTGCCCAGTTCTTGAGGATTTAAGGAAACAGTACATCCCATCTAAGTTTTATAACAGACCAGCACTATTTCGATTAGTTACACTTTTGTCCTCTACCAATGTAAACACTATAAGAAATGTTGCTCTGTACCTCTATAAGTCATTCAAACGAAGAGAAACGATGATGTCATAATTTTGCTCTAGACTGTAAAATTGTTATGTATATTTTTTTTGTGTGGCTTTTTTAGGTGTATGACTTTAGTGTGGAATGTACAACAAATATCAGCGATGTATACCCCTTCAAATGGGGCCATGGCCTTTTTTTGAATAAATTATTGTCATTGTCATTGTCTCTCTCTCTAACAGAACAAACAAACAAAAAGAACCCACAAAATAAATGGTTTGACTTAGAATGTAGAGCTGCCAGGAGAAATGTAAGAAAGGTATAGAGGAAATATAGAAAAAACTCTGAATAACGATGATCATCATACATATTGTTTACTGAGACAAGAATATAAAAATATGTTGTTTTGACAGGACCATGTATCCAGACGACGTAGCAGCTGCTGACCAGCAAATGGCAATGGACTGGGTGGATGACAGACTCTACTCAAAAGTTGACAGAACAAATACAAAGAAGGGGGAGGGCTACTCCACCATCACCCAGTACAACCAGAGCAGCAGGGTAAGCCTCTGGTATGGCCAGGGCAGCAGGGCGAGCCTCCAGGACAACCAGGACAGTGGAGTGAGCCTCCAGCATGACCAGGGCAGCAGGGCGTGCCTCCGGTACAACCAGGGAAGCATGCAAGGTGAGCCTTCAGCACGACAAGGGCAGCAGGATGAGCCTTCAACATGTCCAGGGCAGCAGAGCCAGTCTCCTGTGAATCCTGGACAGCAGGACGAGCCTTCAACACAACCATGGCAACCTCAGGGGAGTTCAAAGGGTAGTGGAGGATTTCCGGTCCAACCTTCTTCCTGTTATGAATGCCAGAAGTGTTCTGGGGGATGCCATAGCAAATGGGTAGGAGGTAGACTTCCTCCTTCAAACACATAGGGGTCTGGACAGCCCTCACACTAACAGTGGGGAGTGGTAAGTTAACCCTTTGCTTGGCACAACGCCCCAAAGCGCCCGACCCTGTCCTTGGGCAAAACGCCCCAAAGCGCCCGGCGACCTGACCGTCACTTCAGAGCGATCATACATTTGAAATTCCCGCCAATCTCGCTTCAAATCACGTGAATATAGAAGCCACGAGACTGCCCGTGAGACTTCCGCATGTTTATTACAAATGGCGGCGATTGGAGTGAGTTTGTTGCAAGTTTTGGAGGAAAAAAATCGCAAATTTTTCCAAGATGGATGCTATCTTCGAACCCGACATTTACGATCGTTTTTACAGCTTCCATGCCGAAAATATGACGCTGTGAGATGTGTATCTAGGCTCAAATATCGATGTAATCGATCCTAGTAGTGTGTGCACTTCTGAGTTTGTTGACTGAAGTGAGAGAGACGACTTTGACTACGGCGAAGTTCGAGACGAAAATCGATCGTCAAATCTAACACGGCCGATACGCGTTTTGAATTCTACTCTTAGATTTGGGGAAATTATCGTGGATTTCAAGTTCGGCAATGGTTCAGAACTTGATATATTTTGTTATTTGGTTGCTATTCGGGATTTTGATACGGTAGCGGCTCAAACTTAAACGTTAAGCTGATCGCGATCATCGGTAAACAAAAATGGCGATCGTCGGAATGTTCGATGTGTTCGTGCACCATTTATCAAAAAAACTAAAAAACCAACAGTAGGTTGAAAATATGTTTTCTATAATTATTTCTTAATGTTTTAGTTTTTATTTAATCAAAATCCATGCACGCATTCTAAAGTTATTGCAACGCTAACTGTAACACACACAAACCAATCAATGACTTTGTGTGTTTATGCATTATAATTCTAAAAGAAAATTAAAATAATGACAAAAATTGGGTATTAGCAATTTCTTTATTCATTTCTGCATCTTGCTGTTTTTATTTCATCAAAATCCACCTGACCATTGTAGAGTTATTGCATGTTAATTACATACACCCACTCACAAGCCATCCACCTCCATTTTCTCTGCCCGGCAGGAAGGTGATAAATGATTTTGCTGTGCCCAGCAAAGGGTTAAAGCTTGGTGCCTGGAATATCGAAGGATTGCTCCAATGTCTCCACTGTAATGACTTTGTTGGTTTTCTTAAATCTTTTGATACATTTTGTCTGACAGAAACTTTTGTTGATTTCCATTTCCAGTCTGATAAACTGTCAAAGTATTGTTTTGATTCTTCTTTTGCAAATTAACTGTAAGAAGACAAAAATCTGGAGGCGTAGTGATAGGCTATAACTATAAAAGTTTCTTAAAGAGTGTAGCAGTGTTATTAATCTTGATCATGAAAATTTGATTTGTTTACGATTAGATAAATCAATGTTAGGTACACAAAACAGGTTTTTTTTTTACATTGGTACATATGTTCCACCTAGTGACTCTAGTGTTTACAACCTGCTTCAGAATGGATATGGAATTGAACCTCTAGAAGCTGTATCAATACCCTTTTTGAAAATTTTGACTTTTTTGACTTAGTGACCTAAATGCACGAACAGCCAGTCTAAATGGTCTGTTCAAAGTGGACTTGAACCCAATTAACCAAGTAGATGATGTGTTCATGTCAAGACAGTCCCAAGAGACAACTGTCAATTTATTTGGTTCTAAGCTTATTGACCTTTGTAGTATGTTCCAGTGTTCTTTCAGGGTTCCCAGGTGCAAGGCATGAAGCAAAAAAAAGGACCTTTAAAGGACTTAAAAGGACCCCAGGTCAGATAAAAAGGACCTAGACCATTGCAATTTTATAGAATCTTTAAAGATCATAACATGCAAATACAGTGAAACTGTTCAGAAGATCTACAGCTGTAATGGCAGTCAACTTTTGGAGCCCACATGAATTCAGCCATTAGACGATCATTGTCAGCATCACTTTTTCCTGAAAAAGCACTTTTTCCTGAAACGGTTTGGGGGTCCAGGGGGCAGTGCCCCCTTGCGGGGTCAAGGGGCAGAACCCCTTGTGGAGGCAAGGGGGCATTGCCCCCTGAAGCTGGAGGTTTTTCAGCAATTCTAGCTTGTAAAAATGCCTTTCTTTGAACTAACTTCAGTTCTTCATGCTAAGCAATTTCTGCCCAGAAATAAGCTCTCCTAGAATGACTTTTCCAGTCATTTCTTCAATCCAATTGAGGTTTTCTACCCAAGTAATTGAAGTATTCACATATCTAAACAAATGTGCACTTAGCAGAGAGAGTAAGAAAGAAAAGGAAAGAGAGAAGAACAGACACACACCGACAGAGAAATGAAGAGAAGAAAAAGAGAGGGGAGGTTGTGGTGGTGGAATAATACCAAAAAAAATCGAACAAAAAAAATATGTGTGTGTGTGTGTGTGTGTGTGTGTGTGTGTGTGTGTGTGTGTGTGTATGTGTGTGTGTGTGTGTGTGTGTGTGTGTGTGTGTGTGTGAGAGAGAGAGAGAGAAGAGAGAGAGAGAGAGAGAGAGAGAGAGAGAGAGAGAGAGAAGACAGAAGACAGACAGACAGACAGACATAGAGAAAGAGAAAGAACCACAGATAGACAGAAAGAGAGAGGCTGGTAGGCCTGCTGGTTGTTATGTAAACATTGCTCTCTAACAGTACACACAGCTGAAGTACCTAAGCCTCGAGATACTCAAGATGTACAGCAATGAAGGGAAGTAATCAGCATGAAAGAGTTGATTCCTTTGATTGACTGTTTTCTGGGTTTCATTTTTTTTTTCTTTTTTTTTTTAGAGGTTTTTTTTCCACAGATTTCTGTGAATTCAAAGAGATGTATCCATGTCAATGTTTCATGCTCTTTTGCTTGATTCAACAGGACTTAAAAGGACTTTTCAGCATTTAAAAGGACCTGGTGATATTTTAAAAGGGCCTACTTGCTGAATCAAAGGGCTTAAAAGGCCTTTTAACTGAAATCTCATTTAAAGGACTAAAACTAAAAGGCCCCTACGAACAGTCTTTTGTAAACGGGTTGTGTGAGAAAGGGTTTGATGATGGTTTGACATATATTTGTCAGACAGGGGAAGTGTTTTTTGACTACTTTGTTGTATCAAATGACTTGCTTGACCACGATTTTATTTCCTCCTTCGAAATAATAATAGAGTTGAGTCTATTCGGCCCCCTTAACGTGCGGCACGCATGGCCCACCGTTGTGTGGATACGCCCTGGTGCCCACGAACCAGCCTCCCAGCTATGGGTAAAATAGCGAAGTCTGAAAGACCCTGCTGGCAGACCAAAGAATGAGGGCTGGTGCATCCCTAATGGAGACCTGGAGAGGAGATAGGTGCCACCAGGGAATACCCAAGCCCACTGAAAAGACATGATAGACGCAACCAAGCCAACAACATGCCGGATCGGTCGAGGCCAGGAACACCAACAACCGCGCTTTCCATCGACGAGCACTAGGATGGAAGCGATAAGTGTGCTACTGGCGCTCAAGACATAAAGACTTTAAATTTGCCATCTGTAAACACCACCATTGGTACATGGAATGTCCCACTCTCTATGCTTGCGGAAAAGTGAAAAAACTGGAGCACGAATTGAAACATTACCAATGGGACATAATCGGACTATCAGAGGGAGATGGACTGGATTTGGAGAGTCAGTGACTGATGACGGACACAAGATTTGGTACAGCGGAAGTGAACAGTGCGCAAACATGGCGTATCCTTTATCATACGCAAAGAAGTAGTTGTTGCATCCTGAGTTGTACACCAATATCCAGTAGGATTATCTCCATCAGAGTGTCAGCCAGGCCAAAGAACATCACCATCTTTCAAGTGTATGCACCAACAACAGCACATGATGAGGAAGAAGTCAAAGAGTTTTACGAAGAGCTGGAAAACACAATCAAGAAAGTTCCCAAGAAAGACCCTCTTACTGCACAAGGAGACTTCAACGCGAAAGTTGGCCCTGACGCTTACAAACAATGGGCTGGAACAGTTGCTCAGTACGGCACTGGTGAGACCAACGATAGGGGACTCAGACTCTTGGAGTTTGCAGTTAGCCATCAATTAACCCTTGCAAACACCCTCTACCCACACAAGCTGTCAAGAAGAACTATGTGGCATGCGCCGAATGGGAAGATCCACAATCAGATCGACTACATCCTCACCCCACGGCGATTAAGTCGAGCATCAACAGAGCCAAAACAAGAACATACCCCAGAGCTGATGTGGGCAGCGACCACGATCTTGTACTGCTCAACATGAAGATGAAGCTGAAGAAGATACCAAGCTGCGTGCACACGTATCAAGTTTGACCTGGAGAAGTTGAGAGATCCAAAAGTTGCTGAAGTTTTCCAGGCACAGCTCAGGGGCAGGTTTGCGGCACTAAACATCTTGAACAACGACATCAACAACCTCACCAACAGCTTCAACGAGGCAATCCGAGCAACAGCAGAGGAGGTACTTGGCCGGAGAGAAAGAAACACAAACCCTGGACCTCAAATGACATCCTTGACCTGTGTGACAAGAAAGATCCTTGAAGAAAACCAAACACTCCACCCCGCAAGATGCAGCATAGTACCGTGAGACCAACAATCTGGTGAGAAAGAAAATGAGAGAGGCAAAAGAGCAATGGATCAATGAACAGTGCGAGAACATCGAGGCAGGCATGACAAAGGGGAACAGCAAACACACCTACGACACCCTAAAGAAGCTCACAAAGGCGCAGCAAAATAAATCCTCAGTCATCAAGGATTGTTCAGGCAACCTGCTGACTGAAAGCTCAGCAGTTTTGAATAGATGGTCACAGTATTGCTCGGACCTGTACAACCACCCCTTACAGCCCGACCACAGCCTGATTGATGAGGACTCAACACCACAGAGGGAACCTTCACCACTACCAGTGCTGAAGGAAGAAGTGGAGGAAGCTATCCGTAGTTTACCAACTGGAAAGTCACTTGGAGCAGACAACATACCAGCAGAGCTGCTCAAGAATGGAGGGGAACACCTGGTCACTGTCATTACATCTCTTTGTCAGAAGATCTGGGCGACAAAACAGTGGCCAGCAGAATGGACACATTCTCTTATTATCCCCCTGCCCAAGAAAGGAAACCTCCCGTTAGTGCCAGAATTACAGAACGATCAACCTCATTAGCCACACCAGCAAAAATCATGTTAAGAGTGATACTGAACAGACTCAAAAAGGAGGCGGAAGAGCACCTGGCAGAAGAACAAGCTGGGTTCAGGGCAGGAAGGAGCACGGTAGAACAAATTTTCAGTTGCCGAATCCTGATGGAGAAGCATCTGCAACATCAGAGGGACTTGCTACACAACTTCATTGACTTCAAGAAGGCCTTTGACAAAGTGTGGCATGCAGGCCTTTGGCAAGTCCTCAGGAAGTTTGGCATTGAGGAGGGTCTCATCCAGATCATAGAAGCGCTGTACAACACCTCCAGCAGTGCAGTTCTCCTAAACGGCCAAGTAGGAGACTACTTCAAGACCACAGTCGGCGTCCGTCAGGCTGCTTGCTCTCTCCAACTCTGTTTAGAAACATCTATTCCTGGAGAACAACATGAGGGAAACACTTTATGACTTCCACTCTACCATCTCAATAGCAGGGTGACCCATTAACAACCTGCGCTTCGCTGACGATATTGATCTCATGGGAGGCAGCAACAAGGAACTCCAAGACCTTACCAACAGACTGGTAGACAGAGCAGGCGCATATGGGATGGAAGTCAGCACAGAAAAGAGTAAAGTATTGGTCAACAGTGCAAACGACACCACAGCACAGATCTACATGAATGGCCAGCAGCTGGAAGAAACAGACGCTTTCAAATATCATGGCGCTACCCTCACGAAAGATGGACGCTCCACCACAGAGATCAAGACCAGGCTAGCCATGGCAACATCAGCTATGGCTAAACTGAACAAGATATGGAGAAGCGACAACATCAGCTTCAAAACAAAAGTCAAATTGTTCAGATCCCTGGTCATCTCCATCTTGCTCTACGGCTGCAAAAGCTGGACAATGACCGCTGAAACCACCAAGTGGATCCAGATGTTTGAGACAAAATGCTTTAGGCGACTGCTTGGAATTTCCTGGAAGGATAGGAAAACAAACACCTTTGTGCGAAGTCAAGTCACGCTGATGGCTGGCCCTCAGGAACCCCTACTAGCCACTGTCAAGAAAAGGAAGCTGGCATGGTTCGGCCATGTCACACGCTACAACACCCTCCCCAAGACAGTCCTACAAGGAACGCTAGAAGGTGGCCGACGCCGAGGCAGACAAACCAAACGCTGGATGGATAACATCAAGGAGTAGACCCACCTGGACAGTCCAACACTCATTCGGAAGGCGGAAGACAGGGCTGGATGGCGACGGCTGGCTGCAGAATCGTCTCTCATGTCTCCTCCATGACCATCCCGGTCATGAGAAAAGAAGAAGAAGAGTCTATTCACTTACCTGTTTCAGTAATATTAGGAAATTTAAACACTGTGTCTACAAAATATAGAAGTAAGGGAGCTAACAAGGGAATTTGGAAGGAAAAGATGTGCTGGGACAAAGGAAAAAAAGGAGAGTTTTTAAATACCTTATCCTCTCTTGAACTAGTCAATGACTTTGACATTGCTTTGGATGAAATAGACACAAAAACCAAGGCAGCTCTAACAAGATTTGTGGACTGTTTTTTAAATGCTGCATCTTGCATGAAAAAAAAATTCAGAGTAGATATGGATCAGGAAAATAAGGGAGCTCCCTGGTTCGATAAAGAATGTAAAGAAGCTAAATTGGTAACTCATAAGCTTCTCAATGTTTTCAGAAAATCAAAAATTATGTAAGATAAATGAATGCGTTTGGGGAGAAAAAACAGAGATAATGAGATAGAAAACTTAGAATCTGTCAATAGAAAATGGGTTGCTTTTGTAAATGCAAGAACAGAGTACTGTCAACTTAAACAAAGTAAAATGTCTAACTATAAAAAGGAGAAAGCTTGCAGACTTAACCAAGCTATTCATGACCCCAAACTGTTCTGATCAGAAGTAAGATCAAAAGCAAATAAATAGAAACTGAGTGAGAATATATCGTTAGGTTAATGGCTTGAACATTTGAGAATGGTTTTAGAACAGAGGCAGCCCAGGACCAAGACAGATATTTTTTATTAATATAAATCATGAGTCTGTAAATGAACTAAACATTCCCATAGCCGAGGCTGAAATTAGAACTGCCAATGCAATGCTAAAGAATGGGAAAGCATGTGGTTGTGATGGGGTTGTTGCAGAAATGCTTAAGACAGCGGAATTAAAATCAGTAACTTTCTTAATTCCTTTGTGTAATAAAATTTTCAGGAATGTCGAATTTCCAAATCAGTGGTCATACACTATGATTATTCCTTTATTCAAGAGGGGAGATGCAGATCAGCCTGACAATTACAGGGGCATTTCCTTATTAAGTATAATCAGTAAAATCTATACAAGTGTTCTTAGAAAAAGACTTCTGTCTTGGATGGAAGAAAATGATAAAACTGTGGAAGAGAAAGCAGGCTTTAGGAAGTCGTATTCAACCATTGACCATATTTTTACCTCGTCTTCTATTGTTGAAAGAGCCTTGAACAAAAAAGGAAAAAAATTATATGTAGCGTTTGTAGATCTGAGAAAGGCTTCTGATTCCGTCCGTCGTCCTTTATTTGCAACCCTAGTTAGGGCTGGTTTGTCAGGACCATTTTTGGAAGCCATAAATGCCATGAATTCTTCTGTTTTGTCCTGTGTTCATGTGAATGGAGCATTGTCTGATGTCTTTAAATTTCTGCTTGGTGTTAAACAAGGGTGTATATTGAGCCCTGCTCTCTTCTCCTTGTCCAAAAACAAATAGCTGTAACTATGGAAAATGTGGGAAAACATGGAATTCAACTACAACCTGGTTGAATGGAATTATTTCTCTTGTTGTTTGCAGATGACCTGGCTCTTTTGTCAAAGACTCCTGTAGGGCTACAAAGCCAGTTGAACAATCTGAGTAAATTATGCAGAGAAAAATACCTGAATATAAACATTGATAAATCTAAACTTATGGTGCTTAGAAAGGGTGATCACTTAGATAGAAATGAAAAATGGTATTTAGATGGAGCATATCTTTAAGTGGTTAATACTTACATTTAACTGGGATATACTTTTACTACAAAACTAAGCGTAGTTCAAGGAGTCAAGAATTTAGTTACAAAGGGGAAAAAGGCACTTTATGAATTGTGCTCGAGTGCTCCGCAATCTCAATGACATTTCTAAACAGACTGACTTAAAGATCTCTGACACCCAGGTTCAGCCAATCTTGCTACATGGATCAGAGTTCTGGGGACTCAAACACACAGATTCCATGGAAAAAGTTCATACCTTAGTATGCAAAAGCTGTCTAGGTGTCTCCCCTTAAACCCCAAAATAAGTGCTTATACAGCGAACTTGGCAAATACTCTCTTCAGATTAATTCATACTTTAGAGCTGTTAAGTATTGGCTGAAATTATTGCATATGGAATTTAAGAGACTGCCTAAGCAAGCTTATCTAATGCAGGTTTGCATAGATGAATATAATGTGTGTTGGGCATACAGATTGAGAACTAAATTAGAAAAATGTGGTTTGGGATATGCATGGTTAAACCAGGGTGTTGGAAATGAGCGAATATTCTTTTCATTGTTGAAAGAACATCTTAAGGTGAACTTCATTAGTGACTAATCTGATTCACTTAACAATAGTGAAATGTTTTCCTTGTATGCAACTTTTAAATCAAATTTCATGACTGAGCCTTATGTTGATGCTTTAAAAATCAAACACTTTCGGGAGCATGTCTGTGTTCCCTCAGCTCCATGTTCCCTCAGCTCTATGTTCCCTCAAATCAAGTTACATGATGACCAGAGGTCAATTAATGGTCAGAGTGACCAGTAACCAAGCAATGGTCAGAATGACCTGTGGTCAAACAATAGTTAAACTGATCAGTGGTCAAGCATGAGTTTATGATGAAAATGACCTGAGGCAGAGAGAGGGAGAGAGAAGCAAATGAATGGACAGACATACGTACAGAAATACAGGCAGCAAAAAATAGACAGACAAATAGAGGAGTGTGCTGAATCCAATTACACCCAGTGAGACATAACTACAGGCAAGTCTTGCAGTTTTAAGCGAGAGAACACATTTAAATCAAATGTTTTGTCCTTCCCTTTGACTTCCAGAAAGAGTAAAGCAAGAAATAATAATTGTCATTTGCACATAAGCATTTTATCAAAAATCAAATGAATTAACAAAAGAAAATATTTGATATAAAAAGTAGTTTTTTAGTACAATCCCCGAGTTGTTTTCAGTGGAAGCATATGAAAAGTAGAGCTGTGGGAACATAGAGCTGAGGGAACATAGAGATGACCCCCTTTCGGGACACTCTTGCTAAAGCCAGACTGGGGTTTTTCGTTATGCACAAGATGATCCCTCAGTTTTGCTGTGTAATTTCTGTCAAAGTGAAATAGAAAACGAAATTCATTTGATTTGTACATGTCCTAATTACAAATAATAAGGTATCAATATTTAGGGAACTATCAGCTAAGTGAAAGCTTATTTTGTGATATAATGACAAACTGTCTCATTGTTCATGCAAAACCTGGCTCAGTTTATTTACCATACTGTGAATAAGAGAGATATGTTAAAGGTATTGGCTAACTGAAAACCCTGACAAAACCATCATTCCTGTTGGAAAGGGGCCAAAAGCTAGAATCCTGCGCGTGCGTGCGTGCGTGCGTGCGTGCGTGCGTGCGTGCGTGCGTGCGTGCGTGCGTGCGTGTGTGTGTGTGTGTCTGCACGCGCCCACGTACATACGTGAGTGCACGTGGGTAGGGTTGTATGCTTCTATGTTTAACCGTGCGTGTCCAAACAGTTCAAGCCAGACATGCACACATCAAATTTCTATCTAATTTTGTTATATGTATTATGTTATCGTTCACATTCTGTATGCTGATTAGTACATTCATATTTGCTCGTTTTGAAGTTTCGTTTTCAGAGTCCAAGCAATCTGTATATCGATGGAAATTGTATCAGTTAGAATGGAAAATGTTAGGAGTCTGAACACTTCTGAACATTACATCATTTGAAGTCTTGAAGTCTCTCTCTGTCTCTCTCTTTCTCCCTCCCTCTCTCTCTCTCTCTCTCCTCTCTCCTCTCTCTCCTCTCTCTCTCTCTCTCTCTCTCTCACTCTATCTCTCACTCTCTCTCTATCTCTCAGTCTCTCTCTCTCTCTCCCCCATCTCACCCTTCCATCCACCCCTTTCTCTCACTCTTTCTCTCTCTCCCTCCTTCCCCCCTCTCTGTCCATCTCATTCTCTCTCTCCAACTCTCTCTCCCTCCCTCCCTCCCCCCTCTCTCTATCTCTCTCTTTCTCCCCCGCTCCCCCCCCCCCCCCCTCTCTCTCTTCTTTCTTTCCCTCCCTCCTCTTTTCTCCCCGTCTCTCTCCCCCTTCTATCCCTCCCCCCTCTCTCTTTCTGTTTTCTCCGTCTGTCCGTCTTTCTTTCTCTCCCCCTCTCAGTCTTTCCCCCTCCCTCCCTTCCCTCAGTCTCCCCCCTCTCTCTATCAGTCTTTCTCCCTCTCTCCACCCTCTCTCTATCAGTCTCCCTCCCTTCCCCTCTTTTTCTGCCTCTATCTCTCCCTCTACCTCTGTCTGTCTGTCTCTCCCTCTCTCTTTCTCCCTCACTCTCTCAATCTCCCTCTATCTCTGTGTCTCTTTCTCTCTCCCTCTCTACCCTCCCTCCCTCCCCCGCTCTCTCTGTCTCTCCCTCCCTCTCTCTCTCTCTTCCTCTCTCTGTCTCTCTCTCTCCCCCCCCCCCCCCCCCACCGTCTCTCAGGCTCTCCCTCTCTTAGTCTCTCTCTCCCTCTTTCTCTCTCCCTCCCTCTCTCTCTCTCTTAGTCTCTATTTCTCTCTCCCTCCCTCTCTCACCTTCTCTCTCTCTCCCTTTCCATCTCTTTTTTCCCCTCTCTCCCTCTTTCACCCTATTCCTCTCTCTCTCTCCCTTTCCATCTCTTTCTTTCCCTCTCTCCCTCTTCCCCCCTCTCTCTCTCCCCCTCTCTCTCATTCTCTCTTTCTCCCTACCTCTCTCCCCCCCGCCTCTTCTCTACCCCTCCCCCCTCTCTCTTTTTCTGCCTCCCTCTCTCTCCCCTCCTCTCTCTCCCTCCCTCCCTCACTTTCTCTACCCTCACTCTCTCTACCCCTTTCTCTTTCCCTCCCTCCTCTCTCACTCTTCTGAGCACACAATCTCTCTCTCTCTCTCTCTCTCTCTCTCTCTCTCTCTCTCTCTCTCTCTCTCTCTCTCTCTCTCTCTCTCTCACACACACACACACACACACACACCACACACACACACACACACACACACACACACACACACACATACTCTCTCTCTCTCTCTCTCTCTCACACACACACACACACATACTCTCTCTCTCTCTCTCTCTCTCTCTCTCTCTCTCTCTCTCTCTCTCTCTCTCTCTCTCTCTCTCTCTCTCTCTCACCAATCTCTTTCATTCCTTTCATCTCTTTCATTCAAACCAAGATCACCAATAGATTCAAAATTAATGAACACAGGCATAACCATCTACTAACATTTCCCAGACCCAGAAACAATCTTTACAAAACAATCTTCCTATATTCAGGTAGTGATTTATGGAACAAGCTCCCAATACATTTAAATTGTATCATAAATAAAAATCAGTTGAAAAATCAGTTGAAAAATCACTTAATGCGCTTATGCAAAAATGTTTAACAACTAAACATGAATCCAATCAACCATATTTAGAACACACTAAAGATATTGGTACTCTCTGCTCACCCTGAAAAATCTTTCACATGTGGTTTACTGTGACTGAAAATCTACACCTTGCTTGCTATATATGTATGTGGAAGGGGGAAAAAGGGAGAAAGGTTTATTTTTTATTTCTTTTAATAATTTATTTATGAACAGAATAGGGAATCAGTGATATATGTAAACATGTGTATATTCTGCAAATTCACAAGGAGAAAACCAAACCACTGATCTGATGACTAGATTGGAGACTTTTTTTTTTATAATGCATTTTTTTCTTAACCAGTTGAATAGTTTCGGTACAAATGTTTTTTTAAAATTTATTTTATTACTTTTACTAATAGGACTATTAGCACTATTATATTTATATTATTTTGATTAGTGGATAAGGCCTTACCTTTTTTTTTATATTCTGGTTGTTGTTGTTGTTGTGTGTGTGTTTTTGTTTTTGTTCATATGTGTAGGGATTTTTATTTATTAATATAATCATAAATCATTATCATAATTCTTCTGTTTGCTGTTTGTGTTTTCCCCCTTCCTCCTTGATACTCCCCTCCCCATCCGTACCCACCCCCCTCCCAATTTTTTCTCTTTTTTTTTTGTTTTTGCTTTTGTTTTGTTTTGGGTTTTTTGTTTCTCTTGTTTGTTTGGTTTTTCATTGCTTTTGTTTGTTATTTTTTGTTTATTGGTATGTTTGTTAGCGTATATATTATTTCCTCTCAGTGGAGATGGGTATTATCATATGGTATTGACGCATTTGTTTTTTGTTTTTGTTTTTTCTTTTTCTTCCTCCTAATATATAAGTATGAACTGAAGTATGGAGATATTGTAATCTGACATAAGTTGCTTATCGATATTTCATGGATTCTTTTTTCTTAAGTCTTAAATAATGGTTGGTGACATTGTAACTGATATAAGCTGTTTGTTTGACACTATATGATTCTTAAAAACCTTAAATGTGTGCATGCACGTACGCTGTTTAAGTTAATTCCACTCAGTGGTGATGGGTATTATCATATGGTATTGTTGCTTTTGTTGTTTTTTCTTTTCTTCCTTCTAACATATAATTCGTGTGGATTGTTTTTTTGTTGTTTAGGTTGGTTTGTTTGTTGTTGGTTTTTTGTTTCTTTTTTGTTGTTGTTTTTGGGTTTTTTTCTTTTGTTTGATTGTATGTTTGTTAGCGTATGTTATTTCCTCTCAGTGGTGATGAATACTATTATAAGGTATTGTTACGTTTGTTGTTTTTTTCCTTATCTTCCTTCTAAAAATATAAAGTATGAACTGAAGTATAGAGATATTTTAATCTGACATAACTTGAAGTTGCTTATTGACATTTCATGGATTCTTTTTTTAAGTCTTAAATAATGGATTTTGGTTACATTGTAACTGATATTGGCATGTTTTTGTGTGTGTGTGTGGTTTTTTTTGACGACACTATATGATTTTTTAAAAAGACTCTAAATGTATGCATGTACGTAGGAGTATACGTGCTGAGTGGAAGAGCACAAACCATGTGTGTGTGTGTGTGTGTGTGTGTGTGTGTGTGTGTGTGTGTGTGTGTGTGTGTGTGTGTGTGGTGTGTGTGTATGACTTTTGAGTGGGAGGTGTTTTTGTTTGTTTTGTTTTTTGTTTTGGTTGTTTTTGCTG
>CM060346.1:6725639-6743139 GCA_030674155.1 Stramonita haemastoma
GAAGAAAATATAAAGCCATCAAAATGGCAGATAATTCAGCTGTAAAAATAGATCGATTTTTCCCAATATGAAAAGATCTTTCTACTTTCAATGATGGGATTACAAAAGCTGCTCCGCCTCGTTGTCGCTCAAAAGTGAGCCGTCAGTGTAGATTTTTAGATGTTCTGGATATGTAGTTTGTATATGTTCTTTCACTGACGCGCTAAGAATATTTTCATTACCTTTCTTGGTTAAAGAAGAATGCTTTAAGTCAAAATTAGCTCTCTGAAGCTCCCATGGTGGGCAAGATGAAATGTTATTAATCTTTGATTTAGTTATTTGTGTGTGTGTGTGTGTGTGTGTTATCTTGACTTTTGGGGGAGAATTGTTTGTTTACGAAAGGGGGTGTTAGGGAGGGTAGTTGTTCGTGTTTGATTGGTCTTGTTTATTCGTTTGATTGATTCACTTATGCATGTTTTTCATGGATTTCCTGATTTATCAATTATTGAACGGCAAGATGAAAGATTGGTCTTCTTGGTATCTTACATTCACTTCTTTATTAATTCATTGATTTTTTTTTCATTTTGTCCCCATGAGAACCTGGTGTAAAGAAGCCTCTGGCCATTTTGACATGCATTTCTATGCTGTTGCAACAGTTATGTTATTTTTCTTTTTTGTGTGTGTTTTCATAAATTTGCTGTTAATTTGTTTTCATTGTTATGATTTTCTTTGATTGAGGGCTGGATGTAAAAAAAAAGCCATTATGTGTGCTTATTCTTTTCCCTTAATTAAAGTTTCAAAGTTTCAAGATTCTCTCTTTCCTTAAGGTAAGCAATATATGTCAACATATCGTTTCTACAGAAACATTTATTTTCCACAACAATAAAATTATTCAAATTAAGGTAGATTTGATCACAGAAAATCTGTCTCAACTGATTTTGAAGTAGGGAAGGAAACAAACTTGTAGAGTCTACCATATATATAATTCTGCACCGTGCGTTTAATATGATTAAACTTATTTACCTTTCTTCATCTTCCCGAAAAGAAAATAGCCAGTAACCCTTTCCTCGGGAGTTATTACAATTTGGAGCAGCACACCAAGAGCCACCGAGACCATGTATTCTCTTAGCTAGGCCTATCTAGTGCGGGAATGTTTTGTCTCCGGTACTGCAAGAAGGGAGTGCCGGAATGGTATGCGGGGGCTGGCTGGCTTCACGAAAGGCAGCGAGTTGGGCATCTTGTTGAGTATCTTTGGCCTAGGCCTAGCGCGTGGCGAAAAAGATGGCGTCTTCGTAGGTAGTAGTAGTAATAATAATAATAATAATAATAATAATAATAATAATAATAATAATACATGGAATTTATATAGCGCTATATCTTGTAAAAACAAATCAAAGCGCTTGCACTCGACCCTCACAACAAACAACCAATGACAATAAATAATTCTAGCAAATTTGAAAGCACACACACGCGCGCGCGCGCCGCGCGCGCGCACACACACACACACACACACACACACACACACACACACACACACACACACACACACACACACACACACTTATAGAGGTTATACATTTTGACAGGGTGAATGGAATTTCAAATGTTGAAGGCAGGGGCAAATAGGAAATGAAAACAGAAGACAAAAATCTTAGGTTTGAAACAAGTGTGTCTTGAGGTTGGATTTAAAAGTGTCATATGTAGGCTTTTGCCGAAGGGAGAGAGGGAGGTCATTCCAGATTGATGGACCAGAAATAGAGAAAGAGCAGCGGCCAATGGTAGATAGGTTGAATCTCGGAATTTTTAAGGATAAGGTATCTGCAGCCGAGCGGAGGGAACGAGAAGGTGTGTACACGTGAAGAAATTCACAGAGGTAGGAGGGTGCTGTTTTGTGGAGACATTTATAACAGAGAGTACTGATCTTGTAGTTAACTCTCTGTGGCACAGGCAGCCAGTGGAGAGATTGCAAGAGAGGAGTAATGTGTTCAGATTTTTTCTTTCTGAGGACCAGTCGAGCTGCGGAGTTTTGTATACGTTGGAGAGAGTGGATAGATGATGCTGGCAGACCAGCCAAAAGAGAATTGCAATAGCCCAGACGTGAAAGAATAAGAGAAGTGACTAGTTTGGATGTTGCATCAGTGGACAGGTACTTTCGAATTGCACTAATAGGCCGTAGTTGATAGTAGCATGACTGACAGGTCTGGGTGATGAATTTTTGCATGGAGTGTGTGTTGTCAATAACGACTCCTAGATACTTTACAGCACTGGATAGAGGGACTGACGTATTGCCGAATTCTATTGAAGTTGTTGTGATAAAAGACAGTTTGTGTTTGGTCCCTACAAGCATGGATTCGGTTTTATCTGCGTTTAATTGTAATTTGTTCTGTATCATCCAGTTTTGGATATCTTGAAGGCAGTATGACATATTTGTCAAGAGAGAAGGCAGGTTTTCAGGTGTATCACTGCTTAGAATCTGAGTCGTCTGCATAAAAGTGATGGTTGATCTGATGACGGTTAATAACATGTGACAGGGGAGCAGTATAGAAAGTAAAGAGAACAGGGCCTAGAACAGATCCTTGAGGGACTCCGCATTCTAGTTTGGTTGGTGTGGAATGAATCTTGTTTACTGCCACAGTTTGGAATCGGTTTGTCAGGTACGAACTAAACCAGGTGAGGGCAGTGCCTTTAATACCGAAAGTGTTTTGGAGATGGGAGAGAAGAATTGAATGGTCTATAGTGTCAAATGCTGCAGATAAGTCGAGAAGAGTGAGGAGGGAGATTTTCCCTGAGTCAGAAGCATGTAGAAGCGAGTTTAAGGTGTGCACTAGGGTGGTTTCGGTGCTGTGGTTGATGCGGTAGGCAGACTGGAACAGGGGGAGGAGACTGTTGAAATGGAGATGGCTGTTGAGTTGTTTCAGAACAACTTTTTCAAGGACTTTAGAGGTAAAAGGCAGATTGGAAACAGGTCTATAGTTCTTCAGAGTGTTAGGGTCGAGGTCGTGCTTTTTGAGTAGGGGTGTAACTATTGCAGTTTTGAGAGCTGGTGGAAAAATCCCTGAAAGAAGAGATGAGTTTACAATTTTCGTGATGGTGGGTATAAGCTGTGGAAGGCACTGAGTGAAAAGAGATGCAGGTATTGGATCAAGATCGCATGATTTTATCGTCATTTCTTTCAAAATTGTCATGATTTCACTCTCGCTTGCTGGATGAAGGGAAAGGAGAGGAGTACCAGCGAACTGGGGATCAGGAGGCCAGGAGGCGCAGGTTGGAAAGAAGACTGATCCAGTCTGGAACGAATATTGCGGACTTTGTCAGAGAAGAAGGAAGAAAAAATAGCAGGAAGTTCAGAATGGGTGTAGGCGGTAGGCAGAGGACTTGCCTTATCAGATCCAAGAAGAGTTGAGGTGAGGGAAAAAAGAGATTTCATTGATGTAGCATTGAGAACTTGAGCAGAATAGAAATTTGTCTTTGCTGAGTGGATTAAGGATTTGACTTTGATGGTTTGTTTTCGTAAAAGCTGTCTGTTAATTTCAGTTTTTATTTTGCGCCACTGCCGCTCTAGCTGTCGGCGTTTACGCTTTGCAACCAAAATTTCGTGAGTGTACCAAGGGGCACAGGGTCTATCGCGCAGGAAGAGGTCCGAAGAAGGTGCATGCTCATCGAGCAGTTGACTGAGAACATTACTGTAGTGTGTAGAAGGGTCAGTGTTATCGGGTGTGATAGGCGTTCAGCAGCTTGGGAAGAAAAGTTTTGAATATTGATGGCCTTGAGGTTGCGACGGGTAACGTGCTTTTTCTTTTTGATAGGCTTTGCGATGTTGAGAAAGAAAAGGATAGCAGAATGATCAGAAAGCAGTTCATTAGTGACAGATACGGATGTGATGAGATTTTGTGAGGCATCAGTGATGAGCCAGTCTAAGATGTGGCCTGATCTATGTGTTGGTTCATTTACTAGCTGGGAAAGAGAGTGGTTAGACAAGGAAAGAGAAAGACGTTTGACATCGGGAGAAGACTGGTTGTCGAAGTAAAAGTTGAAGTCACCGAGAATGATAAGTATCTTGGGAGACAAGCTGTAGTGATCAAGGAGGGACTGAAACTCTTGGTGGAAAACTGAAGATGTTAGGTTGTTTTTACGGCTAGGAGGCGGACGGTACAGACAGCAGAAAGTAATAGAATGGCCTGGTAAGTTGAGGTTGAGTTCAGAGACTTCAAAAGATTCAGGTGAGAAAGGGAGAGAGTTGCAGGAAGAAAGAGCTGGGTGCAGTGTGTCTTTGTAGATGACAGCAATGCCACCTCCACGGAAGAGTCGGGGGAAAGAAAGAGTCGTGTAGCCAGGTGGTGTCAGCTGTTCAATTATTGGTTCATGACCTTGTTGGTTTAGCCAGGTTTCTGTGAGGAAAGTAAGATCGATGTTCTGTTCGGATATATAGTCGGAAAGAAAGTCAGCTTTACCGATTCATCTAACTAACTAGACAGTAAAATGAACGTGTTTGCATTGGAAGTAGAAAAATTTCAATGATAAATGTTCAGTGAGTCAGAAATAAAAAGCTGACGGGGGAGAAGAGAACGGAAATAACGCAGTTAGAAGAGTGACCCTGAAAATAAGGTTGTAGGAAAAAAAAGTCACAAGAAAAAAAGTCACAGAAAAAAAGTCACAAAATTGGGTAGAAAAAAAAGTCACAGGAAAAAAAGTCACGATCAGGTCAAACAAAGCCAAGTAAAATCCAGTTTACAAAACACACACACACACACGCACGCACGCACGCACACACGCACGCACGCACGCACGCACACACGCACGCATGCAGGCCAGAGAATAAAAGTAAAATAAGAGCAATATCATCAAGAAAAATGTGCAGTGCAGTACAATGCATACACACACACACACACACACACACACACACACACACACACACACACACACACACACACATGCACACGCATGCACGCACGCACACACGCACGCACGCAGGCCAGAGAATAAAAGTAAAATAAGAGCAATATCATCAAGAAAAATGTGCAGTGCAGTACTACACACACACACACACACACACACACACACACACACACACACACACACACGCACGAGCACACGCAGGCCAGAGAATAAAAGTAAAATAAGAGCAATATCATCAAGAAAAATGTGCAGTGCAGTACAATGCACACACACACACACACACACACACACACACACACACACACACACACACACACACACACACACACACACACACATGCACGCACTCACTCACCCAGGCACGCAGGCGCACTTGTGACTTTTTTCCTGTGACTTTTTTCTGTGACTTTTTTCTGTGACTTTTTTTCTGTGACTTTTTTCCTGTGACTTTTTTTTCCAATTACCGAAAATAAAGCACTACACAGCACATTCCTGCAAGCGGGGTGACCTGTGCTACCCACACCACTGTGGAGAAATTTGATGGGGGGGGGGGGGGGGGGGGTCCGCAGCATAAATGCTAGTTAACTCAATGGTCAGATTTGCTGATGACGAAAATAGCAAGAAGGGAAAGAAAATAGGTCTCCAGTCTGCCAAGGTACTACAGGTGACAGCGATAGGTACACCCCCAGAACATCCACAATTTGTGCTTTCTGTGATGTGATGTGTTCCTGTGCCATCACTGACTACTTTAAAAGCTATCACAAATAAAATTTTGTAGAATTACAGAAGTTCTGTGTTGTTTCATATTTGTCACACCTGTGTGGTGACAATGTGACACTTATGTACAATAATACACTTACCACATGATGTCTGAAATGCATTATACAGGTCAGATATTGGTTGAATATGCCTTGTTTTCAAAAGACAAAAAACCAGTTACACAAAAAGTATGTCTCATCAAGACATCTAAAACAACAGGTGTTATGAGGACATTGTGTGACACATCCTTGAAGTACAATTGCACACAAACATTAATAAACACATTAGCTAGGCATCAGTTCTTTATTCAACACTTACATGAATGAATTTTTGTGTATTCCATACATATTTTGCTGGTTTATTGTATACAATATACTTTTACCTGTGATTGGTGACAAATAAGGTGACAATGACATGACATTTTGTGACCAGACATGTAAACTTGCCTCAAAATGCAAGTACAAAGATGTATCTAGCTTGTGACAAAATTTCAGCTTGGTAGCTTGTCATGCACACAGACAGTTGTCTCAGGAGTAGACTATGTCAGTTTGGGGTAGAAAACTTTCAAAGAATTCAAAATCTACAGGCAGTTTAGCTCTGTAGAATTCAACAACAAGAGGGTTATCCACATTTAACAAGGTACATAACTCATGAAAGGCACCCATAGCAAATACTATTGTCCTCTAGCAGAATGTAAAAAAAACCACTCCTTTCATCACTCACACCAAGATACCAAGTTAATCTTAGGAAGCCAATTGAGAGTATACAATTGTAAATCAACAATCCAAATATTACAATTAAGGGAAAACCCTTTCCTCAGTACTCTCAACTGACATTATCCTAAATAATGTCCAACAGAACTTAGTCTACACTAAGATCTCTTTCACAACATTGGCTCCTATCAAACCAGTGGATATTGTAGCACAAAAAAGAGAGAGAGACAGATTTGATTTGATTTGATTGATTTGATTTATTCTTTTATATCGAGGATAATGGAATAAGCACTCTTGTGCTTTTTTCATCCAGTCCCCATGTGTATGCAGTTTTGTAAATGTCATCTGTTCCCACCATCACACGATGGCCTACTCTTACGAAAAGCGGAACAGGATTTAACGTGTGCGCAAGGTGTTCTGCCTGCGTTCACACACAGGGCCTAGGTTTAGAGTCTCATCCGAAGGACTTTTTAGGGAGATCGGAGTCAGCACTGATGTTAACTCCAAGAGAAAAATCTCCTGGATGGGACTCAAACGGGATGGTCAAATTGCCAGTACAATATTCTGATCTGACCACTAGGCTATCATTGGAGAGAGAGAGGGAGAGGGAAAGAGGGTAAGGAAGAGATTGAGCAGGCATAAACTAGTGTCACAAAAATCACATACAAAATTAGTAGCTTTCAGCACAAATGACTGACCATAGTCACACATGGTTGCTGAAACACCCCTAGTACAATAGTAGGGAGATTCTCTAAGGACAAAACTAGCCCTTTACTTTCACACAATAGACTAACCAGAGCACCTTCACAGTTTCCAACTCGAGGTCATCTATTCCAATTAAACTATGCCACAATAGTTTAACACAACAACTTTGTACTAGTCCACATTAGTTTACCTGTGATCACAGCCATTCATCAACTTCATCTCAGAATAACAGAAAATCAAATGATTAGTTACTCCTAAAATTCCATTGGTAACACCAACATCCAATTATATTCAACAATTCAACAATTCAACACCTTTATTGTCCTCTGTTAAAGGAAATTTGTTTTGCAGTGATTAAAAGCTTATCTAAACAGCTAGTAAGAAATCGATAAATAATTTAAACACACAAAATAGAGGTAACATTTGTTAAACACACACATACACACACATACACGCACACACACATGCATGCACACACACACATGCGCACACACACACACACACAGCGCACACACACACACACACACACACACACACACACACCCCTTTACTAAAAGAAATCTGTTTAGCAACCAATAAAACATTTCACACTACTAAGTTAAACATCTATAAATTTCGATAAATTTGAATGCACATGATAAAAGTTAACATTTGTTAAACACAAACACACACACACACACACACGCGCGCGCACACACACACACACACCACACACACACACACACTCACGCATGCGCGCACACACACAAGCACTCACTCACTCCTCACTCACTCATTCACTCACTCACACATACATACACCTCTAGTAAGAGATATTTGTTTAACAAGGAATACAAATATATTCAACACTACTAATAGTTAAGACATCTATAAATTTGAATACACATGATAAAAGGTAACATTTGTTAAAGACATACACGCTCACACACACACACACACACACACACACACACACACACACACACACACACACACACAGAGGTGCCCACACTGCATCAATGGAATCAACTAAGCTAAAATAATCAAACAACATAAAATTGGCTGTTGAACATTAAGATGAGACTGATGAGCTATATAAAAATAGGAGATAAAAAGATGGCTTTAAAATTATCATTCTGCTCAAAGTTGAGTCCGACATTTAGATGTCCACTGACACAGCCCAGCAACCACAGTGCACCCCCACCCCCATTATAGAATAAATCCAAGATCACACAGTTAAATAGTTCAAGTCTTATGATTTTAGCCAACTTCCATGTGTAAAACAATTTTACACATTTTCACAAAACCAAATCAATAAACATCCAACTGTAGAATAAAACCAAGATCACACAGTTAAACAGTAAAAGTCTTATGATTCTAGCAACTTCCATGTGTAAAACAACTACACATACTCTCACTGAACCAAATCAATAATTAAATTCAGTTTGTATATACAAATACAATTCGTTTAACAAATCTGCTTTTACCTTGATGAAATTAACAACTACTATCAAACAGAAAAATATTTCACTTACAGCTCAACCAAACGAACAAAACTGCTGTTTTGTAGTCTCACATTCTTGCAGCTTCAACAGTCTACAGCCCACAAAGTCGTCTTAATCTGTCCTGTGAATGCTGTTGCAGGGAAAGGCTGAGTTTGTTTGTTTTAGTCGAATTATAGTCCTTTCCAGATTTCTCTGCTATCAGAACTGTAGCCAAAAGCCAAAGGTCCTAGTTCTCCCACTTCAGTACCTGGGCCACCCTAAAAATATTACAATTTTTTAAGCAACTGTGTGAGATGAAACTCACTTATTGTTATACTTATAAAAAAAAAACCCAGTTTTTTTCCCCCAGTTTTTGTGGAATTATAGTCCTTTCCAGCAGAGCTGATATCAGGACTTGCAGCCGCCACCAGGAAGTTGGGGTCCACGCCCCGCAAGCTCTCCCACCTCAGCACCTCGGGCCACCCCAAAAATGTTACAATTGTAGAAATTGTATGAAGCAACAAGTTGAGATGAAAACTCACTTCACATAACATTAAGGCTAGTGACTTCCAGCTTCCTTATTCACACCATTTCCTATTCCACCTAAACCAATCAAATACCAGCTGATTCTGACCTAAACCAATCAACTAAACTAGAAATATCTAGAAGAAAACAATTCATCAAGCAACATTCCTTCGTACAAGTTTGGTTGAATAGAAGTCTAAACTGGGGCAAGCTCTCTCAGGTGTTAATCACATGACTGTCTCAAGTGGGCAAAGCACACTTACTAACTCTCTCACTACCCTAGACCTATACAACAATGACTCAAGGCACAGGCAAAAGATCCTTACTGCAGACCTAGCTGACAAAGGCAATGGAAGACAAAAGCCCAGCCACCAGCCCTGGGGCTATAGTAGGTCTATAGGCCTACCTGTCTCTGAGTTGGCTACACTACACTGACTTGTTAAAAGGGTCTGGCCACCCAAGGAATGGACCTCCTCTTTTCCTCAAAGAAAACCTTAAGTACATTAAGAAAGGAAAAGTTCAGACAACAACCACAGGCACACACTATCTTGCACCAGCCACCTATATCACCATTTACTGGAATTCACCAGGGAGAAGGGGTACAGTCACCATAGTAACCACAGCCCCCCACCTGTTTATTGAGATAAGGCGAGCTTGGCAAAAGCTCCTGAAGCTGCACTCAACATTGCTTTAAAGTGGACACCTAGCAGGCCTATACTCTAACTGGACCACCCTACCTGATGTTCCTAACAATGCCCTAAGGTCCACACAAAAGAACCTTACTGCAGACCCAGCTGAGGCAAATGAAATGACAAAAGATCTATCCCCCCTCCAACTCTCTGGCTGTGGGTCTTGGTGTACAAATCATCAAGCCCCTGGCCCTTCACCTATGGAAACTTTTCCACACTAAGGTGAGATAAGAAAGAGACTGAAGCCACACACCACCATCACACACTTCCAGAAAAGGGTAAAGGGGGTGAAAGAGGGGTTGTAGTTCAAAGGTTATAGTGTCTAAAGTGCACACTATAACACACATATTATACTTGATAGACTGTAGATATCTTAATGTCTCCATTAGCAAACGTTTCCACAATTCAAAATAGTTTGAAGGCATTGCTCATTTTCATGTCTCTTTAGAAAATAACTCATGACAATGGCAACATTTCTTTCTGTTTATTTCTTGTTTTGTTTCCAATGTCTTTTGTCAAAATGCTTACAATTAAAAATCCTAAGTTTCTTAGTCTCTCTCTCTCTCTCTCTCTCTCTCTCTCTCTCTCTCTCTCTCTCTCTCTCTTCCCCTCTCTCTTCTCTCTCTCTCTCTCTCTCTCTCTCTCTCTTTAGAATTAAATGTTGAACTTTCTTGTTGGTAATGGTGGTTTTTGAGGGGGAGGGGCCTGCTATTACACATTTTTAGTTTTGTTTTGCTTTGGTTTGGGGTTTTCTCTGTTTTGTCTTTTTTAGTTTTGTTTGTTTCATTCTTTTTGCTTTTTTTTTTTTTTTTTGGGGGGGGGGTGTGGTGGTGATGTTGTTAGTTTTATGTAGTTTTGCTATTCCCTAATCAGGCAAGGGCCGGACAAAAAATATGTTAATGTTAATTCTGTAACCCTTGAAAAATAAGATTATTCATTCATTCATGCACTCTCTCTCTCTCTCTCTCTCTCTCTCTCTCTCTCTCTCTCTCTCTCTCTCTCTCTCCCCGGATGAAAAAAAGTATGTAATGCTTACTTACTCTGTTACCCTTGAAAAATAAAGATTATTCATTCATTCTCTCTGTCTGTCTGTCTGTCTGTGTCTTTCTGTCTGCCCCCCCTCTCTCTCCACTCTCCCCAAAAGTCCTTCGGATGAGACTTTAAACCGAGGCCCCGTGTGCGAACGCACGCAGAACATCTTGCGCACACGTTAAATCCTGTTCCGCTTTTCGTAAGAGTAGGCCATCGTGTGCCGGTGGGAACAGATGACATGATTTACAAAACTGCATACACACGGGGACCGGATGAAAAAAAGCATATGATTGCTTATTCTGTTATCCTCGATATAAAAGAATAAATAAATAAGTAAATAAAATCTCTCTCTCTCTCTCTCCCTCTAGCTCTATCCCTCCCTCATTCCTCTGTCTGTCTGTCTGTCTGTCTGTCTGTCTGTCTGTCTGTCTGTCTGTCTGTCTGTCTCTCTCTCTCTCTCTCATCTCTTCTCTCTCTCTCTCCCTCTCTCTCTCTCTCTCTCTCTCTCTCTCTAATCAAAAACGCGTGGTCTTGATGGATAGACAGCAATATATTAAAATTATCAGCTCCAGTTATCACAGACACACTAACATATATATACAACCTCTGCCTTGATAAGAACTATTTCCCCAATGCCTTCAAATGTGCTAAAGTGATCCCCATCTACAAGTCTGGTGATACCTCAGATCCTTCAAACTATAGACCAATCTCTATTATACCTATCCTTTCAAAACCCCTGGAAAAACATATGAATAAACACTTAGTCCATCATATTGAAACAAATAACTTACTTCATCCTAATCAGTCTGGATTTAGACAAAAGCACTCGTGCCATACAGCACTAATCAGTCTTGTAGACAATTGGCTATCAAACATTAATGACAATAAATTTTGTGGAGTATTATTTGTTGATTTCAAAAAAGCATTTGATACAATTGACCACAAACTTCTCCTTAAAAAGCTAGACCTGTATAACATTTCAACAAAAACTATACAACTACTAGATTCCTATCTTACAAACAGGCAACAGTGTGTCTCAATAGCTACATCAACTTCCAAACTAAAAACCATTCATTATGGAATACCACAGGGATCCATATTGGGACCAATTCTCTTTTCATTATACATAAATGACCTCCCTTTACATATCCATTCCAAATGTGAACTATTTGCTGATGACACAACCATACATACGAGCCATAACAACATTGACTATCTTGCAACCATATTACAAAAAAGCACTGATGAACTTGTCAAATGGACAGAACAAAACCACATGTCTATTCATCCCCAAAAAACTAAATGCATGCTTATCACCACCAGACAAAAGCGACAGAATTTATCACATAAACTGTTTAAAATCTACATAAAAAATGAAGCAATTGAACAAACCTCTCACCACAAAGTACTAGGAGTAACAATTGATTAAAAATCTCAGCTGGTTCTACCAAATACACTCTATCAATACTTGACCAAAAAGTTTACCAGTTGAACAAAATTAAAACTCTGTTTTGACTCAACTCAAGCAACATGTTCTTACAGCTTAAATCAATCTCCTGAATGCTTTGCAGGAAAGCCTGTTTGGATTCTGCTAGTGCAAATACCATTAAATCCTGTTACTGTAGCCAATATAAAATCCTGTTCTCCTTCAACTGGCCTCATGAAAAATTACAACTTTTAAGCAAGTGTGAGATAAACTCACTTATGTATATCTCTATAAAAATAAAAAACCAGTTTCCCCAGTTTTTGGGAAATGTCCCCACAAGCTGTTTACAGGACTTAAGCCCACAAAGTTGGTCCAGGCAACTATGCACATCAGCCCACGAGACCCCAATGTACCAATTGAGAATTGTTCAAATTGATTTAACTCACTTCCATACATTAAGCCTGTGACTTCCACTTCCTGATTCATTCACACCAATTCCATTACACCTAACAATAAATACCATTTCTCCTAAACCATTCAATAAACTAAAATATTAAAGAAACACATCCATCAAGCACATCCTTTGTACAGTTTGGTTTGATAGAAGTTGATGGGTGCAAGTCTCTCAGTGTGTTATCACTGATGTCTGTGGGCAAGATTATAACTCTTGACGACCCTAGCCTTAAAAATGACTTCAGCAAGGCAAAAGACCTTACTGCATGATAGCTGACAAGGATGAAGACAGAAGCCTACCCCCACCTGGCTATATAGTCATATAGCCTCCTTCTCAGTTGGCTACACTTACACTGACTTGTTAAGTCTCCACCCTGCCTCCTCTCTTTCCTCAAGCCTTGTCATTAAAAAGAAAAGTTCACAATCACCACAGCACACAATATCTTGCACCAGCCACCTATTCACCATCTTCTGATCTCACCAGGAATGGTCTCACCATAGTAACCATCCCACTGTTTTTAGATCACATTTGGCAACCCCTGACTGCACTCCTTCTTTAATACACCTACGTGCCTTATCTAATGACTAACTGATTTCCTAACAATTGGTCCACAAAATGACCTTACTGCAGACAGTACAAATAATAAAAATTTTAATCTCGGGCTATCTTTGTACAATCATCAAGCCCCTGGCCATTCACTATGAGAAACTTTTTCAACTAATGTGAATAAAAAGAGACTGAAGCACACATAATACAACTTCCAAAAAGGGGTAAAGGTAAAGAGGTTGTATTCAATGATTTATAGTTCAAAGGCACACTATATTTTCTTGAATAGATGTATATCTTATGCTATGAAACGTTCCACAATTCAAAATAGTTTGAAGGCATTGTGTTTTCATGTTTTTAGAATACTCATGACAATGGACATTTTTTCTGTTTATTTTGTTTGTGTTCCAATGTCTTGTTGTCATGCTTACAATTATCCTGAAGTTTGCTTAGTGTCTCTCTCTTCTTTCTCACTCCGTGTCTCTCTCTCTTTTTGTGTCTTCTCTTTTCTTCTCTCTGTTAGATTAATGTTGACTGTTCTTGTTGTAATGGTGGTTGTTGAGGGGGAGGTGTGCTATTACAATTTTTAGTTTTGTTTGTTGGTGGGTTTTCTCTGTTTGTCTTTTAGTTTTGTTTGTTTCATTCTTGTTGCTTTTTTTGTTTTGGGTGGTGGTGTGTGGGGGAGGGGTGGTGGTGGTGTGGTGGTGATGTTGTTGTTTTATCTAGTTTTGCTATTCCTAATCTGGCGAAGTGGCCGGACAATATGTTAATTAAATTCTTACCCTTGAAAAATAAGGATTATTCATTTTCATCACTTCTAGCTTTCTATCTGTTTTTTTTCTCTTCTTCTCTTTTCTTTATTCTCTCTTTATCTGTTGTGTCTGTTTCTGTCGTGTCTTCTTCGCCCCCCCCCCTCCCTCTCCCAAAAAGGTCTGGTACTTTAAAAAAACGAATCCCCGTTACTACCAAACATCTTGATGTTAAATACCTGTTCCCTTTTCGTAAGAGTGGTGCATGTGTGTCGGTGGGAACAGATGACATGATTTACAAAACGCTATCTGTTACCATAATAAAACATATGTATTGTGCTTATTTTTATCCTCTTAAAAAAATAAATAAATAAATAAATAAAAGTCTCTTCTCTCTTCTAGCTCTACCCTCTTACTCCTAAGTCTTATTGTTTAGTATGTCTGTTAACTGTCTGTCCTGAAAGCGTGACTGGATGTGCACTGTCTTATCTATCTCCTCTAGACTCTTGCCTTCTCTGCCTCTCCTCCTTGTCTCTCTCTCTCTCTCTCTAATTATGTCTCTTTCTCTATAGATATGTGTGTGTGTGTTATTTTACTTTGATTTTGTTCTTTTATATCGAGGATAATGGAATAAGCAATCATGTGTTTTTTTTCATGCAGTCCCCATGTGTATGCAGTATTGTAAATATTGTCATCTGTTCCCACTGGCACACAATGGCCTACTCTTACGAAAAGCGGAACAGGATTCAACGTGTGCACAAGATGTTCTGCGTGCGTTCGCACACGGGGCCTCAGTTTACAGTTTCTTCCGAAAGACTTTTTGGGAGAGAGGAGTCAGCACTGAAGTTAACTCCAGTGGAAAAATCCCTGTGTGTGTGTGTGTGTGTGTGTGTGTGTGTGTGTGTGTGTGTGTGTGTGTGTGCGTGCGCGCGCGCGCGCGCGTGCGTGCGTGCGTGCGTGTATGTATAGACTTTTACTTTCCTTTTTTGTTTTTGTTCAAAACGGTGGATCGGAGGTCTAGAGTTAACGAGCTTACCTAGAAAGTGAAACGTCCAGGTCGAAAGTGTGCGGTGATCTGAATCCCGTTTGGGCCAGAAAATTTATCCCCCATCCATTTTAAACCATGAATGGTGGACTGGGAGCTTGTCTTTGGGATGAGACGAAAAACCGAGCAGACCACATTTCAGGCAGAGAAATCTGCTGTGACACAGTGGTATAAGACTTTTTTGAAAAACGTGTTTCTTTGTGAGTCAGCATTTCCGTCCCTGTTGCTCTAGGTTTTCAGTAACTTGGCTTGTTTTGTTGAAAGATTTGCCTAATGGTTAAATTACGAGGCTTCTTTTCTTTCTTTTTTCTTTCTTTTCATCTGCTTTTTTCCCCCTCTTCCTATATTTCTTTCAGTAACGTGTTGGCTGTTTTTTGGAAAGATTTTGACTTATGGTTAAGTTATGACTTGCTTTTTTTTTTCTCTTTTCTTTTTTCCTTTCCATTCATCTGCATATTTTTCCCCGTTGGTAAAGCTTCTCAAAAACGTGTCGTCTTTTTTCTTCAAAGATTTTGTCAAATCGTTTAGTTATGAGTTTTTTTTTTTCCTTTTCTTTTTCTTCTTTACACCAAAGGGTTTGGCTTTTAAAGGAAACATTTGCCTGCACTTCTTGTGTGATTTGCCCCTCATTGTGTGTGTGTTTAAGTGTGTGTGTGGTGTGTGTGTGGTGTGTGTGTGTGTGTGTGTGTGTGTGTGTGTGTGTGTGTTTAAGTATCTGTGTATGCTCTCTCTCTCTCTCTCTCTCTCTCTCTCTCTCTCTCTCTCTCTCTCTCTCTCTCTCTTCTCTCTCTCTCTCTCTTCTCTCTCTCTTCTCTCCTCTCTCTCCTCTCTCTCTCTCTCTCTCTCTCTCTCTCCTCTTTTAAACACTAAACTATAAAAGGTCGCGTGATCTGAATTGTTGAAAGTCATCAAATTTATATTTCCTTATGCGTGGTTATCATCAGAGTTCCCTTCAAAGTCTACTCATTTGCAACACAGTATAAAGGCTATTTATTTCCTTGTTGAACACTCATACAGCAACTACTCTGTCATGTGAGCGAGAATGTGTTCCGCTACTGCTAAGTGCCGACAAGTCAGGCCATTGATTTGATTTCATTTGATTTAACCTTCCCGGTAGGTAGCCTCGGCCTCGACGCCCTGTACCTCCTTGGTGTACAGACACCCATACTTTTATTGAAGGCATAACCCGCTCCCATATCTCCTTGGTGTACAGACACCCATACTTTTATTGAAGGCATAACCCGCTCCCATATCTCCTTGGTGTACAGACACCCATACTTTTATTGAAGGCATAACCCGCTCCCATATCTCCTTGGTGTACACACACCCATACTTTTATTGAAGGCATAATATAATCCTGCACCCATATAGTGAAGGCATAACCGCTCCCATATCTCCTTGGTGTACAGACACCCATACTTTTATTGAAGGCATAACCTGCTCCCATATCTCCTTGGTGTACAGACACCCATACTTTTATTGAAGGCATAACTGCTCCATATCTCCTGCTCCCATACTTATAAGATAACTTCCCATATATTGAAGCATAACCTGCTCCCATATCTCCTGGGTGTACAGACACCCATACTTTTAGTGAAGGCATAACCTGCTCCCATATCTCCTGGGTGTACAGACACCCATACTTTTAGTGAAGGCATAACCTGCTCCCATATCTTCTGGGTGTACAGACACCCATACTTTTAGTGAAGGCATAACCCCTCCCATATCTCCTGGGTGTACATACACCCAGGGTGTCTGAAAAGGAACTAAGCCTCTCGCCTTGCCTTGCATGAATCACTAAGCTCTTTACCTACATCCTGGTTGCATAGCAACCCTATGATTTGAAGAGCCTACTGTACATCCTGGATGTTGAGTAACCTAATCTGCATACAGGGGAGTCTGCCTTTATGTGTAAGGTTTGTAAGAAGGGAGAGTGCTTTTCCTACAAAAGATCTAGTACTTGAGGTGCATGAAAGGCATGCACCCAAAATATACCCATGTGCACTGGAGCTATCCCTAAAGGGAAAAAAGGGCTTGTTACTTTACTGTGCACCTGCATAGATTTGCAGTCTTATGGCCGTTGGTTTACCACTGAGTTGATAGTCAATAATAATATAATAATAATAATAATAATAATAATAATAATAATGATGATGATGATGATGATGATGATTGATATGAATAATAATATAATAATAATAATAATAATAATAATAATAATAATAATAATAATAATAATAATAATAATAATAAAACAACAAAGTAGTAGTAGTAGTAGTAGTAGTAGTAGTAGTAGTAGTAGTAGTAGTAGTAGTAGTAGTAATACAAATAAAATAATAGTAACGAATAATTACGGTGATGATAATTACAATAATTCTAATGAACATTGATAGTGAAAGCATCACCAGATCTGCCCTAAGCATATCAATTTGTCTCATGATGTGGCTAAGGCTGATGTGTCATAAACTCCAGATCATCAGTCTATCATAGATCTATATAATAGCACCACACTCCTCCCC
>CM060346.1:6750639-6753139 GCA_030674155.1 Stramonita haemastoma
TGCTAGTTCTGTGGTCTTGTCCTGCATTTGTTGGTGGCTGTGGGAAAACAGGGCCAGGTCATCTGCATAGTCGAGATCATCTAGCTGGTCCCGCAGTGTCCACTGGATTCCATTTCTTCTGTATGCTGTTGATGTCTTCATGGTCCAGTTGATCGCCAGGAGGAAGAGGAAAGGTGACAGGAGACAGCTTGTCTGACTCTGGTCTTCACCTCAAACCTGTTTGTGAGTTGTCCTCCATGGACCACCCGGGAGGTCATTCCTTCGTAGGAATTCCTGATCAAGTTGACCAGTTTGGCTGGCACTCCATAGTGGCCAAGCAATTTCCAGAGGGTGTTAGGAATTCTTGATCAAGTTGACCAGTTTGCCTGGCACTTCATGGTGGCGAAGCAATTTCCAGAGGGTGTTGCGTCCACACTGTTGAATGCTTTTTCATAATCAACAAAGTTGATGTATAAAGATGAATTCCACTCTAAAGATTGCTCAACAATGATGCGTAAGGTGGCAATCTGATCTACGCATGATCTGATCTGTTCTGGCGGAAGCCGGCCTGCTGGAAGTGGAGGAGAGGGTCGACTACATTTTTCATTCTCTCGAGGAGGATCCTGTTAAAGACTTTTCCTGGCACCGACAGAAGAGTTATCCCTCTATAGTTGGCACAGTTGCTGAGGTCTCCTTTCTTGGGTAGCTTGATGTGGTAGCCCTCCTTCCAGTCTGAGGGTACTTCCTCCTCTTCCCAAATCTTTTCAAAGAGAGGGTACAGCATCTCCACCGTGGTTTCCAGGTCTGCCTTGAGTGCTTCTGCTGGGATGTTGTCCGGTCCTGCTGCCTTACCATTTCTCACCATTTTGATGGCTGTCCTGATCTCCTCCCTGGTCGGTCGCTCACAGTTGATGTCTAGGTCTCTATCAGCGGGGTCGATGTCCTGGTGGTTTGAAGTGACGGGTCTGTTCAGGAGTTCCTCAAAGTGCTCTGCCCATCTGTTCAGTTGTCCCTCTGTTCCCAGGATGGTGTTTCCCTCCTTGTCTTTGACTGGTCGCTCAGGCCTGCTGTACAACCCTAAGAGTTTCTTAGTGGTGTCATACAGCAGCTTCATGTTGTTATTGGCTGCTGCTTCCTCGGCTTCCTCTGCCAGGCTGTCGATGTACTTGCTCTTGCGCTCCTCTTGACTTCTCTGTTGGCTTCTGTGAAGTCTGCTTGTGCCTTGGTCTTTGCTACTCTTGTCCGGCTGTTGTTTACTGCTGCTTTCTTCTGCTTTCTCTTCTCGATCTTGCCCAGTGTGACTGCCGATATCCATTCCTTCTGTTGGTGTCTCTTGCGGCCCACTTCTTTCTGACAAGTTGACATCAGTGTCTTTCACTTTCTTCCACTGGCTCTCGATGTCAGCCTCTTCTTCAATCAGTGCTTGTAGTACTTGGTACTTGTTGGTGAGGGACAGCTTGAATTCTTTGTTCACCCATGTGCCTTTCAGCAGGTTGGTGTTGTACTTCTGCCTCTTTGTTGTTTCTTCCATCCAGTTCTTCTTCAGCTTTAGCTTCAGCCTGGCTACCAAAAAGTGGTGGTCAGATGCAACGTCTGCTCCTCTTTTCACACTTACATTCTGTAGAGATCTCCTGAATTTCTTGGCCATGCAGATATGGTTGATCTGGTTCTCAGTCACATGATTTGGTGATACCCAGGTGGCCTTATGTACTCTTTTGTGGGGGAAAATGCTGCCACCGATTACCAGATTGTTGATAGCACAGAAGTCTGCAAATCTCTTGCCATTCTCGTTCATCTCTCCTAATCCGTGTCTTCCCATCACTTCCTCGCATCCCATGTTGTCTTGTCCGATCTTGGCATTGAAGTCACCTATGACGATGTTTATATCTTTTTCTGGGTACTTGACGATGATGTTCTGCAGTCTGTCGTAGAACTGATCTTTGGCTTCTTCATCGCCTCATTGGTTGGCGCATAACACTGGATGATGTTCATCTTGATCTTTTTTTTTAGTCCTGAAGGATGCTGCGATGATTCTGGATCCATGTGCTTCCCATCCTATCAGGGCTCGCTGCGCAGGTCTTGACAACATGAGCGCTACGCCCTGTGTGTATAGCGTTGTCTTCTTCATGGCCAGAATAAAGCAGCATCTCTCCAGTGAGCAGTCTCCTTTGTCCTGACTGTGTCCAACGGGTCTCACTGATGCCAAGCCATGTGAGGTTGTAGCTTTTCATCTCTGCTGCTACTTGTGTTGTTTTTCCCGTCTCATACATGGTCCTCACATTCCCTGTTCCCACGCTGATGGTCCTGGTGGATAAAAGGGGGGTCGGCCTTGTGGCTTCCGTAGACCCCTTGGCTTTCACCACACGGTGTCATACATCCTCTTGGCGAAGACCCTTCCTCTCCCAGGGCAGTAGTCTCTTGGTACGTTGTTGGATTTCTGTAGCAAGCTTTGGTTTGACAGGGTGGGGTTGCTAGCCCCACGCCCATATCCTCCTCCTTTCTCATCCGGGGTTGGGACCGG
>CM060346.1:6758139-6763139 GCA_030674155.1 Stramonita haemastoma
GTGTGTGTGTGTGTGTGAATGTTGTGTAGTGTGTGTGGTGTGTATGTGTTGTGTGTGTGTGTGTGTGTGTGTTGTGTTGTGTGTGTGTGTGTGTGTGTGTGTGTGTGTGTGTGTGTGTGATGTGTGTGTGTAGTGTGTGTAAATGTGTGTAGATGTTGTGTAGATGTGTGTGTGTGTGTGTGGTGTGTGTGTGTGTGTGTGTTGTGTGTATGTGTGTGTGTGTGTGGGGTGTGTGTGTGTAAGTGTGTGTAGTGGTTTGTGTGTGTGTGTGTGTGTGTGGTGTGTGTGGTGTGTGTGTGTGTGTGTGTGTGTGTTGTGTGTTTTGGTGTGTTGTGTGTGTGTTGTGTTGTGTGTGTGTGTTGTGTGTGTGTGTTATATAAGTGTGTGTAAATATGTGTTGCATGAATGTTGTGTAGATGTGTGTGTGTGTGTGTGTTGTGTGTGTGTGTGTGTGTGTGTGTGTGTGTGTGTGTGTGTGTGTGTGTGTGTATAAGTGTGTGTAAATATGTGTGCATGAATGTTGTGTAGATGTGTGTGTGTGTGTGTGTGTGTGTGTGTGTGTGTGTGTGTGTGTGTGTGTGTGTGGTGTGTATAAGTGTGTGTAAATATGTGTGCATGAATGTTGTGTGTGTGTGTGTGTGTGTGTGTGTGTGTGTGTGTGTGTGTGTGTGTGTGTGTGTGTTTGCTGGATGTAGCAGAAATATGTGAGGTAATGCATGTGTGTGAGAGATAGTTTGCCTGATGAGTGTACATTTATGGCAGCAGACACACGCATGCACACACACACACAGGCACACACACAAACACACACACACACACATAAACACACACAGACACACACAAACACACACACAGGCACACACACATCCACGTACGCACAAATACATATACATGCACACAGGCACAAACATACACACACAGGCACACACACACAGGCACATACACACACACACACACACTCACACACACACACACACACACACACACACACACACACACACACACACACACACACACACACACACACACACATACACACACATACACACACGCACACGTGTGCGTGTTCACGCCCACTTGTGCTTGCATGTATACTTGCACACACATTTACCTCCTTTCTGCTATCAATTGTGCTATCCTCATAGATAATGCCCTTATGCAGGAACATGCGTGCACACACACGCGCATGCGTTTTACTCAACACACACACATACATGCACACACACTCACATACACGCACACGCACACACACATACACGCACACACACTCGCATACACACACACACACACACACACACACACACACACACACACACACACACACACACACACACACACACACAACACACACTCACTCACTCACTCACTCACACGCCTTCTCACCTTTCCTGCTGCCTCCCCCCCCCCCCTCCTTTCCACTTTTTAATTTCTTCCCTTCCTTCTCACCTCCCCCCCCCCTTCCCCTTTTATTACACACATAAACAAACAACATCACCTATAAAATAGCCACAACCAAACTCAAACAAAACTGAACCATGCACATCACTACTTGACCATAAGAAGAGCTCCAGACTTCCTGAAACAACGGGAAACTGAAGTGGTACCAACACGTCACACGAGCATCTGGACTGGCCAAGACTGTCCTACAAGTATACACAGTACAAGGAGGGAGAAGAAGAGGCAGAGAGAGGAGAGAAGAGAGAGAGAGAGAGGGAGAGGGAGAGAGAGAGAGAGAGAGAGAGAGAGAGAGAGAGAGAGAGAGAGAGGAGAGAGAGAGAGAGAGAGAGAGAGAGAGAGAGAGAGAGAGAGAGAGAGGAGAGGAGAGAGAGAGAGAGAGAGAGAGAGAGAGAGAGAGAGAGACTTCAAACTTTTACTGTACATCGGCCTTAGGCCACAACACAAAAGCAAATTGGACATGGGGAATGGTACTTGACAAGAATTTCAAACATACCACCACCAGCCTATGCTGGAATTTAAAATGCCTCAATGTGTCTGAAAACAAGTATATCACGTTAGCCATAACATGAGTATTCGACGGTGAAACAAGTCTAAATCATAATATTCATAGTCAACAATGTTTTACATTCATATTATGGTATTCATCAACACGAGCATTATTTCTTACAATTCAATCCTACTTCTTCTCTTGATTGCATGGAAAATGAAACGCGAAAGATTATATCTGTCCGTGGGATTTACAGCTTGAAGTAACAGGTGTAACGGCAGTTTGGTTGAATCTTTGAGAAATTTGTTTCTTAAATCTTCATAGGTGGGGCATCTTAGTAAAAAGTGTTCTTCATTCTCAACTTGGTTTTTACAAACACAACAATTCTTAGACCCAATAAAACTGCTATAACGATGTGTATTATTGTTCGGTGGTAAGATAGTGAACCGTATTGTGAGACTGCAACACGAAAACAGTATGCATCCAGTTCACCAATATATATTTCTTTTTCAAAAACGAACTTAAAGTTTCTATAACTATCATATCTATCACGATCCCTTATGGTAATAGTCCCTTCTTGGGCAAAACAATCTACAAGTGTCTGTTTAACATCACGTAAAAACATTTTTACGTCTCCTACTCCTTGTTTAATTAAACAATATTAAATCCTGTTAAACATAATGTTTCCATAACTTTCGAAACCCGGCATCGCTTACCATGTCTATCTAATTCTAATAATATTTCATAGGCCTTATGCGGTAACATTGGTAACATGATAGAGTTCCACCGCAGGCAAGGCAAGATTGCCTACATAATTATATACAATGGGAAACTACATGTCAGAGACAGACCCAGCCTGGCCAGAAACAGCAACATTGCAGACTATCCATATTCTTACTCCTGACAGGAAGAGGATGGCAGAAATAGTCAGCATCCCAGTGGTCCCCAAGCTGACTGGAGACATGGAGATATATCTCAGGAACGGGAAACAAGGAATCTTCCCACCAGCAATCAGAGACGGGAGGGCAGAGACAGGATGCTCCCCCGCCACCAGGACTTCAAGGAAAAGCCAAGTGTGCCTGTCACCCCTGGTGTACGTCTGTACAGTGATGTGACCCGGTATGGTCAAACTGGTGGACAGACTGTTAGTGAGTATAATAATGATGATGATGATGATGATGATGATGATGATGATGATGATGATGATGATGATAATAATAATAATAATAATAATAATAATAATAATAATACATGGAATTTGTATAGCGCTATATCTCGTAGAAACAACCAAAGCGCTAGTTATAAAAGGGTGGTGATGTTAAAAAACAAGGGCATACACTCATCCAATGATGCTTGTAGCTCCAAATCAAGAAGACATCAAGATAAAAGACCTGATCGATCTCTGCAGATCATCAGATCATCAGCGACATCCCTGAGCAGGAGGATGAACACAACACTCTTGACGACAATGACAAACAACAAAACATGACAGTGATTAACTTTTCACAACCAGATCTTTCACAGGATGGGGACACTGACAATGATGACAATAATGATGACACAGAAGATGACAAAATTGACATATTTAGGAAAGGGGGATTCTTAGAAAACATGGAAAATGGTTCTTAAATAATAAAAAGCTAGAGGTAGTTAACAATTATTGTTAAATGGGATTCAACTTTACATCTATGGCAAGCACAAAGAGAGGTACATTACATTTGGTTACTAAAGGGAAAAAAGCAGTTTTACAACTCAACAAAGGTTTTCAAAAATGCAAAGACATGACAGCAAACACGTTCTTTAAAATTTTTGATAAAAAAATACAACCAATACTGCTGCACTCGGCTGAAATTTGGGGGTTGTATAGATTAAATCAGATAGAAAACGTACACATGATCGCATGTAAAAGATTTTTAGGAGTACCAACCAAGACACCAAATAAAATGGTGTATGGGGATTTGGGAAGATACCCACTGTACATACATTCTTATGTTGCATGCATTAGATATTAAAAAGTTAAGTTAAAGTCTGTCCCGAGCCTAAGGCTCATCAGGCCGGTGCTTATCCCGGTTTCTGTGGCGTTAAGTGATTGAGAGTCATAGACTCCCCCCTGGATAGGACGCCAGTCTATCGCAGGGTTAACCCCCAACACAAGGTTGGTACCCCTTTTACACCTGGGTGGGGTGAGAAAATAGCTGTAAAGTGCCTTTTCCAAGGGCACAACGCCATAGCCGAAAGCTGGGATCGAACCCGCAATCTTTAGATTACGAGTCCAACGCCCTAACTACTGGACTACAGCGGCGGCTGCATTAGATATTAGTTCAGATTATTACAGATGAATACTGAGAGAGACAGACAGACAGACAGACAGACAGACAGAGACAGAGAGAGAGAGAGAGAGAGAGGAGAGAGAGAGGAGAAGAGAGAGAGAGAGAGAGAGAGAGAGAGAGAGAGAGAGAGAGAGGAATGACAAAGATTTATGACAAAGATTTATTGTGACAAAGATTTATTGTATTAAGCTTTTCAACCCATTCACAAACCGAAATCGAAGGTACAACAAAATTGAACACTGTACAATATCCACGATTCTTCGCGATTGGTAACGAAACCTTTACCAAACCATGGTAGTGTTTATACATGGTTACACATGTGTGTGAATGTCACTGGTAATAACCAGCTAACGGATGTCTAAGCAGGGGCCGAGGAACTTCACAGCGCGGCATTAGCAGCGTAGTTATACTGCTGGCTGGTCATTGGACCTGTCCGGAAGATCTTCAGATGATGCAGACATACACTCCACACTTGGTCAAAAAGTAACCAGTCCTGCTTATTCCAGAATGAATCTGACTACATCCATAACCACGTGTAAATTATCCAGTCCTGCACTGATCCCATCTTTGATCTTCTTGCGGTCAGCAGGTGTCCACAGCTTCAGTCTGGCGAGGATTTCCCGTTCTTTCTGGTTCATGCATTTAGTGTCCCTTTTGGCAAACCAAAAGATATCAGTAGGCACGCCACTTTCAGCTGTCCAGTCAAACTGGAATATCACGTCATC
>CM060346.1:6768139-6795639 GCA_030674155.1 Stramonita haemastoma
ACAGTGTCATTTGAAACTACATCAGACAAACGAGTAGAGAGAGAGAGAGAGAGACAGGAGGAGAGAGAGAGAGAGAGAGAGAGAAGAGAGAGAGAGAGAGAGAGAGAGAAGAGAGAGAGAGAGAGAGAGAGAAGAGAGAGAGAGAGAGGAGAGAGAGAGAGAGAAGAGAGAGAGAGAGAGAGAGAGAGACAGACAGACAGACAGACAGACAGACAGACAGATAGACAGACAGAAACAGGCAAATAAAAGGTCGCATACCCCCCCCCCAAAAAAAAAAAAAAAAAAAAAAAATCTCACCATTGGTAAAACTCAGAGCTCAAGCCGAGGAACTAAAAAAAGAAAAAAAAAAACAGAAAGAAAACCAGGAGCAGTCATGTAACTCCCTAAGAAGTTGACGGGGCGTGACACAGCACAGCTCTCAGTTTACCTCCCCCTTTCCACCTCCTTTCAGCTCCTCTCAACTTGTATTTAATTAATCCCTTCCATCCCAGCCCAGCCCAGCTGGTGCTAATTATATCGCAGGACCTGACCACACTGACACACTGTAGTGGTCTAGGTGGTAACGCGCCTTGCCTAGAAAGCAAAAAGTCCGGGTCGGAGTGTGCGGCGGTTCGTACCCTGTTGGGCCCAGAACTTTTTCCCATCCATTAGACCCTGAATGGTGGTCTGGGCGCTAGTCTTTCGGATGAGACGAGAAACCGAGGTCCCGTGTGCAACACATCACTATTTAGCGCACGTAAAAGAACCCACGGCAGCAAGGCAGGGGGTTGACCCTGGCAAAATTCTGTAGAAAAAAGCCACTCTGATAGGGAAACAATACAGTTGCAGACAGAAAAAAGAAAAAAAAAAGGATGGCGCTGCACTTGTGGCGACGCGCTCTCCCCGGGGAGAGCAGCCCGAATTTCACGCAGAGAAATCTGCTGTGACATAAAAGTGGTACAAAATACAAAAAACAACAACAAAACACTATGACAAGGCAAAAGGAAGGGGCGTGATAAAATTCTAATGTAGCACTCTGGACTGAGTGATGTTGGTTTTGTGCACTGTGACAGACAGCAGTTTTAAGGCCGCGTCCACATCATGACTTTTGTCACTGAAGATAAGGGGGGTGGAGGAGGGGGGGGGGGGGGGGCGGGTATACATTCAGATCTCCAGATATTTTTCTTGCTGTTGCCTTTTAGTCCACCTGACATTGGACTCCCTGCTTTCTTCCCAAGGGGTGTCGGGGGGAGCCTTCAGTGGAAATAGCATCCCCACCTTCTGGAAATTCTGTGCTAGGAATTCCCTCTTTTCTATCCCTCTCTTTGTTCCTGCCTTGTTCCTTTTCTTCCTGTCACCTCAACCTTGTCTATTTTCTGCACCTCTGATAGGGAAAGGAATACAGTTACAGACAGGAAAAAGAAAAAAAGGTGGCGCTTCACTTGTGGCGACGTGCTCTCTCTGGGGAGAGCAGCCCAATTTTCACGAAGAGAAATCAGCTGCGACATAAAGAAGTATGAAATATAATAAAGTAAAATAAGTACAAGCCGCCGCTGTAGTCTAGTGGTTAGGGCGTTGGATCGTAATCTAAAGGTTGCAGGTTCGATCCCAGCTTTCGGCTATGGCGTTGTGCCCTTGGAAAAGGCACTTCAGGCTATTTTCTCACCCCACGCAGGTGTAAAAAGGGGTACTAACCTTGTGTTGGGGGTTAACCTTGCGATAGACTGGCGTCCTATCCAGGGGGGAGTCTATGACTCTCAGTCGCTTAATGCCACAGAAACCGGGATAAGCACCGGCCTGATGAGCCTAAGCTCGGGACAGACTTTAACTTTTAAAAAATAAGTATAAGAGGGAAAGAAGGAACAAGTAGCTATCACGAAAGTGGCTAAAGTAGTAGTAGGGATGATGGTTGATAGCTTTGCAGCTGTAAAATATGGACCATTGTATTACCGTAACTTAGAAGATGACAAGAAGCTTGCACTTAAGTATAATGGAAAACTTTGAAGACCTCCTGAGTCTTTCACCCCCTACAAGAAAGGAGCTGATGTGGTGGATTGAGAATATTGGCAGTGCCTCCAACTCTGTGTCTGATCCAGAGCCTGAAGTGACTGTTACATCAAATACCAGTAAGGAGGGCTGGGGATGTTTATTCCAGGACTGATACTCTGGTGGTCAAGTCAAGTCCAAAATACTTTAATCAACCCCTGAAGGGCAATTAAAATTGGAAAGAATTTTTTAAAAACAAAAAATGAGTTAAACTTCCTTTAGAAAATACACACATTGTTGCGCCCTTTTGACAAGAGTGTCAGTGTCAACATTCCCAGTTTAACTTGTGGTCAAAAACAGTTCCCAGGTACTTGCATTTCGAAATGTTTTCAACTTTTTGATTATGGATGATGGTATTCTCAGAAGTGTGCTCGATCTTCTGAAATCAAAAGGAAGATCTTTAGTTTTAGAAACGTTCAGCTCCAGATAAGCCTCATCATAGCAATGTATAAACTCAGCGAGGGCTGGACCATGGTCTACGGACTGATGCAGATAAGGTAGACAAAAAACACTGTCGTTGGCAAATTTTACCAGAAATAAATTTTCATGGCTGCTTCTGCAGTCACCTGTGTATAGAATGTACAGAAGAGGCAAGAGGACGCAGCCCTGTGAAGAACCAGTGCAGGTATATCTAACCAGTGAAGATATTTTGTTGGCAAAAACATGCTGTGGCCTGTCAGTTAAAAATTCAAACAGCCAACGAACAAGTTGATTGTCTACATCAAATTTTGAAAGTATTTTGTTAACCAGAATGTGAGGCTGCATTCTATTGAAAGCTGAGCTTAATTTAGCAATCAATATTCTGGCATGAGAATCAGGTGTTGTATGTGGCTGTGGTGCATGGATTCCTGTTGAAGCAGACTACCATATCAGTTATCTTGAATGTTAAGCAATCCTTTCTGCTTTGCAGTGTTTTGAGAAAGACATAGCAGGTAAAGCAGTTCCAGTTTTGACAGGCAACACTACAGCTGTTGCTTGTATTAAAATATTTTGGTACCAGCCATTCACCATCATGCAGTGACATTATTTTCACTATATTATGGGAATGGTGTATTGCCAAGAACATATGCCTGTCAGCAGCATTCATTCCAGAGATAAACAATGTGGCAGCTGATACAGAATCCAGAAAAAAAACCTGTACGCTGAATGGAAACTCAACCTTGCTATGCTATATAAAACACTTTCACATTTGCAGGCCAAACTGTCTGTGGATTATTTGCCTCTAGGATGAACAAGCAGTGTGCATGCTATATCAGTTACAGGCCTAATCCAGAAGCCTATGCAATGGATGTCTTTTCAGTTTAATGGAAATTCATTGAGTTCTATGCATTTCCTCCTTTCGGTATGACTCCACAAGTTCTCCAAACAGTTCACCAAGAACAGATCACAGGCGTATTGATTGTCCTAAACTGGAAGACACAAGTCTGGTGGCCAGTCCTGTCTGTATGCTGTCAGCAGAACCCGTTTCTCTACCAACAGCCAGAGATGTCCTCCATCTTCCAAGCCATCCACGCAAACTACACCCCCTTGTAAAAAGGGGAGCCTGCAACTTCTGGCATGCAGAATATCAGGGAAAGCTTAGGAGGGAAAGGATTGACAGATACTGCAGCAGACCTTGCTTTAGAATCCTGATGACCAGCAACTCAGGTTGTATATAATTGCTACATTAAAAAGTGGAAAAACTATGCCCACAACAACTGCCTGGATGAGTCCACACCTAACCCTGTAAATATGGCAGATTTTCTTGCTTTCCTGTACTCTGAGTATATTTTTCTCTGGGAAACAGAAGCATTCACAGCAAGGTGTCCACACAGAACTAGCAAATATTAGGTCATTTTTTAACAATGATAAACTGTTTTAGGTGAAACATCTCCATAGGTATCTGGAGGTCACAAAGGAGCTCCAGAAAGGCTCAGAAATATTACAATTTCCAATTTAAGCTCATAAACTGTATTATCTCAAATACAAAGACACTCAGGCAATTTAGCTGCTATAAATAAAAATAGTACACATGTAATCATAATATAACAGATTTATATCCCACAACACAGGTTCCAAACACCAGGAAGCACCCATCACAATTAAAAAAAAGCATAGACAAATCAGTAATACCACAGCCATTTATAAACTCACCCAAGTAAAATCACACACTCCTGTGCAGACATGTATGCCCATGCATGCACACACTCACACAAGGCTTGCACTGGCGCCCTCACACACACAGCACAACACGCACACACACACACACACACACACACGCGCGCGCGCGCCTTGTGCACTGGCGCCCTCACACACACAGCACAACACCACACCACACACACACACACACACACACACACACACACACCACACACACACACCACACATACACAACCACGCAGCTATATTTAGCCTGCCATAGATACTTCAAAAGATGGAAGTGACAGTACAGTGCTGCTAATACCAGCTCAGCTGCCAATCATGGTGCATCCCTTGCATCAATCATGAAGGCTGCAGGCTGGAGTAGTCAGAAAACTTTTTGGTATTTTCTACAAAAACATAGATCACTCCAAACTTTGGATAGTCAGTTTTGGACACCTACCTTACAAAACAATAATGTGTCATATATTGTACATAGTGAGTCTTCATTGAACAATGCTTCTTCAGTTTGTTGCAGATGTGGTTTTTTGGGGTTTTTTTTTACGGGATAAGGTATGTTGGATGTATCTTGTGTGTCCACTAGGTTTCTGAAGTCTTGTATGATTTTTTCTGAACAAGAAATAGATGAAAAATAATCTTATAATCGAACTAGGCTTACGCTAGGAAGGTAGAGTTTAACTAGGATTATTTTTGGAGAGAAGAGAAATTAGGTACCCCTACCAATAGTTTCAGATAATCCTGACGAACATACTCTCCCTATTGTAAGCCTAAAGCACACACTTTCACCTTCACCTGTTCCATAGTCCTGCGGACCATGGGGGCACCACTGAAGATTTTGCAACCAGCTTCCTCCACTGCCCATGGCCCTCTGCCCCCTGTAGCAGATTTATCCACCCAAGGCCTGTCCACTCTCTGATGTTGTCCTCCTATCCTTTCAGCTGTCTACCTCTTTGTCTCCCCTCCCTTACTGCTCCCGTAAAACAGTCTTGGCCAGTCCAGATGATCGTGTGACTTGCCTGTACTTCTTTAGCTTGCATTGTTTTCACTGATGTCAGGAGCTCTTCATATGGACCAATGGCATTCTTTATTCTAGTTTTTGCTTCTTTATTACGAGTTTGCAAAAGTATCTCATCTCCATTGCCTGTATCCTTCTTTCAATTTCTGCTGTTATGGTCCATATTTTACATGTGTACAAAAATAATTATGGACATGATCAGGGAATGCACCAATCTGATCTTGAAGATGATGGCAACATTCTTATCATTCCAGAGGACTTTAAGTTTGGGCGATGCAGCTGTGGTCTGGGCTATCCCGGAGAGAATTTCAGGTTTTAATCCTTCATCTAAGACTACAGTTCCAAAATATTTGAAGCTATGGATGGTCTTGATTTTCTTACCATCTATAATTACGTCATTGCTAATGTCATTGGCACTATTTGTCATCAGCTGGATTTTCTCTGCACTGATCTGCATACCAAATGCTGATGAGACTTCATCAAAGTGATTTACCAGGCTGACTAGCTCTTGTTTTTCTCCAGCTAGGCCATGGATGTCATCAGCAAAATGTAAGTTTGTGATTGCCCTGCCTCCAATGTTGATTGTTCCCTCATGATTTTCAAGTGATTGTACAAAATACAAAATACAAAGTGCAGCAGACATTATTCTTTCTAAGAAGATGCTAAAGAGGGTGGGAGAGAGCAGGCATCCTTGGCATACTCTGATTGTGGTTCGGAAGCAATCTCCTATGTTGTTGTAATAGTAGACTGCACTGGTTACCTTGTTATAAGGCATTCTTTGGTTCTGATCAGATTGGCATTGATGCTATACAACCTCATTGTTGCCCATAGAGCTGCATGCCAGACTCTGTCGAAGGCCTTCTTAAAGTCCACAAAGATCTTGAACAGAAGGAGATGGTAAAGATCTTATTGGTGTTGCAAGTATTTCTCACAGAGAATTCTAAGACTGAAAATTTGTTTGGTTATGCCCCATCCTGCTCTGTACCCTGCTTGCTCTTCTTTGATGATCACATCAGCTTGAGGCTTTAGTCTGTTCAGGAGGATTCTTAGCATCAGTTTGCTTGGATGACTGATCAGTCTGATGGTACGGTACTTTTGGCAGAGTTGTAAGTTGCCTTTCTTCGGGAGAGTGATAATCAGGGACTGTGTCCAAGGTGTTGGCCACTCCCCTGTCTCTCAGGTCTTATTGCAGATAGTAAGCAACACCTCTGTCATGGTCTCTCCTCCCGCCTAGACCAGTTCTGATGGAATGTTGTCCACTTCTGCTGACTTCCCTCTTTTTAGTGATTTTATTGCACTTTCAACTTACTCCAGTTGGATGGGGTAGCTGCTGTTGTTGGTTGGTGGAGGGACATCTAGCACCTTGGGGTCTCCTGTCATTGTGTGAGTGTACAACTCAGAGCAGTACTCAGTCCACCTCTTTAAAATATCTTGATCTTCAGTGAGACATTTCCCTGCTTTGTCTTGGATGGTAGTGGTTCTCCCTTGTTTTGAGCTTGTCAGATCTTTCATAAGCCGGTAAGCTTTCTTGCTGTTGTTTTTTGCAGGTTTTCTTTGATAGCTTTGCATTGTTCTTCAATCCGTATCTCCTTTTCTTTTCTCATGCCTTTTTTAACTTGTTGATTGATTTCTGATTTCTCTGTATAATATTGCACCTTCTTCCTCATTCTTCCTTTGCTTCAGTTCTCTGCATTTGTCGCACAGCTTCAGTATGTCTTCTGTGACCCAGGGCTTTTTGGTTGGCCAGTGTTTGCCGAGGATGTTGCTAGCTGTTTCAGTCACTGCAGTGTTAAAGCTGTTAATCAAGCATTTACTTTGGTGTCCTGGATGTGGAGAAGTGGAGTGGGGTGGGGCAAATTTTCATCCTAGGGGACACAAATGCTAAATACTGACTTGCTTGGGGTGCACTCCACTGCTGCATCTTGTGTAATTTCTCTTCCCTCTAATAGATTCAAAATAGTCCTAATTAAACTCCACCTTCTTAGGCAGGCCTATTTTAATTAAAAAAATTAACTTCACCTTTTTAGGGTAGTAAAGGTAAAAGGTAAAGGTGTTCCATAATCTATGGGGGTCATAGGCGAGCGAGACATTAGAGACCTCAACTTCTCCAGGGGCCAGCATATTGAGGCCAGTGGCACCCATCTCTTCTCCCAGGCTACTTTACCTTCCTTGACCTTAACCCTCTTAGCCCTGAACCGGGATTTGCTGGAATTGAATAACTGCACCCCCCCACCCTCCCCTCCCGAATCCTGAACCGGCAATTGCTGGATTTACACACAATAGATTTCCATCATGCAATGACCATCACTAGTTGCTTCCACATGTCAAAACTCTATCAGGCCAGAGGTACAAAGCTTGCTGAGAGTTTGAAAGTAATTATAGCTGCTGGTATGTACTTAGAAGGAGGAAAAGGCAAGCGAGCATGTGTGTCTGACCTGATTTTGTGATGGAATGCAAAAAATAGGTGCAATTTGTCTTCAGAGAATCCAAATGCAAGAGGGTTAAAAAGGGCAGGTAGCCATTGACAGCCAGGTGAACTGGGGGATTGTACTGAAATTAATGTACATAAACGGTCAGTCACCCATCCACTTGGTAACCATTTTCAATGCTGCTTAACTTAAGCTTGGGGAAAGCTATCATATCCCTTAACTATCCCATTCCTAGTGTAAGCCTAGTATCATCATGGGGGATGGGATAGCGTGGTAGTCAGTGATGCGCTTGTGATCTGCTGACTTGGGTTAGAATCTTGTTCAAGAGGATTTTCCCTCTGGAGTTAACATCAGGGATGACTCTACTCCCCTAAAAGTCCTTCAGTGTGCAAGCATACCCAAAATATCTTGCACACTTGTTAAAAACTGTTCCCCTTTTGAGAAGAATAGGCCATTGTGTGCCTGTGAGGAATGGATGACAACATTGGCAAAAATGCATACACAAAGGGACAGATTGTAAAGAATTAGAAGCAATGAGTGCTTTATTACATTATCCTTGAAATAAAAGAGTAAAAGAATTAAAAAACAAAACAAAACTATGATATAATTTATTTTTTCATTCCTCAGCCAAATCTCCAAGGTTTCTCACAACATAAAAAGATCACTTCAACAAAAATGACAGAAGAGGAACTTTCAACTATACAACAGTACCTAGACACGAACTTCACCAAAAACGAATTGGTGACAATTGCTGATAACAAACAACTCCCCCTGGGATCCAGATACATCACGAACTTCACTGAAAACAAATCAGCAACAGTTGTTAATGATGGACAACTCCAGCTTGGCTCCATGTATCTTCAGCATTATCTCTCTTACCTTTTATGGCTGACAGTGCCCCCTGCCCTCCTGGTGCTGGGTTGCTATGGCAACGTGATGACCATAGTGGTGATGCGAGCCATGAGGACCCAACCATCCACAGCCTGTCTGTCAGTATACTTCACAGCTCTGGCAGTGTCGGATCTGCTTCTGTGTCTGACTGCTGTGCTGTGGGATTGGCCAATCATCGCCTTCAATGCAGACATCCCTTACCTGTCCCAGTTGCCCTGTACCTTCCCTCTCTTCCTTCTTTATTTCACCTCTATGACGTCAGCCTGGTTCTTGGTCGCCATGACATGCCAGCGGATGATGTCAGTGCTGGTGCCACTGAAAGTGGCCGTGTTGTGTACCCCCAGAAGAGCAAAATCAATCAGTGTAGGGATTGTGCTGACGTCATGCCTGGCCAATTCCTACGTCTTTTTCCTCTACCACTTGCAAAACGTGGATGGTGTGTACGAAGAATGCGTCAGCAATGACGAAAGCATGGCCAGTGTTTTCAAACTTTTAGACCTCTTCCTAGCTTCCTTGATTCCCTTTCTCATCTTGATTCTGGCTAACTCCGTCCTGATTCACAAAGCCATGCAGTCAAAGCGCATGTCTGGAAAATCGCAGCTCAAACCCACTTCGCAGACTGCCGCCATGTCTTCCATGACCTTAACCTTGATAGCCACTTCTGGGGCTTTTTTGGTTTTGACCCTGCCTCCCTGTGTTCTGGATTTGTACATGGAGGTGGTGAGTGTGTATAAGGGAGGGGTGGAGGATGAAGATTGGAGCGAGAAGCTGTTTGTGGCTGATAGTGTGTGTACGTTCTTGTGGATTGGCAACAGTGTGGTGAATTTCTACATCTACATCTTGAGTGGGAAGAAGTTTCGCCAAGAAACCAAACGATGTTTGACGTCCTGTTTTAGGAAATGAAAAAGATTCTCCTTCTCTTCACGGTCACCCCCCCCCCCCTCCACCCATCCCCCCCAACCCCCCCCCCCAAACAAAAACCCAACAACCTGGAATGAATAAAATCGTTTGATGAGTGTTTGTATTCTTATTAGTTTTATGAGGTTATGTTTTGTTTGTTTTGCTAGATCTCTAACCATTAACCAGTGGTGAGAAATTATTTTCTGTATGCACCCATTTTTGCTTCAAAACAGCTTTCGAAGATTTGCCCCCTTCCCCCCCCCAAAAAAAAAAAAAAAAAAAAAAAAACTGGAAAAAATCATTTTCTGTTCGTATTCTCTTTCGTTTCTTGTGTTTGCTTGTTTGGGTGGGTTTTTTTTTTTTTGCCACATCTCTAACATTAAACCAGTAGTGAGAAATTCTTTTGTGTATGCAACCATTTTTGCTCAAAGAAACTTTGTGAAGATTTACAAAAAAGAGACCTAAAAATAAATGAAATTATTTTCTGAGTGTTTGGATTCTTTTTTCTCTTTTCTTTGCTAAAGTTCTAATGTTTAAACTAATGGTGATACTTTTTGTTGCGTTTGCAACCATTTTTGCTCCTAAAAAAGTTTGTAAGAATTTGCAAAACAAAAATGAAATAAATAAATCGCTTCTTAAGTGTCTGGATTCTTTTGTGGGCTTCTTTTTTCACCTTGGCCAGAACTGTCATCTTTGAATTAATGGTGAGAAATTCGTTTATGTATGCAACCATTTTTGCTATAAAAAAAAAGTGTGAAATTTTTCCCCGAAAAAAAACCCCGTAAATAAAAATAAAATCGTTTTCTGGTTGTGTGTGTTCTTTTTTGTTTTGTTTTTTTTATTTAATGAATGGTGAAAATATCTTTTGTGTATGCAATCATTTTTGCTCCTAAAAAGTTTGTGAAAATTTGCCCCAAACCCTCCACTGAAATTAGATTAAATTAAATCATAAATAAAATAAAATAAAATAACTTTCTGAGTGTTTGTATCATTTTATGTTTGTTTGTTTGTCTGTTTTGCTAGTTCTCTAGACATCTAGCTCTAAACCAGTTGTGAAAATTTCTCTTTGTGTATATGACCATATTTGCTCCAAAAACGTGGGTGAAGATGTGCAGCCCCCCCCCCCCCCCCCCCCTGAAAATAAACAAAATCATTTTCTGGATTGTTTGGGTTTTTGTGTTTTTTGTTTTAGTTTTTTTCCTTTGGCTAGAACTCTAACTGCAAACCAACACTGTGAATATTTTGTATATGCAGGCTTTTTGTTTTTTCTTTTACCCATCATTAAAACATCCATATTCTGACCACACGGATGCTCAGATTTGAACTCGTCCTGTAACTTTTTCCTGCTGTGATGTAGTAGTTAGTGTGTGCTTTGGGGTTCCTGGCTAAAGTGCCTTCAGTTTACATTTCATTAAAGTCAAAAAGTTTGCTGTTGGTGGTGGAGTTTAGTTTGTAAGTTTCTACAGAGAACAAGTGGGCTGTGTGCTGAATGCAAAGACTGGGACCACACATGGTAAGCTCTATTTAAGAGCTCCAGATTTCAGTCAAGAAAAGAAAAAAGTAAGCTGGAGTGGTACTGGCACCTCACACGAACATGTGGACTGGCCAAGACTGTCTCACAGGGAGCAGTACAAGGAGGGAGGGAGGGAGAGAGAGAGAGAGAGAGAGAGAGAGAGAGAGAGAGAGAGAGAGAGAGAGAGAGAGAGAGAGAGAGAGAGAGAGTGTGTGTGTGTGTGTGGTGTGTGTGTGTGTGTGTGTGTGTTAGTGTGACACTGTGAATATGTGTAAGTGCGCGTGCGTGCTTGTGTGGGTGGTTCGTGCGTGCGTGCGTGCGTGCATGTGTGTGTATGTGTGTGTTTGTGTGAGTGTGACACTGTGAATATGTGTAAGTGTGCGTGCTTGCGTACACGTACGTGCCAGCGTGTGTGTGTGTGTGTGTGTGTGTGTGTGTGTGTGTGTGTGTGTGTGTGTGTGTGTGTGTGTGTGTGTGTGCGCGCGCGCGCGCGCGCACGCGCGCGCCTATGTGTCTGCATGCGCATGTGTGCACGTGTGTGTGTCCGGGCGAACAGGGTTGTGAATTCATACGATAACACGACACACTAGTCTAGTCTAGTCTGAACTCGTCTGGTTTGGTTTGGGTCTGGTTTAGTCTGGTCTGGCCTAGTGTTGTCTTGATAATTATCTTTTGTGTTACGTTGTGTTGTATTGTGATGTGATGGTGGATGAGTGGTATAATAATATGAACAATAATATATGGAATATATATAGCGCTATATTTTGCCCAAAAAATTAAAGTGCTTTCATTCGACCTATACAACACACAAGCAATCAATGACGATTAATTGTTTTAGCAAATTCGAATGAATCACACACACGCACACACATACGCACACACGCACGCACGCACGCACGTAACAAGAGGTAACGCACCTGCCTTGAAAACGAAAAGTCCGGGAGGGAGGGTGCAATGGTTTGAATCCTAAAGTTTTCCCCCATTCTTTAGATGATGACGGGTGGTCTAGGTAGTGGTCGTGCTAGTCTTTTGTATGGGACGATAAACCGAGGTCCTGTGTGTTACACATCATTATTTAGCGCAGGTAAGAAAAAAAATTGGGTGACCGGTTTGCGCGCCTTGGCTTCAGTACAGTCCCACCAGTTCACCCAGCTGTAAATGGGCACCTGCCCTCTTTAGGATCAGGGAAGGTAAAGCAGTGAGGGAGAGGAGATGGGCGCCGCCCTCAATATGCTGGCCCCTAGAGAAGCTGAGGTCTCTGATGCCTTTCTCCACTACGCCTAGGACACCTTTACCTTTTTACCTTTAAGGAAAAGAAGGGTGGAGCTGCACTCATCGCGATGCGTTCTCCCCAGGGTGAGGAGAGCAGCCCAAATTTCACGCAGAGAAATCTGCTCTGACATAGTGGCATAAAAGGAAATAAAATAGAAAAAAAGATCTAGGGTGCACCCTTAGCACTAAGCTATAATTGTCGTATCATTAGACGAACAGGGAACTGTACAAGGGGGGGAGACGAAGAGGCATACAGGCAGAGAGAGAGAGAGAGAGAGAGAGAGAGAGAGAGAGAGAGAGAGAGAGAGAGAGAGAGAGAGAGAGAGAGAGAGAGAGAGAGAGAGAGAATTGATTTATTGATTTATTCTTTTATATCGAGCGTAATGGAATAAGCACTCTTGTGCTTTTTTCATCCAGTCCCAGTGTGTATGCATTTTTGTAAATGTCATCTGTTCCCACCGGCACACGATGATGGCCTACTCTTACGAAAAGCGGAACAGGATTTAACGTGTGCACACGATGTTCTGCGTGCGTTCGCACACGGGGCCTCGGTTTAAAGTCTAATCCGAAGGACTTTTGGGGGTGTGTGTATGTGTGTGTGTGTGTGTGTGTGTGTGTGTGTGTGTGTGTGTGTGTGTGTGTGTGTGTGTGTGTGTTTATGTGTGTGTGTATGTGTGTGTGTTTATGTGTGTGTGTGTGTGTGTTTATGTGTGTGTGTGTGTGTGTGTGTGTGTGAGAGAGAGAGAGAGAGAGAGAGAGAGAGAGAGAGAGAGAGAGAGAGAGAGAGAGAGAGAGAGAGAGAGAGAGACAGAGACAGAGACAGAGAGACAGAGACAGACAGACAGACAGACAGACAGACAGACAGAGACAGAGAGGCAGAGAGGCAGAGAGGCAGATAGACAGACAGAGGGAGACAGAGACAAAGACAAACAGACATGGACAGAGACAAAGGCAGAAAGACAGAGAGAGAGAGAGAGAGACGGTGACACAGAGACAGAGGCAGAGATAGAGAGAGAGTGACACAGAGAGACAGAGGCAGACACAGAGAGACAGAGGTAGAGACAGAGAGAGTGACACAGAGAGGGAGAGACAGCCAGAGGAAACGGTGGGAAGACAACATCAGAGAGTGGACAGGCCTTGAGTGGAGCGATCTGCTACGGAGGGCGGAGGACCATGGGATGTGGAGGAAGCTGGTTGCAAAATCTTCAGTATTGCCCCCACGGTCCGCGGGACTACAGGGCAGGTGAAGGTGATGCGGTGTTATGATATTGCATGCATTCAGCTATACTGCTATGTTCTGCAATGCATGTATGTATGTATGTATGTATCTCTCTCTCTCTCTCTCTCTCTCTCTCTCTCTCTCTCTCTCTCTCTCTCTCTCTCTCTCTCTCTCTCTCGGCGGTGGGTCACGAGAAGTGAAGCGGACATTTTCTGTGAGCAGCAGTAAAACTAGAAATTCAGTCAAAAATGCCAGTTACTGGACTTTCAGCGGCTGTGGAGAGGACCTTAGGCGCCCTGCTGACTGACAATGCAGTTTCCAGCTGGAAAGTGGCAGGAGAAAGGGACAGCGTGGTTTTTGTCTTGCGACTGAAACCAGTGGACACAGCAGTGTCAACCAACATGGCGGATCCAACAGTGAATCGCAGCACACAAGCACAGTACTACAGGAAAAAATCATTTTCTCAAAGAGGTCGAGATGTGGAGCACTCTCAAAGCATAAAGAGAAGCAGGCAAGTGTTGTGTGTGAAAGTGACTGTATCCTCAGTGCCTTGAGTCTGCCTGACAGTGGAGTAGAACAGGGGAATATAGCATGTGTAGATACACATGGAATAGACCTACCAACAACACACACACAGGACATCAACACAAAAACATCAGTTAAGTTGCCATCATCCGTTGATTTAGAACCTCCCTGTATGTCTGATTGTAGTGACTGTGCTGGTATGTGTGTTTTGCAGCCTGAGGTGAACAATGATAATATTGTTGGTCCATTCGACACAAGAAATGTCAAACAGTATGTGGCTACTCTAACTGATAGATCCGTACAGAAAAGGCTAAGAGACAGACAAAGAAATACACACTTTAGAAAATCCGTGCTACATCATTCAGACGGTGAAGATATTGTGACGTGTGAATCAGATGACATTGTGATCCAGTGCGCATGCCAACTAGACACTGAGCCAGTATGTGTGTACTGGTTTGTCAAACAGCAAGAGAAAAACATGCTAAAAGAGGAACGTGTCAAACTCGCCAGTTTGCAAATGGGAAGCGAATCCAGAACACACTACACACAGAGACCCTATCGTGTGCTTCAAGGGACTTAGCGACACTTAGAGAACTACTACAGCAGTTTATTGGCTAGCCTAGACCTAAGGGTGTGTGTGTGACAAAGACTGGACGAAAGAAAGGCTCAGAATGCCGTAACATATCCGACAGTAAAGAGTTTGTGTCTTGATGTACATTACTAATCAATGCTGTGGTTTCCATGGCTTGGAGTAGCGTCGTGTGTCAGCTTAAAGCAATTATCGTTATTCGGCAACCCCCTTATGTATGGGCCAATGGCCTTTTTTCATGAATAAACCTTTCGAGTTCGAGTTCGAGTTCTCTCTCTCTCTCTCTCTCTCTGGGGGACGGATAGCCTAGTGGTCAGAACATTGCGCTGGCAATTTGACGACCCGGGTTGAGTCGGTCGAGGAGATTTTTCTCCTGGAGTTAACATCAGTGCTGACTCCACTCTCCCCAAAAGTCCTTTGGATCAGACATTAAACCGAGGCCCGTGTGCGAACGCACGCAGAACACCTTGCGCACACGTTAAATCCTGCTCCGCTTTTCGTAAGAGTAGGCCAGCGTGTGCCGGTGGGAACAGATGACATTTACAAAACTGCATACACACGCGGACTGGATGTAAAAAAAGCACAAGAGTGCTTATTCCATTATCCTCGATATAAAAGAATAAATCAAATCAAATCAAATCAAAACTCTCTCTCTCTCTCTCTCTCTCTCTCTCTCTCTCTCTCTCTCTCTCTCTCTCTCTCTCTCTCTCTCTCTCTCTCTCTCCAAACCGCCTTGGCTCACAAAAGAACTAGAGGAAGCATGTTATCTTAGAGATTTTCTAAAAGAAAATAAATATTATGAGGAGTCAAAAAAATTAAGGAATGCCATAAACTCACAAAAACGTCGAGAAAAAAAGAAATATTTCCAAGATTTACTTTCTTCCAAACAAAACTCAAAGACTATATGGCAAGCAATAAACCAGATAACAAACAATCAGCCATCTTCCAAATCAAACATAATCAAAGACATTTCTAGTGAAAAACTTAACAATCACTTCATCAATGTTTCCTCTAACGCAATTAGCAATGATAATTCAAAGTCCAATGACCTCAATGAATTAAAACATTACTGCCAAGAAAAGCATATTCCTTCTAAACTTCACATACCATTCATATCTGTTTCAGAGGTCTATAACTATCTAACTCACCTCAAACAATCAAGAACACGTGGTCTTGATGGAATGGACAGCAAAATACTAAAACTATCAGCCCCAGTTATCACTGACACCCTAACACATATATATAACCTTTGTCTTGACAAAAACTACTTCCCTAATGCCTTCAAATGTGCTAAAGTGATACCCATCTACAAGTCGGGTGATACTTCTGACCCATCAAACTATAGGCCAATCTCTATTATACCTATGCTCTCAAAGCCCCTGGAAAAACATATAAATAAGCACCTAGTCCATCATATAGATATCAACAACCTACTTCACCCTAATCAGTCTGGATTTAGACAAAATCATGCATGCCACACGGCACTGACTAGTCTTGTAGACAATTGGCTATCAAACATTAACAACAATAAATTTTGTGCAGTATTATTTGTAGATTTCAAAAAGGCATTTGATACGATTGACCACAAACTTCTTCTCAAAAAGCTAAATCTATATAGCATCTCTACAGAAACCCTAGGACTACTTAATTCCTATCTCACAAACAGGCAACAATGTGTCTCAATAGCTACATCCACATCCAAACTGAAGCCCATTCATTATGGAGTACCACAAGGATCCATACTAGGGCCAATTCTCTTTTCATATATATAAATGACCTTCCTCTACACATCAAATCTAAATGTGAACTATTTGCAGATGACACAACCATACATACGAGTCATAACGACATTGACTTTCTTACAACTATATTACAAAAAAGCACTGACGACCTTGTCAAATGGACAGAACTGAACCACATGACAATACATCAAAAAAACAACAAAATGCATGCTTATCACCACCAGACAAAAGCGACAAAATTTATCTCTTAAACTGTTTCCCATCCAGATCAATAAGGAGGCAATTGAACAAATCTCTCACCACAAAGTCCTAGGAGTAACAATGGACGAAAATCTTAGCTGGTTCTACCACATCTCTCACCTATGCAAGTATTTATCACAAAGAGTATACCAGTTGACTAAAATTAAACACTTTCTTGACCTTCACTCAAGGAAATTATTTTTTCAAGCGTATGTACAATCCTCAATAGATTATGCTTCAACCCTGTGGGATTCTGCCAGTGCAAACACTTTGAAACCGTTGTTAAGCCTCCATAAACGTGCTCTTAAACTCGTCCTTTTGAAGAAAACAACCTTACTAGAAGTAGATTATACTCAGTTAAATATTCTTCCCCTACACCAAAGATTAAAATATAACAAAGGCATCATGATGTACAAGATAATGGCAGGATCCATCCCCACATCCTTAAAAGATAACTTTCCTATGAATCATCACAGAAATACTGTAAAGCCTGCTGTCCCCATTCCAAGAATAGATTTGTTCAAATCTAGTTTACTGTACTCAGGCCCTATGTTGTGGAATTCTCTTCCTGGTCCAGTTAAACAACACCAATCATTAACAACCTACAAAAATCATCTTCTAATCTACTTGATGCATCAGAAGTAACTAACCACACCTCATCCTGTTGGAAAACCTCTCTCTCTCTCTCTCTCTCTCTCTCTCTCTCTCTCTCTCTCTCTCTCTCTCTCTCTCTCTCTCTCTCTCTCTCTGTTTTTTTTGTTCGGAAACATATGTTTTATGGGACTTGTTTTGGTGGTGGATGGTGGTGGACTGACGTTTTCGGTCATTTGACCTCATATTCTCATGTTTGCTCTTTCTTTTTGTTTGTTTGTTTGTTTGTTTGTTTTTGTCTTTTTATCTAATTTTTATATATATATATATATATATATATATATATATATATATATATTTTTTTTTTTTTTTTTTCTCTTTTAAAAAAAAATTCAAATCAAAATCATCATTGATTCTTGCTTCATGTTTTCGTTTCTGAATGGGTGCCTTTTGTAACGTTGCCTCGGTAGTGTATCTCTGTATTATTTCTTACCTGTTGTTGTTGTTCTTTCTCCCCTTATATCAAGGTCTTACGTTTTGTGGGACTTGTTTTGATGATGGATGGAGGTCGATTGATGTTTTCAGTCATCTGTCCTCATCATTTTCTGATGTTTGATCCTTAGTTGTTGCGCTGTCGTTGTTTGCTTTGTTTGTTTGTTTATGCTTTTTTCTTTTTTTTGTTTTTGTAGAGGGTCCTACACGGGAATTATCTAAGTCGCCACTCTAATTCCCGTTCCGTCTAATTCGGTACCGGAAATCTTACGAGTCCTAGAATAATTCTTATTTTCTTCAGTAACCCTAAAGAAGAGTAGGGCTCAGCTACTTATGGGCCGGGGAGTGATAAAGGGGGGATAGTAAGAGGATAGTAGAAAAATAGGGGAAAAGAAAATATAGAAGAGGTAGGAAAGTAGGTGAAGTGAAATTAACTAACCTCAACTCACTCAGCAGCCACACTGAACACACTGAACGTGACGAATAACACCATTCATTCAATGTGACTCCAGACCGAGTAAATTGGGTTTATAACATATATTCCACAACACAACCTACAACACTACCACATTACACAAAACACCAATGACTAATTGTACTACAAGTACAATTAAAAAACACAAGATATTCTGTCCAGTCAAATACCAAAAATAGAACAAAATCAGTGATCAATCTCAGATCAGGGCCATTAATAAAGACAACCATAAGTAGGGGTGGAGATTTAACCTTTTCGCTGCTGACCTATTTTGCTCAGGCCTATGCTGAAGAAATTTTCAGAAACAGACAAAAATCACGCATATGATTTTCAATTGCTTTTAATTCAGGAAATTCCTAAGATAGCTACATAAAAGTATATACTGAATGAAAGGAAATTGAATGAAGATTGTATTTGTGACAATTTTAAAAATATATGATTAGACAGACACACGTGCGCGCGCGCGCAGGCACGCACGCACACGCGCGCGCGCACACACACACACACACACACACACACACACACACACACACACACACACACACACACACACACACACCTGCTCTTCACACAAACACACAGCCAGGGACCCAGGGCAGATGTCAGCAAGAACAATAGCTCATCAACAAAACAAACAGACACACACACTGATAACTGACAGCTAACGAGTAGCCTAGGTGACGAGTGACACACGAGGTCGCAACCACTTCAAAGTAGATCAAACACATCGGCCACTCACTGAGTGGCTCGCTCGCTCACTGACCAAGCCTTGACCAAAGGTGCAACCATACGATACACACATTTAGTTGTTCTGTTTATGAATAAACAGAGAAAAAAAGCAATATAAATATGTTATAAAAACGAATAAAGCCCTCAAATATACCCAACTGCATCTCGAACGATACGATCTTCATGTTCCGATTCAGACCACGAGTACGCAGTTTCTTCCGGATCAAAACCGGAGTCGTTTGCATCAAATTTGCAAAGTTCGATGTCAACTGAATAGAAAAAAACAAAAAAAAAACCCCTAATCTCCACTATCTTGATCTCTATAAATTTCATCAATAACTTCGGCAACTGTATAAGTCAGTTGAGAGACAGCCATTGCTTGGAAAACCCAAAAATTGAACTTCGCAGTACCTTGTTTACCTTGCCGATTGAACGTCATAAAATATGCAAATAACTTGAACAAATGGGACTCGTGGGTTGAAGATACATCAAGGGAGCTAAACAAATCATAATAAGAAGGATTTTCAGCAATGCTGAGCGAAACAGAGAGAGCGTTGGTTCATGACGAGCGGCGCTCGTCAACACAGCATTGCAGGTGGCGGTTTCTATGACGAGCGCCGCTCGTCAACAGCGCAGTGTAGGGGTTAACGATGGGGCAAGCAGGTGTGACAGGGTAGAAACCCGACGATGTTCCTGTAATCAAAGAACATACACTGTAAAAAACATCACCACAAAACATCAATGACTAACTGTACTACAAGTACAATTAAGAAAAAACAAAGTATAATCTGTCCTAGTTTTTCATACATCAAAAATCAATGGCTCAATCTCCGATCAGGCACACAGAAGGATGAGAGCGGGGATGGGATGATGGTGTGAGGAGAAGGTGAACGATGACGATGACAATGATGTTCCTGTAATCAAAAGAACATACAATGTAAAAAACATCACCTCTAAACAATCCATCACTGAGCTTGTTTACAACACTAAGCTCAATTACCAAAAGTACTTTCACCCTACCCATTTTGCCATTCTCGTGAGAATTTAATATTCTCAGAACAATCTAACATCACCTCTAAAATTATTTCATAATTTTAGTAGTTAGCCATTACACACGTTTTATTTACTTTAGGACAGATGATGGTCCATCCTATGAAACTGTGCAAGCATCCCAACATATTTCATTTACTTTAGGACAGATGATGGTCCATCCTATGAAACTGTGCAAGCATCCCAACATGTCTCATTTACTTTAGGACAGATGATGGTCCATCCTATGAAACTGTGCCAACATTATTAAGAAGGACTGATTTATTTTAAATAAATGTCCACAATGACATTCCAATGCCATTACACCTGTTTTAGAATTACTAAATGATTTATCACAAATAAATCACAATTCTAATAATAAAATCATCACTACATAATTTTAATAACTTGTCTCACAACATGTCTCATTTACTTTAGGACAGATGATGGTCCATCCTATGAAACTGTGCAAACATTAATAAAAGGGACTAGTTTATTTTAAATAAATGTCCACAATGACATTCCAATGCCATTTCACCTGTTTTAAAATTGCTACGTGATTTATTACAAATAAATCACAAATCTTAACAAATAAAATTCTTTTAAAAATCAAATAGGCTTTCACACCCATATATTTGTAGTGTAAAACCACACTAGAATATTTCCAGCATTTTAATAATAGCTGAACAATATTCTACCAAAAATTAAACATACAACAAAAACCATGATGGCGCCAAAATTCACCCCACGCTTCCTTTGTTCGAAGCGATCACGTACCACGTACGTACAAAGTTACGTTCACTGTTAATTCACAGGTTGAAAGCCTGTGAAATTAAATCAAACATATAGATTTCATGAACCTTCCAAAACTATTCTGAATTAAGCTGAAATTTGCTTAAACAGATAGTTGGTGATCAAAAACGAAATTAAGGAAATAAACCAACCTTAATGGGGAACATCTAGACTCAGGAGCGAGTCTCTCTGTCACGCGTCTCTCCCTCACTAGCCCCAGGCAGGAAGTGAGATTTAAAAAACAGATGTATCCCGATACGCACTCTTTTTTTAAGGGGCGATCACTCAACTCTACAAGGGAGTTACTGAACTTAGCGCTTAGTAACACACCCAACAAAAATACGTTTTTGTGAGGGGGGTTACATTTTGTTTGTTTTTGTTGTTGTTGTTGTTGTTGTTTTTTATATTCAAATCGAAATCGTCATTGAGTCTCGCTTCTTGTTTTCGTTTCTGGGTGAGTGCCTTTTTATAACATTGCCTTAATACTGTATCTCTGTATTGTTTCTCGCCTGTTGTTTGATGCTTGGTATGGCTTTTTTGCTCTTGGTGTTTGAACCTTTGTAGTTGTTGTTGTTTTGGCTGGGGTCTTTTTATCATGATGTCGTCCCTGGGGGGAGCGGGGACTGGATGTGAAAGAGGCACACGAGTGCTTGTCTGTTGTCCTCGAGTGGAGGAATTTTTGCCTTGCCTTGCTCTCTCTCTCTCTCTCTCTCTCTCTCTCTCCTCTCTCTCTCTCTCTCTCTCTCTCTCTCTCTCTCTCTCTCTCTCTCTCTCTCTCTCTCTCTCTCGCTATTCTCTTGAAACATCTAGGATGTTTTATGTAACTTTTTTTTTTTCTTTTTTTTTTTAAATTTTATTTTATTTACATTTTTATTGATAGTACCTCTACGCCCCCTCCCCTCCAATAAGGATATTAGTTAAATTTTTTCCCCCTTTTATCCAATTGTATGATTTATGTCACATGTATAACTTTTGACAGATGGTGGTGGATTGATGTTTTCAGTTGTTTATTTATCTAGTTTTCTTGTTTGCTCCTTACCTATTAACACTTTTCTATTCTTCCATAATCATAATATTTTTATTGTGACTTCTGATTTTTTGTCTTCTGATTGAGTGCATTTTTTATTACCTTATCATATATAGTGTTTATTCTTGTGTGTTGTTTGGTACTGCGTAAAGCTTTATTGTTTAGTTTCTTTCCAACTTGATGTATCCCTGAAAAGGGCGGGGACTGGATGTAAAAAAGCACATGAGTGCTCATCTATTATCCTCGAATAAAAGACTTTGCCTTGCCTTGCCTTGCCTTGCCTTGCCTTGCTTCTCTCTCTCTCTCTCTCTCTCTCTCTCTCTCTCTCTCTCTCTCTCTCTCTCTCTCTCTCTCTCTCTCTCTCTCTCTCTCTCTCTCTCTCTCTCTCTCTCTCTCTCTCTCTCTCTCTCTCTTTATCTCAACATCAATCAATACACACTCAGTGGTCAGAGCACTCGGAAGCTTTCCGCAAACCAAAGTTAAGCAGCATTTAGCAGTTGTACCTCTTGGATACGTGACTTTGTGAGACTTGGCTTCAGTATAGTCCCCCAGTTCACCCAGCTGTCAATGGGTACCTTGCCCTCTTTAGGGTCAGGGAAGGTAAAGCAGTGATGGAGAGGAGATGGATGCCACCAGCCCTCAATATGCTGGCCCCTAGAGAAGCTGAGGTCTCTGCTGCTTCGCCTCCCCTATGACCACATAGGTTATGGGACACTTTTACATTTAGCCTATTTTTTTTTCGTGCAGTGCACTTCACTGCACTTCACTGCACTTCGTTGCATGGTGCTGTAACGTGCTGTGCTGTGCTGTGATATGCTGTGCTGTGCTGTGCTGTACTGTACTGTGATGTGCTGTGCTGTACTGTACTGTGCTACACTGTGTTTATACTGTGTTTTTCTGTACTGTACTGTACTGTAGGAAGGACGGTGGCAGGATGGTCAAGACGTTCGCCTGCCAATATGTAAATCGTGAGTTTCTGGGTTCGTACCCAGCCTCGCCCTTTCTTCCCAGTTTGACGAAAAAATCGAACTGAATGTCAAAGTCATTCGGATGAGACTCGAAACCGAGGCCCCGTGTGCGAATGCACGCAGAACATCTTGCGCACACGTTAAAACCCTGTTCCGCCTTTCGGAAGAGTAGGCCATCGTGTGCCGGTAGGAGCGGATGACAAAATTATAACAAACCAGCATGCACACAGGTGTCGTGTTTAGACACCATCCCTGAGAAAAAATCGGGGAGTTGGAGTCCCCAGAGCGGCTCGGGGCTGTAGGTATATGGCAACGTTCTGGTGGCTCCTGCGACGGTACTGGAACCATTCGTATCGGTCAATGCCCTTCCAATGGATCATTCCAGTGCCGGGTGGAGGGGGGGGTCTGCTGCATGGGTAACAGCTTGCCTTCCATACTTACTTACCAGGCTTTGCACTCTAAAGACTAGAGCGCAACTCCATAGTCTTCCGAGATGATGATGTGCTACTACTACTTCTACTACTACTACTACCGTACTGTGTTGTACTGTACTGTGTTGTGCTGTACTGTGTTGTACTGTACTGTGTTGCGCTGTACTGTGTTGTACTGTACTGTGTTGCGCTGTACTGTACTGTGCTGTACTGTGTTATACTGTGTTTTTCTGTACTGTGCTGTACTGTGGGTTGCTGTACTGTGTTGTGCTGTACTGTGGGTTGCTGTACTGTTTTGTGTTGTACTATACTGTGCTGTACTGTACTGTACTGTACTGTGCTGTACTATACTGTACTGTACTGTGATGTACTGTGTTGTGCTGTGCTGTGTTGTGCTGTACTGTGCTGTACTGTGCTGCACTGTACTGTGCCGTATCATGCTCTACTCTAAGTGTGTGTGTGTGTGTGTGTGTGTGTGTGTGTGTGTGTGTGTGTGTGTGTGTGTGTGTGTGTGTGTGTGTGTGTATGTGTGTGTACTAACGCGTGTGCGCACTCGAACACGTTAGCTTTTTGTCGTTCATAAGCATGACTGGTTTGTTCGTTTAATTGATTGATTGATTGATTCATTGAGTGATTGATTGATAGCCGCTTTTTCATTGTTGGACATTTGTTTGTCACTAGCTTCATTCGCTTCGCTGTTGCTTTTTTGATTTGTTTTTCTTTGTGTGTTTGTCGGTTTGTTTGTTTATGTTTTAAAAAACGGCCTTTTCCGTCTGATATGAGTGAAAGGGGTATAGTTGTTCTCTAAGGACAAGGTTGTTTTAAGGAACCTGGTTTTGGTTTTATCTCATTTTATGTGTGATCAATGTGGGTTTTCCCACAACGCGGTGCCCGTCCTGGGCTGACCCTTATGGTTGACCAGGGCGTTGATACAAGCAAGGACAGTAAAGTTGGTTTTATACCCCGTTTTAATCTGTATATAGTTGCACAGTTTTAATCTGAGTTTTAATTTTGAAGAAGTTACAGCCCCGATATGGCCTGTGTGGTTGGCGGGGCTATAAACAACATGGTTGGATTTGATTTGATTCTGTTTTCAATGGAGGTAAGAGAAAGTCTTTTGCCTCACTGTGTGCGTTAGGGTGATCAGAAACTGGTGTAAGGGAAGCAACTGTGACACTTTTGATTGGTGTTTCGCTTCCTGAATAGTCTCCCTTCTTCTTCCTTTTCCGGCCCTCCCCACCCTTCCCCCCCTTCTTTTTCGTTTTTGGAGGTGTTTTCCTTCTTTTTTTTTAATGGAAAAAGCCCTCATGTGGGTCTTTTTTACATTTAGTCCTCGTGTGTATGCAGTTGTGTCAATTCCGTCATCCGTTCCCAAGGCACACAAAAAAGCCTACTCTTCCGAAAAGTAGAACAGGTTTTAACGAGCGCACAAGATGTTCTGCGTGTGTTTACACACGGCCCTGGCTTTATAGTATTATCCGAGGGACTTTAAGGGAGAGTGGAGTCAGCACTGATGTTAACTCCGAGGAAAAATCCTCTTGATTCGAGCACGGGTCAGCAGATCACCAGTGCATCACTCTGACCACCAGGCTATCCCGTCCCCCTAGGGTTATTTGTGTGCTTAAAAATAAAGAAGAAGATTGTTTTACTTTTTTGGGGGGGGGGGGGGGGGGGGGGGGGGGTGAGGGGGGGGGGGTAGGGTAAAAGGGGGTGGGGATGACGGCTCTGGAAACAAAGCTGTGAATAAAAGACTAATAAATGTATATGATTTTTTGAATTTGTGATACTGTATTTTAAAAAAAGGTAAAGGTGTCCCATAAGGGGAGCGAGGTGTCAGAGACCTCAGCTTCTCTAGAGGCCAGCATGTTGAGGGCTGGTGGCGCCCATCTCCTCTCCCTCGCTGCTTTACCTTCCCTGACCCTAAAGAGGGCAGGTGTCCATTTACAGCTGGGTGAACTGGGGGGACTGTGCTGAAGCCAAGGCGCGCAAACATTCAGTCACCCATCCAATGGGTAACCACACTCGATGCTGCTTAATCTTGGCTGGGGGAAAGCAAGTTCTCTGACCACTGAACTATCCAGTCCCATGTATTACTATGATTTATCATGCTGTGTTGTATTGTTTTGTGTTGTGTTGTGTTGTGGCGTATTGTGTTGTGCTGCATTATGTTCTGGCGTATTATATTGTGTTTTGTGTTGTGTTGTATTGTGTTGTGTTGTGTTGTGTTGTGTGTAGTATTGTGTGTGACGTGAGGTGTTGTATTGTGTTGTATTATATTGTACTGTAGTATCTTGTGTTGATTGTGTTGTGTTGTATTTATCGTTTTCTATTGTATGGTATTGCAACGTTTTATAATTATTGTATGTGTTGCGTTGTATTATGTTGTATTGTATTGTGACGTATTGTGTTGTATTGTGTTGTATTGAACTAGGTTGTATTTATGGTATTGTGTTGTGCTGTACTGTATTAGGTTGCATCATGATTTTATTATGTTGTATTGTATAGTGTTGTATTGTATTGTATTGTATTGTGGGTAAAGCGATCTACTACGGAGGGCGGAGGACCGTGGGGAGTGGAGGAAGCTGGTTGCAAAATCTTCAGTTGTGCCCCCACGGTCCACAGGACTACGGGACAGGTGAAGGTGAAGATGAAGGTGAAGGTGAAGGTGAAGGTGAAGGTGAAGGTGAGGTATTGTATTGTATTGTATTGTAATGTATTGTATTGTATTGTATTGTATTGCATTGTATTGCATTGTATTGCATTGTATTGCATTGTATTGTGTTGTGTTGTATTTTTGTGTTTTATTCTATTGTGTTGTATTCTATTGTGTTGTATTGTATTATTGTGTTGTATTGTATTGTGTTCTCTTGTTATGTGTTGTACTCTGCTGCAACGTATTGTATTGTGCTGTTTTGTATTGTATTGTATTGTATTGTATTGTATTGTATTGTATTGTAATGTTTTGTGTGATATTGTGATCAACGTATTGTATTGTATAGAAGTGTAATGTATAAGACTTTATTCTGTAATATTGTATTGTATTCAGTTGTACTGTATTACATTGTATTATGTAGTGTAGTGTAGTGTAGCGTAGCGTAAAGTAGCGTAGTGTAGTGTAGTGTAGTGTAGTGTAGTGTAGTGTAGTGTAGTGTAGTGTAGTGTAGTGTAGTTTTAGTGTAGTGTAGTGTAGTGTAGTGTAGTGTAGTGTAGTGTAGTGTAGTGTAGTGTAGTGTAATGCAGTGTAGTTTAGTGCAGTGTAGTGTAGTGTAGTGTAGTGTAATGTATTTAGTGTAGTGTAGTGTAGTGTAGTGTAGTGTAGTGTAGTGTAGTGTAGTGTAGTGTAGTGTAGTGTAGTGCAGTGTAGTGTAGTGTAGTGTAGTGTAGTGTAGTGTAGTGTAGTGCAGTGTAGTGCAGTGTACTGTAGTGTACTGTATGTACTGTAGTGTACTGTAGTGTACTGTAGTATATTTATTTATTTAGTTATTTATTCTTTTATATCGAGGATAATGGAGGATAATGGAATAAGCAATCATATGCTTTTTTTAAAAATCTAGTTCCCGAGTGTATGCGGTTTTGTAAATGTCATCTGTTCCCACCGGAAAACAGTGGCCTACTCTTACGAAAAGCGGAACAGGTTTAACGCCTGCACAAGATGTTCTGAGTGCGTTCGCACATGGGGCCTCTGTTTATAGTCTCATCCGAGAGATTTTGGGGGGACTGGAGTCAGCATTGATGTTAACTCCAGAGGAAAAATCCCCTCAACTGGGAATCGAACCCAGTAGTGTAGTGTAGTGTAGCGTAGCGTAGTGTAGTGTAGTGTAGCGTAGTGTAGCGTAGTGTAGTGTATTTATTTATTCATTTATTTATATATTTATTCTTTTATATCGAGGATAACAGAATATGCAATCATGTGCTTTTTTTCATCCGGTCCCCCTGTGTATGCAGTTTTGTAAGTATTGTCATCTGTTCCCACCGTAGCGTGTAGCGTAGTGTAGCGTAGTGTAGCTTAGTGTAGCGTAGCGTAGTGTAGTGTAGTGTAGTGTAGTGTAGTGTAGTGTAGTGTAGTGTAGTGTAGCGTAGTGTAGTGTAGTGTAGCGTGGTGTAGCGTCGTGTAGTGTAGCGTAGTGTAGTGTAGTGTAGCGTAGTCTAGCGTAGTGTAGTGTAGTGTAGTGTAGTGTAGTGTAGTGTAGCGTAGTGTAGCGTGGTGAAGTGTAGCGTAGTGTAGTGTGGTGAAGTGTAGTGTAGCGTAGTGTAGTGTAGCATAGTGTAGTGTAATGTATTTAGTGTAGTGAAGTGTAGCATAGTGTAGTGTAATGTGTTTAGTGTAGTGTAGTGTAGTGCAGTGTAGTGTAGTGTAGTGTAGTGTAGTGTAGTGTAGTGTAGTGTAGTGTAGTGTAGTGTAGTGTAGTGTACTTGTGTACTAGTGTACATTCGCACACGTAGTGTGCGAATGCACGCAGAACATCT
>CM060346.1:6800639-6804403 GCA_030674155.1 Stramonita haemastoma
TGAAGACCTCTCTACTTTGGGAGCACTTCAAGTTCAATGGTAGCATGTTCCAGAGCATACTACCAGAGTAGGAGAGGCTTGATTTGAATAGATCAATTCTTGGTATGGGTCGCTGAAGTTTTGTTGAATCTCGAGAATTCAAGTGAAATGTTGATTTCAATGTTGTAGGAGCTTGCCCATAGAGGATTTTATTTATAAACATAGCTTTATTTATAGCAAGCATTTCTCGTAATGGAAAGACTCTCAATTTTGTGTAGTCAGATTCAACTAAACTTGAGGACTTTAAGAGTACTGCCTTGAGGGCTCGTTTATAGTTACTAATAAGAGGTTTTAACGTATTTGCACTGCAGTGTCAAAGAGTGTAGAGCAATAATTAATTGAAGACAAAATATAAGCCTGTAAAAATAGTTTTCTAGCATGTAAGTTTAAGAAGTGTTTTATTCTACAAAGCTGATAGACTTGTGTGGACACAGTGTTGCTCAATTTGGTTACATGTGCTGTCCATGAGAGGTTATTGTCTATTGTAATACCTAGGACTTTGTGATTGTCCACTTCTTCAATTAGGGTTTTGTTTATGAATACAGGGGGGAGTGGAGTTGTCAGATTTTGTCTTTTTTGTCTTGTGGTGATAAGCATTAGTTTGTTTTTTTGTGGATTGAGGGACATATGGTTTTGTTGACACCATTTCTCGAGAGAGTCAATACTTTTTTGTAATGAAACTGATATTCTTTCTATGTTGGTGTGGCTAGTATTGTATTGTTGTATCATCACAAAAAGCTGACATGGGTCTTTGATATGGAGTGGAAGGTCATTGACATATATACAAAATAGAAGTGGGCCTAGTATTGAGCCTTGGGGGACACCATATTTGACTGGTAATGTACAGGACTTGGAATTATCGATACACACATATTGCTCTCTGTTTCCAAGAAAGGATTTCAACAGTTGTAGGACATTATCTGATTATCCCATACAATGACAGCTTCTTACATAAAAGCTTATGATCAATTACATCAAAAGCCTTTGCAAAAATCAACAAAAAGGGCACCACAGAATCTGTTGTCATTTAAATTAGTTAACCAATTTTTCAACTAGGCTCGTAAGAGCAGTGTGACAAGAATGACTTTTTCTGAAACCCGATTGATTCTTGTTTAGAAGATTGTGAATCTCAAGATGGTGATAAATGTGTCTATGAATGTGTTTTTCCAACGGTTTTGATATTATTGATAAATTAGAAATAGGTCTGTAATTACAAGATTTTGAATGGTCTCCACTTTTAAATAGAGGAATTACTTTAGCTATTTTAAACTGCGTTGGAAAATAGCATTTTTCAATTGCATAAATTATATATATAAGTTAATGTGTCAGAGATGATAGGAGCTGCTAACTTGAGAATTTTACTGTCAATACCATCTGGTCCTCTACTACTATTTTGTTTCAAGCTATTTAGATATCTGAACACTTCAGAAACACTTATGAAAGGGATTTTTAATTTTGATTTAATGTTTTTTGATGAGCAAAAGCTTTTTAGCTCTTCTAAGGAGTTTAATTCTGTCTCATCTCTTTTTATAACTGTTTCAGCTATGGTGGTAAAATAAATGTTGAGATCATCTGGGGAATTTTATTAGCAATGGGTTGAGTTGGGTATTTATTGGTTAATTGATTGATAGCCTGCCAAACAGCTTTAGGATTGTGTTTTGATGAGGCAAGATTTTGGAAATATTTTTGTTTTGCTTTACGTTTTAATGAGTTTACTTTGTTTCTTTGTTCTTTAAATTCTCCTATTTTTCTTGCTTTTAATAGATCATCTCTTAAATAAGTTTCTTTTAGAATCTCAGTTGTCATCCATTTAGGTTGTGTTGCATGCTTCACTCTTCGGGTTTTGAAAGGAGCATGTTTATCATAGACTGAGTTAAATGTTTCTAGCCAAAAATATATGGCTTTCTCTGGGTCTGTAAAGTTGTAAACATGATTAATTGAGGTATTAGCAAGTCAGCAAGAAATTTATTTTCATCAAATTTAACAAATGATCTATAAGTGACTTCCTTGTGACCAGCTATGGGAATTTTTATTCCTTTTTTGTTCCATGTGAAACAGGTAGGAAGGTGGTCACTGCAGCCACAGTTAGGAAACATATTTCTTTGATATTTTGCTTATTAGTTACATATACATGGTCAATGAGAGTTGCACTGGAGGAGGTTAAGCGCGTTGGTGTGTCAATAAGTTGCGAGAGATTATAGGAATTTAATTTGTTTACCCACAAAGGGTGGGGTTTAAGTAGATTCATGTTAAAATCTCCCAATAGTAAAAGTTCTTTTGCATCCAAAGATGCTGCATCCATCATTATGGAAAATCTATCAACCCAATCAATTCTCTCAGAGGGATTTCTGTATATAAAACCGATAATAATGGGTTTACTTCGCTTGAGTTGTATTTCTAGCCATAGAGACTCTACTTGTTGGGTTTCAAAATGGTGAATACGTTTAAATTTATGGGATTCTTTTATATAAAACTATTCCTGTTTTTTTGGGGAAGAGGGGTCTTTACGGATTGCTCTAAACCCAGGTATTTGGATTTCTTTATCAGATTTCTAAACTGGAAAGTCTGGATTCTGTAAATCCAAATAAATGAAATTGGTTTATTTGAGTTGTGTAGGATATATGTACATCAGCTAGCTTGTTTTAAAATGCTGTTAATGTTTAAATGCCAATAGTAGTCCATCTTTTTGTGGCCAGGTTTTAAGACAGGGAGCCATGTTGCTGAAAAGGTAGAGAAGAAGAAGGAGAAGAAAAAAGAAAAAGAAAAAAAATCACTAGAACCCGAATGATTCTAAAACGGTTTGAGGAAACAATATTTATTACTTAAACTGATCAAGTAAATACAATGGAATGGATGATAAGTGAATATGCAATACAAAGCAATATATATTAATACGTATGATAAAACTATATAAGTTTTTTCTGCACAAGTTAAGAGGAGCAAAAAAAAGTACTAATAAAAGTCTTGCTTTAACTGTTACCAGTTGAGATATATTATATCCTAAAACAGTTATCAGATATAAACCCAATATCCTCAGATCAGGAATATTGTTAAGTAGTCAAATCAGTCTTTTGGAGCACGCAGAGAAATGTTTATGCTGTTTTCCAATAAACCAAGGCGAGAAAAAAAAAAAAAAAAAAAAATCCACTGTTGTGTCCCTTCCATCTGTCTTTGGGCCATTTAAAATTAGACTCTTTAATTTGAAGGTTAGCACAACACAGCACAGAAGTCATAAAACACATCCACGGTTGTGAATAACTTCAGAAAAATTCAGTTTGCAGGTTTGCAAAACACAGCAGGGAATCACAAAACACATCCCTTAACTTGGATAACCTTCAGTTTGTAGGTTTGCAAAAACAGCACAGGAGTCACTAAAGGCATTCACAATCTAGACGCATTCACAAAATCTAGGCATTCCAAAAATGTCACTAAACAGCACAGGAGTTATAGCACAGGTGTCACTAAATGCATTTACAATCTAGATGATTCACAATCCTAATCGATCCAAACTGACACTGACCGCATTCACAATCTAGATTGTTCCGATAAAGTACCGTTAGTATAGTAAGACAAGTCATTTCAGCCCGCGTTTTTTGCACAGTAGGTATAGTGTTGAAAGTTTCTGACAATTCTTAATATTTCATTTGCCGGCACCAGGTCCACAGAGGTATTCATCAAAGGTAGAAAGGTTTTTTTCACAGGTAGTTTATATGCCTTACGACATA